>JACVBY030000378.1:0-495720 GCA_017589505.3 Metroxylon sagu | reverse complement strand
GATAAATCCCGTGACTCTACTCCCCGGACGACGCTCCTTGTCGGCTGCACCCTTAACAAGCGCACTCCAGGTGATATTTTGCGCGCATCCACTAGCAACACACCACGCCTCGTCCAACCATTCGCCATGGAGATAATTTCTCTCAATGAATGCAAATGCTCATGGTACGGTACCCAGAGAGAGAGAGAGAGAGAGAGACTTACGGTGTGATTGGCCTTGTACCAATCGCCGATGAGGACGGTGTAGTCGCCGGCGGGCTCCGGGAAGGGGACGGGGATGAGCGGCCGGCTGAGGATTCGAAAGCCGCCGAAGCCGCCGGCCGCCTTGTGGAAGTAAAGCGAGGGGAAGTAGAAGAAGCTTCCGATTTGGTCTTTCACTTGCAAAACATAGGTGAAGTTCTTCCCCGGTGGAATTGGGCAGTTGGTTCCTGAGACCCCATCCTCCCATGAGTTCCTCCTTTGCTGCACTCCGTTCCTGTTCACAGGACGCCACCATTTTGGTTATAATCCGTGACTTCTATGATGATCACAAAACTTACATTAACTACTCTTCTTTCTTGAGTAAATATCTAGTCAAAGCCAATCACTCTCACCCAATATATATATATATATATATATATATATATATATATATATGTATATAAGTATTACACGAAAAAAAGCAAGAAAAGAGTTAAGACACGTAATAGTCAAAGTAAAACCTTGAAAGGATCTACAGCTAATTATTAAATAACTAATAAACTTTATATAAATATTTCCAAGTTTCAAATAATGGCAAGGACAGTAAATAAATCTTTCAGTAAATGCTAAACAGTTGTTGACAGGCCACATTTAGTTGATCATTTTCATCAAGTACCTGGTCATGCACTGAATACTTTAGTGAAAAGTTCAGCAAAATTTTGATGCAGATCATTCATCTACGTAATTTCTTTGTTTTCTATAGACATTCAGTAAACTAGCAAACGTGGCAAAGAAAAGGAAATGACAATTAAAACTTGGAATAAATATAAAGCATAGAATTGGGCTGAAAAAAATTACAGGCAGGAAGGTTAGTGTCAGAGCTAATATTTGGAGACAATAGGAGGGAGGGCAAGACTCATTCCACCCCTCATATATTTCTTTCAAGTGTTATCATACAAATGAGTATAAATAAGTATAAAAATATAACTTCTATGATCTTTTGTAAAAAATAAGGAGAGAGAGAGAAAAAAAGTAAGAAATAGTGAATGAACACTCGCCATGAGAGGAGGAAGGGCTCGGTCAAGCTATTGTGCACGTTGATGAAGAGATTGTCGTTGGTGACCGAGTAGATATCTGGCCCCGGAAATTGCCCATTGATCAGGATCCCCTACACCAAAGAAAAAGTTCATCACGGTGCCACGAAAAAGAGATCCTACAAAGAAAAAAAAAAAAAAAAATGTCGAGAATACCTGCTGCCTAACACCGAGCGGGTAGATGTCTCCAAAAGTGACATTCCAAGTGAAGAACCTATACGGATTCTCGGCACCAACAAAGATGGAGATCGAAAGGCAACATAAAAGAGCAAAGGCTGCAGTGTTCAAAGTCATTTTCGTGAAAAGTTTGGATCAGGGGAAGGAGATTGAGAGGTGGAAGAGAGAGAGAGAGATGTGTGTGGTTTAAGGACACTTTTGCAGGCTTCTCCTAATTAAACTCTCTTCTTCTATCTCTTATTTTTTATACTCTTTCACCTCCCCATTGGGTGACGGCGAGGAGATAGATATATGGGGATGGGAAAGGGGAGAGTAGAATGAGCTTGCAAGCAAAGTGACATCAGTATTGGAAACGAATGATGAAGGGAAGTTTTGCCTTGCACTTATACAATCGCAGTGCGGCAAAGGGATCCTCTCTGTACCATTTACTTCACCACTGGCTCTAGACGAGACTGGCCAAGCGGAAGCCTCTACCAGGTTCACAAGCTTGTCCTTTAGAGGGAGTGCATCTACGTTATGTAGTTCATGGGGTGTATTTGATTAGGTTGGATGGAGGTTGGGCCCCCCTTAACTTTCAAGCCTGGCTTTTGCTCTTCTCTGTCCAAGAGGGGGGAGAGAGAGAGAGAGAGAGAGGCTTAGCGGGAGACAGCTCACATGGACGCGGCTTGGTTGGCTTTCCGTCCTCGAGTCTGTCCCGTGATGGCGCGAACTTTGACGGGCCGCGCACGGAGAGACGATGCGCGCGATGGGTTGGGAGGAGGGAGGAGGTGCGTGCCGCCTCATCCATTGGTTTTGGGGCAGCGCAAGCTGTCGTTTCTTCTGCTGGGTGGGAGTCCACGAGGAAGGTGAAGGGAGGGCAGGCATTTGCCATTCCGTTCGGCGATGCGCGGAGGCTGGCCCAGGATCATGTGGCTTGTGGAATTTACGTGATTTTTACTGGGATTTAATAGCATTTGACAGCGTCACTTAAATTAGATTGCATGAGATTATGCTCGACTTATTTGCTTTTGTCAAAGAGCAAGGCAAGATTTTCCATGCCCGGCAAAGACAAAAGATGGCCTATGCATTTGTATGCTGTTTGACTTGAAACCCAAACCATACATCAACCAATTTATATATTTTCGGTCCAAACAAAGGTTGATCAGTCTGCACTCCAGAAAATTATATTTAAAATACTTATATAAGAAAAGCCATGTAATTTAAAGATCATAATTTTTATATCAAATGGATGGAAGATTTTGCATCTCATGACATTGCCTATATAAGTACTTTAACAGTGATGAATCGCATTCAACTGTTTCGATCATGAAAACTGTCATCCAATTTATAAACATCAGATATCCTTTTTAAGTGTAATCAAATATATACACACACATGTGCACAATCTTGCAGAAAAATAAACAAGGAACTCCAGTTAGTTGCTCAGAATCTGGATTAGTTTTTTAATTTTCAGTTTGAGTTGACTTATTTAATTAGAAGTTAGAACTCGAGCATAAGGATATGAAAACAGACAACTGTGGTCCTACATCAAGGTTGATGTTACCGAAATTCTGATGGATAGCTGTGAAATGGGGGCATTCTTGATGGTTGCAGCTTGCAGCAATAATCAAAGAAAAACAATAAAATAACATAAATAAATATAAAAAAATTAAAAAATTTATTTACTAATAAAAATATGGGCCGACGTAGCCTTGAGCTTATTAGGAAAAAAAAGCCGCATCATTATGATCAATGGCGGAGACATAGGTATTGAAGAGTTACTATAGAATAATTACTGATACTGAAGAATTTTTTTACTTTTTTTAAAGTTAGCCCTCCAAATAATTATAATTTAAACACTATAATATATAATAAAAATAATAGAATGAAATTAGACATTTAGAAATATGTTTATCTCAAACTTTATATTTTTTTTACTTTAAATATGTCTTAATGAAGATATTAGAATTTTTTTGATATATATTTTCACTTCTTTCAATATTTTTTTTAATACCTACATGCTTACATTAAAAAAAAAAAAAAAAATTTATAGTATAAGTTGTTTCTTAAGAATAAATTTCTGACCTCATCATTGATTATTATCTTTTGAAGATTACACACCCTTGATATCTCTCATGTAGCAGATACATCATTGCTCCAATTCGACCCACAAGAGCTAAAATAGAGCCAAAATTGGTCTACATATTTTGCATCGTGGATTATAAGCTCTCGCCAAGCATTTACAATATTCTAATTGGATACAACCCTTCAGCCTGCTCATTGGACAATATACATGTACCGATTTATATTCTAATTTAAACCAGATGCGTCCATCAATCGGATCATGCCGGAATCTAGGTAGATTGTGGGGCGAATATGAGTATATGAAGCAACCTTATCCAACGCTTTTCAAGTTTAAAATTTTTCAATCAATGTTATAGAAACCTTATTGGCCCTTTCCACGTTGTCTCGCTTCTCAGTGCCCAACTTTGCTTAATTTTAGGCTAAATTGGTCCTTAAACCTTAAATTGTTACAGTTTAATCCTCTATATTTTCAGAATATTACATTTCTAATATTTCATTATCAGTAGAATAATTGATGTGTTACTCTAATGCGAATAAATGAACTTATCGATAGAATAACACATCGAATATGATATCAATTTTAACTGACTTTATGAAATAAAATATTAAAAATATAATATTTTTAAAATATAAGAAGCTAAATAGTAATAACTATAAACATAAAAATTATAATAAATTTGGAGTAAAAATTTGAGAGCCAAAATATAAGTTCGCACTAATTTCATAATAAAGCTTGCACAAGTCTTTAAGACCGAGCATAGATTTATAAAAAGCTATACAATTTTTTTCACCAATCATAACTACACGTTGTACATTTTTATTTTTTTAAAAAAAAGTAAAAAAAGAGATCATGGATGAGGATGCTGCAGTAGGCCAAAATCATTCATTTTGATCCCATCAATGGCTGCAGCAGCTGCACACAATCACCAGCTGTCCACAAACTGCCAACCTTCTCTTTTGCATTTCCTTGATGCTAAGGCCCAAAGTGGAGAGATCATTACTTTTTTTTTTTTTTTTTTTTTTTAAATACGTCTCACATAAGCATTTGAAGCTTGTTTGATGGTACCCGTCAGCCTTCCTCCCTGGGCTTCTACAGTTCCAGCTTTATGCTCAGCTTGAAGCTTTTCTTTTTTCAAACTTTACTCCAAGGTCCAAAAATTTAGCAAAATTTAGCCTAAGCTGAGGCTTGACCCGAGACCCAATTGGGCTGACCTAGAATCACTTATTTTGCTAAAGATTAAGCCAACAAAATTAATTCCACCTTATTTAGATTCCATGTGGATTCTGTACTTCCTTTTAAAAATTTTTAAGTCGGTTTAAAACAGACAACAGCATAGAGGGGCATAAAAAATCGTAAAAGAAAATCAATGAACTGCTCTTTAAGCCCAGGTTTGTAATCCCAAAGATTCTGCTTTATTTGGATTCCATTTGGATTCTATATTTTCTTTTTTAAAAATGAAGTCTATCTAAAATAGCTAATAGCGTAAAGGAGTGAAAAAAACCTTGAAAGAAAATCATTGAATGGATTTGTAATCCCATCTCAAAAGGATTGTGCTTTATTTGGATTTTATTTTAATTTGATACTTCCTTTTTAAAAAATATGTTATCCCAACCACTTCAAAAGTTCATAATAATAATAATAATAATAATAATAATAATAATAATAATAATAATAATAATAATAATAATGAGGAGGAGGAGGAGGAGGAAGAGGAGGGACATTTGACATTATTTTAAGATCAATCAAGAGCCTCAATATGAAATATATATATATATATATATAAAGGTAGACTTGGCTACATTCGAATGTAATGAAATCTCATATCTGATCATCTCTCTCATTCTTAGTGAAATTTGGATTTCAGAGCTACTCTACCTTTTTAGTTTTTTCATTTTTGGGATCCATGAAATATGTGGATATAGGGATGGAAGAGATGATCAGATCAATGCTTAGCTATATTCGAATATAAACAAATCTACCTATATATATATATATATTAAATTACTTAAATTTATTTTAATCTTTAAAATTAAAATCAAACCACCACCGATGCATCACATAAGCTTATACCTAGTTACTTTAGAATAAGATCAAGAGATCAAATTAATTAATTTATAAGAAAAAAAATTGCACATAGTTGACAAGAAATCTAGTATCTATATAAAAATCCTACCACTTTTTTTAGATTTTAGGATTGAATTTAAGCAAGATTTGGATCTGATTAAGGGCTATTACTTGGAGCTATTTTTAGGTCTGAGCTTGGGCTGGGTCAAGCAATGATTTGATCCTGATCAAAAAAAAATTTCAGCCTTAATTTAAAGCCTAAATCTAATCCAACTGAAGTCGGGACTAGCTCATGGCCCGATCCAAAATCAAGCTAATCCGAGCCCACTTCAAACCCTAGTTCCAACCAATCTCCATGGAGTGGGACCTTACATTGGTCTAATAACTGCAGTTTAGGTCCATTCATACCTACCAGCCATTGAACGCACCCTAAATTTGGCATGCTCTTCCATCAATGCTGAAGAGAAGCTCATCACCTTAAAACATCAATGCCCAAGTCCCACGAGTACGATCCCTTAATACTCGTGGGCCTTAAAGTTGTACTTATCCTAGACTACAAAAGTTGGGTCACCAACTTTAATAAAGCCTATATAAGAACTATTTGCACTGTTGTGGCCTAGGCCAGGGCCATCATCACTTACTGGAGCTCAAGTAGGGCATGTTCTTACGTCAATGCAATGAGGAAGGCTAGCTTGAGCCTCTCATACATTCGTAAGTTGTATATTGGACCAAATCTAGCCCATCTTAGCCAACAGATCCTTAGGGTATATCCAACTTGATCATGCCCTCTCTGCCACCACAGATGGCCATCTCAGTTGAGGATTGGTATTGTTTGTTTTGTTTTAGGTTTCTTGCATACATAAAAAATTAAAGTGCCCTAGACAATTCCAATCCATGAATACATTTTGTTCCATTCCTCATTGCCTACAACCAATTATTTTCAGGGGTGGAGCCAAGAAGGGTTTTTTTTTTTCTAACCTAATTTTAGGTACATTTTAGCTCAGAATTTTGTCTTTGAGGTTCAAGGATGATAATTTTATTCCGACGCCACAAGGTATGACCCTGCAAGTGATGCAGAACAAGGATGAGACATAAATACAATAAAATAAAATAATATATATATATATATATATATATATATATATATATATATATATATATATATATATGAGATGGCTAATTACCCAGAAAGAACAAAAGCTAGTTAAGCTATACTATGCAAGACAAGTGGAAGCATACACTGGAACTAGAACTGTTAGAATATTAACGAAACCAGGAAAGTGAAGGTTAAGAAAACCTCGGTTAGGACATGCTCTCAACATTCACTAAATCAGAGAAAGAGAATTAGAGAAAGGATTTCATATACCAACAGTGATCACTCGAAGATTGAAACAGGAAGATCGCTCTGACAGGTTGAAAGTCCTGGATAAAGATGCTGTCTACCAAAGAGGATCTTCGAAGTATGGTTCAGGGGCAAAGACGACTTCCTTTTCGGCTCGTGAATCCCTGAGAAAACAGCAAGAAGAGATGGGGGCCTGTGGTTGGTGGCAGGATTGTTTTAGGGTTTCTGAAGGAAGGGACGGCTAAGGTTTGGGTTTGAGGAAGATTAGAGAAAATGAAAGGAAACACTAAAGGCTTCACACCCACTCCTTCTTGGAGTACCAGAGCCTTCACAGCAATGGAAAAGAACTTCAGAATTTTTTCATTAATGGCTTTTTTCATTTACAAGAGAAAAGTCTTTTTATAACCCTTTCATGTCAATATAAGTTAAATCATTCATTTTAAGTATATAATTGACATGGATTGTAATGTATGGCATGTGATTATTCTTGAGGAGGCAGGGATCTCTGCATGCTTTATTTGGGACGGCCAAAAAGAGAGAGTGGCTATAATTTTTAAGCTTGTAGAGGAGGGGGACCACTTAAGAGAGGGAAAGAAACCCCTTGATTTCTCCTACCATCTTTGACTGGACAGCAACCTTCTTCCATCTGGGGCGCATGAATATCTTCCAATTATAGAGGAGCAATCAATTTCTTTCATAGATGTTTGCCAGGGGACCACATGATAAGTGTGGAAGTCAATGGGCGCTCAAAAAGCTTCCATATAAAGGCGGGTGGCATAAAGAAATGAGGAAGGAGGATGTTGGCGCCTAAATTCCTTCCTAAATTGATATGGGCCAGCTCCTTGCTCTGCTCTGGTGATGCCATGTATCCCAGAATGGCCCAAGACATGTGTCATTGCATGGTTGATGGGTCTTCTCTTGGGTCTTCAAGGTGAACCTTCTCTTGACTTATTACAGGACTCAATGAAAGAAAATAACACTTGACACTTGACTAACTCCTGAATTCCAACAATGAACCAGGCTAACTAATACAACTGGACTCGACAAGGACTCTAAGAATAAAGAAAATGACTCTCATAAATCAGAGATCCATAAAAAACCCTGAAACCTCTGTCTCAATTTGGTGCCAGCACCAGCAAGGACTTATACCAACGTATACCAACCTGTCCCAATTGGCATAGGATCTTCAAGCTTCGACAAGTTTCATGCTAAGTTTCGAAGAAAATCAAAAAGTTTATAGTCATAATCAGGGTGGAGTTAGTTCATACATGCTCCCAACTTATACACACCTCAAATCTATACATAAATTACATTTTCAGACTTCACACACATATATAGAGAGAAATGAACTTGACTACATTTGCATGTTGGCAAGCCCAGCTCCAATTGTTCTCTTTACCCTTAGATTTACATGGATCATGGATCCTAAAGGTAAAAAAGATGAGGTAACTTTGAGATTCATATGGATTCAAGAATGGCAAGGATGATCAGATTTGAGCTTAGCTACACACGAGTATAGTTGAGAGAGAGAGAGAGAAAGAACTGGACTTGGCTATATTCATGTGTAGCCAAACTCAAATTTGTTTGCCCTTTCCACCCTTGATTCACATGAATCACGACTCCTAAAGATGAAAAAAGTGGCCTAACTTCGAGATCTGTATAGATCCAAGAGAGAAAAGGATGACCGAATCTAAGGCTTGGTTATATGCGAGTGTAGCCAAGTCTAACTCTCTCTCTATATATATTATTTTCTTTTATTTTGATAAAATTTGATATTTTTTATGCAATTTTAAGTAGCGGAAATAATGAAATTTTTATATTTTTTTACATGATGAAATTATAACTTTAAAGAAAAAAGAGCAGTTATAATGTATTTTTAAAGATAATTTTTTTTAAACAAAAAAGTAGGGGCAGAGGGGTAGAGCAATAGGATGGGTCAAGGATGGGGACTAAACTTATTGATCTGATGGAGTATGGAACGGGGACAAGGTGGGGTATGAAAAGTCAGGGACAGAGATGGTGTAGGCAAAAACTGACCTTGATCTACCGGTTGCTACTCTTATTGAGATTCCACTAATGCATTATCAAAAATAAAGAAAACTCCACTTTTAGAATTAGAAATATATAAAAATACTTTTAGAAGTGTTTTTTTAACTAATTGCTTATTATTTTTTTATCCTTTTTGCCGGTCTTTATCTTTTCAAAATTGTTAAAATTTCTTTTAAGTATTTAAAAGTAATAGCACTATTTAATAATTAATAAAACAAAACTTTGAATTTGAAGAAAAATCTCTCTACAAACACTAATAAAAAAATGTCAAAACTGTTAAAGTATTAAAAATAAACCTAAAAAAAAAAATCAATGACACACAAATAACTATATTTAAATGTTTTCATGTGGAAAGGTTAATAAATCAAGAGCCATTTAATATTCTAGATAGAGTATATACTTTTCAATTTTTCATGACATTAAAATATTTCAATACCCTCTATCATTATTTAAAATTTAAAATTTTTCATATTGTAATAGCTATAAAAGTTTTTAAAATTTTCATAAACATAAATATAGTTGCCATGTAGTTTTCGTAAACAAACCATCTCACTTGCACAAGTAGCCAAAACCACCATCTGTTTCTATGCTAGACCATATATACCATGCAGCATCAAACATTAGGTACAGAGTCCAATGGATGTATGGCCTTCCCTTTCTCTCTACCTAGTGTAGATTGAATGGAATTCCTTAATTTAGATGTGTGTTTGATAGAGTCACTAAAAAAAAACAAAATAATTATAATAGGAATTATGGATAGGGCTGAAAGGAAAGAGTTGTACTGGGAATCAATAGTGACACAAATTGCATGAATTTTAGATATAAATATAATATTTTGCCTATTAGTTACAAAAAAACAAAGGATCATAACACTATATGAAAGCATTTATATTTTCCAACTTTTCAATTCCCATAATAGCTCGAATCCTTAACAAGTTTCTGTCTTAGAATATAAACCATGCTAAACTTATATATATATATATATATATATATGAGGATTGAGGATTCAAGCATTAATAGACTCCAAGGAGTCCAAGGGAAAACTCACTTATTAGAATTTTTATAGCCATATGCACAATAAAAGTTTCACATCCTCCAAATTCTTGGTTTGTATTTATTTATTGGTCAAATAACCTATTCTAATGGAAAGAGCTTGGGGCAGTGAGTTATGTAACTAGCTATAGCCCCTCCAAATACAACTGACCCTTTAAATCCGGATGATGGCAAAATTTGATCCTGATTATTTGTTACAAGTACCAAAGACTTTTTAAGCTTTGTAAACTTAATCTTAGCTAGATTAGGAATGTAGACCTTAAATTGATTTAGATTAAGACCGTAGCATATCAAATAAATCTTAAATAATTCCATGAGAAACAGATCTAATTCATGCTTTTATTTATTTTTTAATGTTTTATACCTATAGAAATAACATGTCTAGAATTCAAATTAGAGATGTGTCAAAGAAGAGGTTGGAATGCTAGACAAAATCTTAAGATGTGTTTAGTTTTTGAAAGGAGTCTTGTTTGTTATTTTTATATTCATATAAAATAAAAAATACACTCATGAAAACTTATTTGTTGATTGAAAATAAAAATAAGTTTCTAAAAATATAACTCTAAAATAAAATAAAATTAAAAATAGTTTAAAGATGTTTCACCATTTTCATAAAAACAAAAAGAATAGAAAACAAATGTTAGAGAACTTAAAAACATTAGAGTGAACAATATTGTTGTTAATTTTTTTCTCCTATCTTTTTAAAAGTTGTCATTTATAATGAAAATAAAAAATAAAAAATAAATATTATTTTCACTTATCAAACATATTTTATAGAGATCAAAAAATAAAAAATAAATAATATTTTTAAAAATAAAAATAAAAGATAAAAATAAAAAATATTTTTGAAAACTAAATGTAGCCCTAATTTTTAAGGGTCTATGCCTTCAGAGAGCTTGCATTAGTTACGTTCTAAAGAGAAAATCTCATCGAATGCCTGAATCACATGCACGTCTTGCTTCAATAGAAAATCTTATTTCTATTTCGTAGCACATCTAAAATCTTAAATTATACCTATAAACCCTATCCAAAAAGCTACCTTAGGGAGCCATAAATAATAAGAAAATCAAGCCTGTTCCACACTTTTAATGTTAAAAGCTACCAGTCATTCTCTTGATCTATCTTCTTAATATTTAGGTGAACTTTAGAGCATTCCTCCATGGATATGCTTTGAGCTCAAATGATGGCTAGAAGGTTGATTTTTCTTTTTTCCACCAATTGGTCATGCAGAGACTCATTCTTATCTAAATACATGACTTGGCTGAAATTTCCACTTCAATTTCTAGAGAATTAATGTGAGCCACAATCAATGATAAAATCTCTCATTTTGTTCTATGAACGATTGAGTAATGGTACTATGATCAAAGTTTTATCATATAAAATTATGACCAAGAGCAACACGACATACCGCTCATAGATTTCGTGAATTCTCTCTCACGTACCGACATCAATCGAATCCGATCGAAACGAAGTTGAAAGAATTTATCTTGCCACGCAATTAAAGTGCACCAGAAATAAGAAAGAAAAAGAAAAGAAGAATCGGGCATGCAGGCTTCTCACCCTACGGCCGGCTCTGGCGGTGCACCAGACTCCTCCCCCCTCTCCTCCTTCGCCACCGCAGCCGCCGGCAGCTCCGCCGCCTGCACCGCCTCCTTCTGCCGCCGCTCGAACTCCTGCACCAGCTCCGGATCCACATTGGCCTCCGGCTCCCACGTCGCCTCCTCTATATCCACCCATTTCACCAAGTACTCCTTCCCGCCTCCCTCCGCCGCCTCCCTCCTCCCCACCACCGCCTCCGCCACCCCGTACTCCAGCCCGGCCTCAAAGTCCGCCACCAAATCCTCCGCCACCCACTCCTTCCCCACCCACTCCCTCCCCCCCTCCCTCCCCTCCCCCAGGTACTCCCCCCTCTTCCCCTTCCCCCTCCCCTCCATCACCCTCTCCACCTCCGCCCACTCGTACACCGCCCCCTCCAGCTCCGCCGCCGCCGCCGCCAGCCCCGCCCGTCTCCCCACCGCCCCCGCCGGCGTCGCCGCCAGCACCTCCCTCGCCAGCTCCAGCGCCGTCCTCCCCCGCCCGTCCACCGCCCCCGGGTCCGCCCCGGCCTCCAGCAGCGCCCTCACCGCCGCCGCCTGCCCGTACCCAGCGGCCACGTGTAGCGGCGTTAGCCCCCCGCCGGCCCGCTCCGGCCGCCCCACGTCCGCCCCCGCCTCCGCAAGCATCCGGATGCACTCCTCCGACCCCAGCCCCGCCGCGAAGTGGAGCGCTGTCCGGCCGTCGGCGTCCTCCGCGTCGGGGTCCCGGGCGGCTGACTCGTCGGCGAGGAGGGCCGAGAGGGCGGCGGCGTCGGCCTTTCGGGCGGCGGTCCACCAGGGAGTCTCGTACTCCGCCACCACGTCAGCGGCGATGGCGGTGGCGGGGACCCAGGAGGGGGCGTGGCCGTCCTTCCACTCGATCAGGTACTCGGCGGAGGTAGTGGTGGAGACGGAGCCATCGTCGCCGTAGACGGGAGATCGGACGGTTCGGCTGCCGATGATCCGGCTGACCTCTCCGTAATCCTCTTCTTCCTTTTCTTGTTCTTGGGGTTGGGTTGGAGATGGGGACTGGGGGAATTGGTCTCGGACGGCGAAGGACCGGACGCCGGCGTGGCGGCGGCCGCGGCGGAGGGAGGTGGCGGCGATGGGTCGGGAGCAGAGAAGGTATTTGGGTTTTGGAAGAGGAAGCTTGAGGCGGGAAAGGGAGGGGTTTACGAGCACTGCCTCCATGGGTATAGAGAGAGAGAGAGAGAGAGAGAGAGAGAGAGAGAGAGAGAGGAGGAAGTTGGAAGGTAACGAGATCTTGGTTTATGGCCACTACGACAGGATAAGGGCGTAATCGAACACGAGAAGAGGATGTGATTGGACTTTTCTCATTTTCTATTGTTGGGTCTCATAGCCTTGGACTGGGACCTGAACCAAGAATGACTTCCCCTGAACTAAAAATATTTTTATTTATGTGCTCGGCATTGTTAGTTTCGAATCATTAGCATTTCTTGTTCTTTTATATTCATTTGATCAGATTAAAGATATAAACCTCTTGCTATCTATTCTAGCAGATAGAAAGAATTGTTCAGAAGCTTGTGAGGATGTCTGGATTTCTACAAACATATGAATCAAATTTTACACTTGATTTATAAATTTTCGATTAGGGCATTATAAAATTATTTTATTGTTGAACGTGAGATCAAAATATTTAATAACATCAGAAATGCAATCAACATCTATTTCCACCTACAATATACCATGCACCGTTTTCTTTCTCTTTTTTCTCTTTTTATTTTTTTTTCCCCTGTTTTTTTGGAGTGTATTTGTGGAGATCATAATAAGAAAATGCATTCCAAGCAAGAGAAGGGAAAGAAGTTGATAACACTGAAAAAATCTTATTTATTCTAAGATATTTTAGTTCTTGTCATGTTCATCACGAGGAATAAGACAGTTGCAAGCATCAGCATGGGTTAGGCTTTATTTGATAGAATTATTAGTAGTATAGCTTTGGAAGTAATGCTTTTAAAAGTATAGTTTAAAAAAAAAAAAAATTATTAGATAACAACATTGGTAACAGCATTTTCATAGTATTACAAGACTACAACATTTCTTTGGTAACCAAATTAAAAAAATATTTTTTTTTAAAAAAAAATAAAAAATATTGCATAGTACTTTTAATTGTCTAACCTATTAAAATCCATTATTATAATTTTTTAATTTATAAATTATTTTAATAATATTAATAATATCATATTATAGTATTATAATATAGCGTAGAAAATATAATAATATTATAATATAATAATGCATATAATGTCAAATTATTATAATAAATTATTTTACTATTATCTAATAATTATATTATAATATATATATATATATTCAAATTATTTTAATTATTATCTAATAATATAATATAACAATATGTTTCATGTAATTATAATTATATTTTATTGATAATATTATTTTAATAATTTAATATATTATATTATATTATACATTATAATATTAAATATGGTGTTCTCTTACTTACAATCTGCAACCTTTAATTCTAATAAAAATAGCTTTTCTAAATAGAATCTTTAGGAAAAGTTTCAAATTTAAATATTTTCAAATAAAACTTTAATAATTTTTATCTTACCCTGAAAGCACTTTAAAAATTTTTATTCAACATCTTAAAACCATTGAAAAATATTTTTACCTCTTCAAAAGCACTTTTAAGCTCTACCGAATAGGATTAGTATCTTTATATTGACACATATGTTTATGAAATCATCCAAGTAATATGTTGTTTATTAAAATTGACGAGCTGCACCATTGCATCTTATCGAGATCTTAGGTTATTATTCTATTTGTAGAAATCAACACTATTTATTGCATTTGCTAGGAGACTGCTTGGCATCGTTAATCATTTCATACTTTTATTTCTATATAAATTAATAAAATATCATAGCAAAATTCATGGTATCTCCTAATTTTATTTTCAATCTTTTTTTAAAAGCAATAAATATTTACCTCAAAAAACTATACAAACTTCACAAATAGTTCGAAAAAAGAGAAAAGGGTATGATCATATATGTTGTTTAGTCTAAGTTCATTTCTACTCTCTGGATTTTAAAAGCAAAAACAAGCAATACCAAACGGCCCTCATCTTTCATCCAAATACAAAATTCCAATTGGAGTACTAATCATCCTTTTCTTTTCTTGTCATGCGTTAATGGTTGAATTACTGTTATTTATTATGCTACCACCTGAAAAATACACCTTCCATTGCCAACCTGTCATTCACTCTTCCACTTGGCACTGAAAAGATTTGCCAAACTCCTTGGAATTACATCAAAGCTTGTGAACTACAATGGCCGCTCCTACCATGCTAGATGCTGAATGCTTTATGAAGCATTACACCTCTAGAAAACAAAACACAAAGTGAATAATAAAATCTAGCATGTCTCCAAAGCAAGGCACAAAAGAAATTTCACTCCTTGATGATGAGTTGGTTACCTTTTAAAAAGGATCAAAATTACTAGCTGGTTATCCCCAATAACTTGCCAGCTGGTTATTCTAGGAGACCAGAATTACTATCCCTGACAATTCAGTCAAGCAGGGCTTTAACTTAACTGGGATAAATCTGTACTGTTGGTACTGGCATCCTTTTATGGGCCGGAACAACCAAAATTTTAGTGATAGAGAAATTATAAAAATTTATGCTGAGAGTTTTTTTTTTTAACTTTTATTTTCTGAAAATAATTATATTTGTTTGACTGAGAATAAAAATTATTCTCTAACTGTTTATATTCATCATAAATGGTATTTTTTTAAAAATAAGGATAAAAGTTAAAAAAATACCGTCAAGTTTTCTGATTTTATTTTTTTTAAAATAATAAAAATATTTTTAAATTATATTTTTTTAAGAGTTTATTTTCATTTTTATTCATCAAATCAGTTTTTTCAAACATTTTCTGTTTTCTATAAAATAAAAAATAAAAAATAAAACTGTTCAAAAAAATCAAATATGCCTTTTTTTTTAAAAAAAAAATTTATTATCAAAGAAAATTTAAATAATATTTTTATCTAATTCTGCGATCAATCCTTTCTATTCTTTTGTCCCCAAAATATTCACACAGCTACTACACCATCGACAAACCCTATAAAATGTAACACTGGAAACGAGGGAAATAAAAGCTTTCTTTTCTTGGAAACCCAATCACTTCATCCCCGCTGTCACCCACCCCGCTTCCCCTTCCTCTCTTGCTAACGCCTCTCTTCTCCTTAAACCCTTCCCTTACCAAAAGAAAACAAAAAAAATAATCTTCCAGCTCTTGTCTTCTCTACGCTATCGGACGGTCCAAGGGGAGAGACACAGAGGCATCAATGCACGCGAAGACGGACTCGGAGGTGACGAGCCTGGCGGCGTCGTCGCCGCCGCGGTCGCCGCGGCGGCCGATATACTACGTGATGAGTCCGTCGCACCCGGACGCCGAGAAGATGTCCCTCGGCGGCTCCACCCCGGGCGGCTCGCCGGTGCACCACCACCACCACCACCACCGCTACGCCAGCTCCCCCATCCACCACTCCCGCGAGTCCATCGCCACCCGCTTCTCCGCCTCCCTCAGACACGGCTCCTGGCGCAAGATCCACCACGCCGGCCGCCACCCCTCCAGCGCCGGCGACGGCGACGAAGACTCCGACGCCGACGACTACCCCACCGCCACCCCCCTCCGCTGCTACGTCGTCTGGTTCGTCCTCGGCTTCATCATTCTCTTCACCATCTTCTCCCTCATCCTTTGGGGCGCCAGCAAGTCCTACAAGCCCAAAATCTCCGTCAAGGTTCCATTTTCCCCCCCTTTTTAACTCCTAACCTCTAAACTCGGCCGAGTCACGTCCTACTCGGTCGGTCTTTTCCTATTTTAACACATCATTTCTTCGCTCGGACCGAGTTCACTCGGTTTGATAACTAATAGCTACATTTTTTTTTTTTTTTTTTGGGTGACTTTTTCTTGGGCAGAGAGTGGTGTTCCGGAGTTATAATATCCAAGCCGGGATGGATTTGACCGGGGTTCCCACTAAGATGCTGTCGATCAATTCGACGGTCAGGATCGCGTTCCGGAACCCGGCAACCTTTTTCGGCGTTCACGTCTCGTCCACGCCGCTGGAGCTCTACTACTACGACCTCAAAATCGCCTCTGGAAATGTAAGCACTCCGGGAAGGACCTCTCTGTTCTTGCTCTGGATTTCTATTGGTTGCAACCACAACAAATAAATCTACCCAACTAAAACGTTGCATAGCTCATGAGGGCATTGAGAGCATCCGGGAGAGGGCCAATAGAAAGGTGACGCGTTTGGTATTTTTCTTATATAATTTAGGGTGGTCCGCGTGCTCTTTTACTGTGTAAGAAAGCGATGATTTTATATATAAAGCCGGAAACGACGAGCTTTTGTGTTCTGAGTTTCGGGCAGGATTTCGTACGAACCGAGGAAAAAGATATCCATGGTTTGAAAGTAACTAATGGGATGTCTGTCCCCACAGTGGAGTCCTACCCATTCTCATTTGTCACTATTATTAAATTTATCGTATTTAGTTGTTTATTTCTTACGTTTATCTCTCAAATGGTCTCCAATTTGAACTATTCCCCAAGAAGTAGGCCTCTCGTGGCTTCACGCATTCTCCCTGGCCCTATTCGGTTCGTTAGATTCCCTGGCTCTATCCACAAACAACCTCTGTGTAATATTTTTGTTGCGCAGATGAAGGAGTTCTACCAATCCAGGAAGAGCGAGCGAGTGGTGACGATAAGGGTGGTCGGGAGGCAGGTGCCGCTCTACGGCGCCGGCTCGAGCCTGGGCAGCCGGTCGGAGGGCGGGCCGCCGGCGGTGGTGCCGCTCGACCTCACCTTCGTGATGCGGGCTCGAGCGCACGTCCTCGGGGAGCTGGTCAAGTCCAAGTTCTACCGCCGCATCCACTGCTCCCTCACCCTTAGGGAGAGCCTCCTCGGCAAGCACCTGAAGCTCGACAACGCGTGCCAGTACCGAGACTGAGGCGAACCGGACCGGGGGGGCGTTATCGTCATTTCATTAGCTGGAGGGCGGGATCGTTGGATTCAAAGGGGTTCTCGCTAATGTGCGCCGCTGGGAGGTTGGCCCCACTTTCCGACGACTGTCCGGCGATCGATGGTGGAATCTTGCCAGTCGAAGTTATGGAGACGTTTTTATGTCAGGCTGGCTGCTTGCCAAGCCCGTGATGTTAGTTTTTGTCGGTTTCTTTCGTAGTCTATACCAGCTAGTTGGCCACTTGACTGCTTGTTAGAACTTAGGTTCAGCTGCAGTGCTTTCTTAATTTTTTTTTTTTTTTAATAAAAATCGACTTCATATCTTTGTCTAATGCTTTTAAACTTTAGGACACTTCTCACATGCATGACAGCGAAAGTCAAGAGATCATTTTGTTGGTAGCTAGGGTTGCAAATGAGCCAATACCTGTATTGTTGTTGAATGACTTTATTTTGATCAGAAGTTGTGGCAGTGGTAGAGTTGGACATTTGTAAGAGAATGGAGAAGAAAGCTTATATATCTCTCTCTTGCGCACGAAAACTCTACATCGACCATCAAAGAAGGTGAAGAAGGGTAAGATGGTGTGAGAGGGAATCAAAAAAAAAAAATCTAGTAGTTCTTTTCTGCTTGGCTGTCCTGGTATCTAGAGTTCTCGAGGGGTTACGAGAAGTCGTTACTGTGAAATAGAAGTATTTGATACGTAATTTTTTGCATTTTGATAATCCATCTATCTTGATTTCCTTCCGGCATCAAGCTGCTTAGCATGGCAAATTAATTCTCTGAGCTGAATGTTTCTTCTACTTTTGAAAAGCTTGTGTTATGGTGAGCTAAGATCTGAAAAATGTTTGTCTCTCTATCTAGTTGAGCCAAGCTTGAATGAGTAAATAGCCAACCAGGCCCGAGCTACTATTAGCTGGCTTGACTCTAATGCCATACGGATAGCCTTAGAAGGAACCTACCTGCACGAGAGACCTCTTGTTTCCTTGAAGTAACCTCTCATCTGATGCACCATGAGAACAAGCCAGTGTAACCGAAGACAGCTTCAGCATCTCTGGCCAATGGTGAGGGCATCAACCGTAGGAGTTCGTGAAACATGGAAAGGATCTTCCGCACGTCACGAGCTCTACGCTGGGAAATCAAATACCTCACCTTCACGGAGTCATAAAGTTTAGTAATATTCAAGAATGTAGGCCACCTCCACCGCCCAGCGAAAATGCTAAATGACCAAGGTAGCTTCACCACAAATAGCTCGCCATATTGGTGGAGAGCCTCCATGAGCTGTAGTCCTCCCAGAATCCACTGAACTTATGCTTGTTTGCACCACTTGACTCTGAAGACTCTAGGATAACATTTGATCATGGAATAAATTTTAAAGGAATAAGAAATGGTCATCCATGTATTATAGTGGAAGATTTGGATCGTTTTTAAGAGACATTGATGCGTTAATACATGGTGAGAGGGTTTTTTTTTTTTCTTTTCTTTTTTTTTTTTTTTGAGAAAGGGATACGTCACAATATATCACGCACTCCTTGCCTCACCCCTTTGCTGCGAACAAATAGAGGAGGTCCTAGAGCTTAGTGGCCAGCCTTATCTTGACCGTCAAGGCTGTGGCCAAGTCTAACCAGTATATTGCTAGAGGAAGCATTCCTTGCTACAAAGCTTTTCCTCTTTATATAATTAGGATTTGAGCTCTATATAGGGAGTCTCCTACAAAGGAGGCCAACCCATTGAGGAAAGTGGTTCTCCATTTCTTCCAACTCCAGTCTTGTTGGGATTAAACTTGATCTAAGTTCAGGTCTTACTTGATTGTTCTTATTGTAATCCAATTAGGTTCAACTTGATCCAATTTAAGGCTTAACTATGGCTCCGATAACAATTTACTTGTTTCAATTAATAACTAATAATTGGGAGAGTAATCTAGTTCCAGCCCCATCTTGAAATGGACTGCTTATGATGCAAGTGAGAGGGATATCTTGTCGAGCATCATAAGATAAAAATGACTCTATTTTGTAAGTTGAAAAGATTTGTTTGGTATGGTGGGGGAACAAGAGATTATCTCCCCAACTTTTCCTGCAAGCACTGCCTGAGAGTTGAGCACCATTTAAATGGCTGCTTTTCCTTTAAAGATTGTTGCTAAATTCCAAGGACAAGAGTAGCAGATTGCATCCCAACCAATGAAATGAAGCTTTCCTTGCTCCACACAGTGTCTCCATATAAAAACCCTCACAATTTCTAAATGGAGTCAACAGTTCCAAGGGGAATGAGACATGCTGCCACGAGATATGTAGGGGTAGCCATGAGCATAGATTTTGTCAGTGTGCATCTCCCACCCCTGGATAAAGCTTCCTCTTTCCATCCATTCAATCTCTTCCGTGGATTCCAATCAGCAACAACGAGCCTAGAGCTGGAGAGGGGAATACCTGGATAATTCCAAACATCATTTCTGATTTGAACTCCTGAGTTCTCGTTGACAGTTCTCTTAATATATTTGCTCCGGTAGATGCATGGACTAAATTAGATATGGGATTTAAGAAGGTTGACACTGACCAAATTGGAGGCAATAGTCACGCATGATACTCTTAATAATCTGTTGGCTATTCCTTATAGTAAATAGATATCCTGGGGTCATTAGGAGCATCCTTATAAGCCTTAATTTCATCCCTTCGGCTAGAATTACTCAGTGCCGAGGAGAACGGAGAGTAATGATGAGAGGGCAGCCTTGCCTCAGGCCCATATGCGATTGAAACCAGTCTGCAGGGATTCCACTCTTTGGAATAAATTATTACAATAACAAAGTCTGGAAACAGAGGGATACAGAGTGATATACAAACAAACATTAATAATACAAGAGTCTACAAGCAAAAATTCCATCCCTTACTTCTCTCCATGGGTGGCCATCTATGATCTCACCGCACAGCAAATGCACTTGAAGCGCCGGTGAAATAGCTCGGAGGCGTCTCAGGCTTTGCAATCCATGAACCGAAGTGCCTCAGCCTGTAAACCCCTGGGGCCTTATTGGATGGTATCTCCCATTCAATGGTGGCTAAGCTACTCTTCGAACTGGTGCTACCACTGCTGTTATCGGCCCTCCACTTAAAGAAGAGACTGAGGTCGTCGTCGTCGAATGCTGGAACCCAGCTCTTCTCCTGCTGCATTTCGACGACGGCGAAGGTGCCCTCGGTGAGGAGGTCATTGCGGGGGTTGGCGCTCCAGAAGGTGGCGCTGACCTTCTCGCCTTTCTCGAACCAGCCTCGGGGTGGCGGGACGACGTCCTGCTTCATGTCTCCGAAGTCGGTGCCGGGGGGCGTGGCGTCGCCGGTTGGGGGCCGCAGCAGGCTGAAGAGCTTGGAGGAGAGGTCAGGAGGGGAAAGGTGACCGAGGTTGGGGAGCTTCTCTCCCTTTGCTAGCGAGGATGCCAGCTTCTTGTACTCCTGGATGTAGGCTGAAAGGGTGTGAGGTCCATACAACGTGGAAGCAGCCTGTGTCATAGCTTGTTCTATTAGTATCTTCCAAGCAATTAACCTAGGAATCGTATATATGTATTACTTCCACATCGATCATGCACTGTATAAATTTTAGATAATTATATAAAGAATTTAAATAATATTTTTGGACTAATATTTTTTGAGTGAGATCTAAAATCCTAAATTGTTATAAATTATTATAGACTACAGTATACTATAGATACAGAGTCTAGATCTATTTGAATAACATGGTCATAACCCATGTGTACCAAGGATTGCTTGCCTTTAACATAAAGCATTATTTCAAGATTTATTTAGTATAATGCATCAGAAATGTTAACTTGCAAATTAAAATAAGGATTCAGTTATGATATTTTTTTATAATTTTTTTAGGCAAACAAGCTTCAATCTCATTCATTCAAGAATTTCATTTAGCACATCTTCAGTCCATTGGTTGGTTTAGGTAGAGGTCACATATCAATCAAAGTCATTGCTCTGTTGATGAACTTTACAGGGAGAGGGCAAACATGGGTACCTCGTATCTTTGTTGTTTGTATTCTTCAAAAGTTGCCACGTACTGTGAGTAGGCATTTGAAAGGCCAGCTATCACAACATGGGTGCTATCATCAAACTGTCCACTCCCACTGCTTATTAACGTGGACTTCACTGCATCCCTCAGTCGCCTACCAGCCATGGTGGTGAATTCTACAAGCTCAAGAACACACGTTTAATAAGTTATCATCTACTTTCCAGAATCTATAAACACAATCAAACAATCTCTTACCTCCTGGGACTGAAAGTATGACCAGCTTCCCTATCCTCAGTATCTGAATAGGTAGAATTGCTGGCTGGATTTCATTCAAGAAAAGTAAATAAAGAAAGAAGAGAAAAGACCAGTTTCAATACCACAGAATCTGAATAAATATTCATCTAAATCATGTCTTGCATGACTCAAGTAGCAACAACTAAATAAAAATTATAAATAATCGATTGCTTTGAAAACTAAAAAAATAATGATCATAAGCACAGTCTAATAGAGATTGCTAATAGAAAGCATGTCCTTAGAAAAAGAGCATATCTGACTGCAAGCATTCTTCCTATTGGGTAGTCTTCAAAACTCTGACCAAAGTTGAATATCACCAACTATGCTAGAAATTTGGTTGAGTTTCTGAGATGGATAGCCAAGCTCTTGAGTCGGATCATTGATCTCAATGTCAGCAATCCAACTAGAATTTTGACTAGAAATATATAGAGCAATCTGATCCAGATTAGAAGATCTCTGAGGACGTACCGCCCATGCAAAGGGTATGAACATTTCCCCGCTGCTGAGCAAGACTGCCTTGGGCTTTTGGCACTCGACTTGCTGCTGGCTTGGCTTTTGGAGTGAATCCCTGACCATTCTCCAGTATTCGTTAATCTAAACACACAAGTATACCAGTTCAGTAAATAGAAAATCTATCAATATCTTTTCTATGTGTTGGGATTTGCTGCTATCTTTTTACTGACCTCAGTGTCTCCTTGTTGGAACCCAAATGCTCCAGGGCCATCAGTGGTACCTGCAGCAAATCCTGGGCCAAGGGCAGCTGGGCATGTGTGTGCCTTCCTTCCTCCTTCCAACTCCACCTGAAGATTAGTAAAATTGAGATATGTGTGACGGTAGTCCACACTCCCTCTTAGCTCCTCTCGAGCAGAAGTAAAAAGGTCAATGGCTTTGAGGAACTGCCTTTCTCCAATGATTCTTGTGCTCTTTATCTCATCTGGGTATCTAATTATTAGACAAAACAATAAGAGTGGCAATAAAGAAGTATAGTTGTGAGTAGACCCTGCTCACATGATAGGAAAATGGAGGAGAGAAGTCAATTGAAAGAGTGGAGTTACCCTGGGCCACGACCAACACAGAGTTGGTCATTGCCATGGCAAGATGAGTGGTTGAAGTCACAAGGAAGGCCACTGTCGAGGCAGAAAGCACCCAGAACATTGGGAGTGACATCGCCTACATTGGATTGGCAAAACGCCCCTACAAACTTGATTCCGCTGTTCTGCCTTACTTTGAAATTTCTACTGGTTGTCTTGCCACATGGTTGCCCTCCGGTGGCTTTCTCACTCTTTGTTGTCTTCAGCATGGTGGATTCTTCACCAGATGGAGTTGCCAAAATAAAGGTTATAGTTTATATCGATATATGTCTAGTATAAATAATTCTGCTAATTTCCATTATCCTAGATAATAAATAGTACTTATTCTTGCAGCCTTAAAAAAATGTTTTAATTTACAGCCTCTAATAAAGGATGTAAGCATCCTATAAACTTGAGCTAGTGAGGTGTAGCTAGGATGTTAGATCCTTACCGTATTTAGACCAAAGTCTGCTGTACTGATCTATGTGGATCCTATCTTGCCATATAAGTAAGATACAGTATGGTACCATGTTTTGATTCGGTATGAACTGAATTAGTCTTAATCGATTCGTACCATCAGATACCCATTCGAACCGCTTAATATCAAGTGATTAAAAGTAAAAAAAGAATGATATCCTATTTCGATATGAAATACGTACTGTACCATACCAAGCCATATCACACCGAACACGTAATGTATCGATACGAGTCTTGGTACCGGTTTTACCGACATCAATTTAGACTAACCATATATTCAATTTTCTTGAAGGTAGAAAAATGTAATTCAGGTGACCTCGTTTTAAATTGACCATATAGAGTACAAACTACTGCTGATTTAAAACATATCATTACCATGTCAATTACCTGGTCTATTAGCAAAAGCTGTTTCTGGCTTTTGATCAGATTCGGCATCATTTTTATTTGCAGTAAACCAATCTTCAAATAGCCTGGCAGCAGCACCTTTGTTATCCCCACTAATTAGACTGTTATTTCTGCTCATGGAGGTCCCATGGGTAGCAAACCAATTGAATGCTCCTATACTCTCCTGACTCTTTCCATCGACAAACTTTAGCAGTGTCATTTCAGTGTCAACATCTCTTCTGTACCGAGTTCTCTCCTCTGGTGGGTTGAACAGGTATGCACTTGGGCTCCTATTAATCCCTGCATTTGCTACATCCCCTGCAAGACAAAACACCAACCACAAAACTAAGATAAACCATCCTTGCATGGTCTTAGAATGTTTCAAACCTTGAATGGATTATAGGTAATGCTTTGCTTCATTTTTATAGAGGAGCCCTGATAAATATCCTAATGTACCAATTAATAAACAAGCTGCTCATTGAACTTCTTGCATATTTTCCTTTAATCCAAGGCTATCATCATTGATTCATAGTATAAAAGGAACTAAGAAGATTTATTGAGTTCAATTACCTTTGTTGATGAAAATAGACCCTGGTTTGAGGTTGCCATGAGCTTGAACAATGGATTGTTCTATTGCATTCACTATGACATCAAATGATTGCTTAACAAATCCAAGAGAGGTCACAGAGTAGACAACATACTGCAAGTAGCCCCCTGGCCCGGCGTGAGTGTGGGTGCCACTGATGGCTATGTTATCCTCGTTGTACAAATCGCCATATCTGAGTTCATTAATGGTTAATTAGCTAATCAAACATCTATCTATTTTGATCACTTGAACGCATTGGTAGATTACCTTGATCTAAGCCTCTCTAGGACTTTGATTGTTACCAACTGAGAAGCCATTCCGGCATCAAGGTTGACAAAAGCCAGCCTTCTCCCACTTTGGGACTCTGCAACGATGAACGTCCGAGCTCGTAGCCGGAAGTGAATGCCGGAGGTGACCTGAAAGAAGTTGGCATAACCCATCATGTTCACGTCGGCCGCAGGGCCGGTCATGTCGTAGCTTCCCACCCCAATCAAATATTCTCCATTCGATAAGCTAGCAATGGCGCAGAGGATACTTGATGCTAAGATGGCTGGGAACAGGGATAAGTAGTAACTCTTTCGAGCTTTCATGGCTGCCTAGTTTTTCTTTCCTCGTGGTGTCTCATCAAGATGGGGTGTTTTAGATCGATTTATATGATCTTTTGGAGGGAATCTTTATAGCTTTGGAGGTATTTTTTTCTTAGCTTTGGGTGACATGATCTAAGAGGCTGCTTTGTTTTTGCTAACTTCGGAATTGAGTTGGATGATGCTTACCTTCCTCGGTTTCCCCGAGCTCTTGATTATCTTATAATTTTTTTTTTTTTTTCGAGCAGTAAGACGCCTTTATATCTATCAGCGAGGAGCTTTGTTTGGAGATATCTAGCAGGGGATGTCTCGACATAGCCATCGTTACTTGATCATGGAATCTAAAGTTCCAGTTTATCGTTTGCTTTTCCTAATTGGCCTCAGCTAATCACACTTCCATCCCTTGTGCAGAATTCATGGCTGCTTGCTGAAGAAAGGCTCTTTTTAACATACACACACATGACATTATTATAAAAAGGCTCTGTCACGGTAATATCATGGTTGAAGGATACTACTAAAAGCTTATATCCATTTCTCTGTAGTATCAAAACGATGGTGACTTTCTCACAGACAACAATCTCCAAAACTCATGTTTTCAGGAAGAAAAATCAAGCAGTGAATTTTCTTGCCAATAAAGCTTTCTTATTTTCTCAATGCATGTTTTGAAATGACAACATATTTGCAAAGATGAGTTTTATTTTGGATGCTAATGCTAGAGGTGTAACCTTTTCATATCAGGTTTTTGGCTGCAGAGAATCAGAGTGACAAACACAATATTCTTGGGTATTTATAAGTAAATGATAATTTCAAAAGAGTTTAAAGGTTTTGTACGCTCTTGGTTTTTTATACAGGGAAGATGCAAACCAGTAATAGGTATATCATTCGAAGCACATCATTTATATTTGATTTTTGAATTTGTGTCCCAATCTTATCACACACACAAAAAAAAAGGGAATTTGCATCCAACACAAAAATGCAGGACAATGTCAAGTTATGTTGCAAAACTATAAAAATGTTTTTTATTCACTGCACTTATCTAAGCCATCTCAGGTTTTTCACATTTACGCAAAATAGCTTTCTTTATTTTCGAACATAATCAAGCGATTCATTGCCATGACTATAATTTATTTCTGAAGGTTAGTTGTCATTCATTTATAAAGGTAAGCTTGGGCCTCACAGTATGACCCACAAGGCACCACTTGACCATCAGGAACCAGGCCTTAAGCATTATTTATCTTCCCAAGTAATGAGCTTTTAGGCAAATGGTTTGAACAAAAGACTAGTATAGAAATTCAGAACATGCATACATGCCAAAGAAAAAAGATTTGTACTCAGGTAGGTGGATAGGGATGTGTAGGTAAGACCCAGCCCATGGACATCTCTCCACTTGCATTGAGGGGGATCTAAGCTGCATCATCAATTTGTCAACATGCACCAAGACTATGATATGGAAAACCTTGACTCATATAGTGGTGCAAATAGTAACAACAATAATGACAATGATAAGCATAGTAATTGTTCAACATTTGAAGTAAGCATAACCATTTCCTTGGTGATCTCTTGTTGACTAAAACCTTAGCCTATAGTAGGAACTTCCTTGACAGAGCAGTTGTATGATTCAGTGTTTTCAGTTTAAGAATGGAATATTAGATTTGTATTATATGATCTGTGTTTAGCCTCAACGGTAGAGCATGCTATAGTCTTCTGTTTGCTAAGAATAAGAATAGATCTCGAAGATGTATAATAACCCATTAACAGGGTAATGTGCTGTTGAAGAGTGTATGCAAGTGAGAACATTATTGCAAGAGGAGGTGAACCGATGGTGCATCAGCCCTCGTTGAAGTATGTATCCTTTTTTAAGAATTTAGATGTGGGGTTGTTGACCAGGGAAACTTATGTGGTGACAAGGCAATGATGAAGTACAGCTAATATATCCATGTAAGGTTGTCCTTCTTAAGAAGGCAATGCTCTTCGGCCCTAAGCACACATGTTTGCTCTTCTAAAGATATGAGACTAAAGTACTAACCTAAGGAGGAGTTAGGGACATACAGTTTAGGGGCATACCTAAGATCTGAAAAGGTCAAGGAAAGAACATAGGAAGTTGAAAAGTACCAGAGACTCAGAGCAGGCTAAGTTGAAAAAACTCACAGGATGGCAAATGAGCTTCCTCCCCTTGCTTATAAACACCTTGGAGCATGAGTGTGGGAAATGAGGCATTCTGCACCTTTTCAAGGTTCGCAAATGCAGCCCTGACTGTAGAGAATGCTACATGGCATCCATTTATGAGTTGAGCTAAAAATTGTGCACTATAGAGTTGGTGCATTATGACATCTAACTGGAGCCATGGTTCCCATATGCACGCACAGAACAGGTTGGTTTCCTTGATTCATTTCAAATTTGATCGTGCACTAGAACTTTATGTAAAAGAAGAACATGGAGATAGTTCGGTACATCATAATTGGGGATAGTCTTATGAACTGTGCCAATCTTTGTACATTCTGTCGATACCCTTTTACCATATGTGATGGACAATTTTTTGTGCATCTAGGCACACCCTTTTATATAATAGTGGCAAAATTAGACACAATGCACAAACACAATTCGAACATAACATAAAATAAAAAAATTTATATTAATTTTAAATAAGTTCATGTTATAATTGTATCGGCATGATTATGATATAAAATAATTATGTCGCATTATTTATCGACAAATCAACTAAAAAATGGCATTGTTATAATCCGACTAACATACTTTATTAATAACATTTTTAGCATTTTTAATTGTTTCTTTTTTCTTAATATAAGATTATTTAGAATGTAATTTTAAAAGAAATAAATATTACTTTTGCCTTTTATCTTTATGTTATTAGAATTTAAAAATCATAAGAAAGATAAAGTAGGCCGTGTTTATTCATATTAAGTGAGTTATTAAGTGAATCTTAACTATTTATATTAAATAATTTGTTAAGCAAGTTATATCTATTTAGATTAAGTGGATTGTTAAGTGAATTGTCTCGTGTCAATTCAACATAATTTATTTATTAAACGACATGCCATATCACGTTACTTATTTAATAATCAGCTATATTTATGTTAAAATTTTTGATATAATTAATTAGTCATATCGTATTTATATCGATATATTTATATCTTAGCTATCTTAGCTTGAATGCAATATAAACACGACAGCACAAATTGCCACCCCTACTTTTATATTAATCAAACCATTGTCACTATTCCAATACCACATCATGCGGCATGTATGGATTGTTTTTGGGTAGTAACCTATAAGTTGTCATAATAATCACCGTAGCCTATTATTTATTTTGGCTTTATTTTTCATAAAAGATGCCCATAAAATTGGCTACATAAATATGGGTTAACCCTATCTCAAACATAAAACCTTTGAATCAATGAAGTCTCAATACCGTCATGCATTACCCTACAATATCGCTATAAAATGTAGAGGAGGCAAGATGATGGAATCTCCCACACTTCCACTCAATCCATCTTACAGTACCGTTCTGCTCTAAATAGCAGCTGTCTGACGCACTTCATTGCAGCAAATAATGAAGGAACCTACAGCAGTGCACCAGCTCCAGTACCTCCCACAAACAACCGTTACAAAATACAGTTATCCCACTAGGAGTTGTCACCCTAAGCTCATGGGCTGTCACCAGCATTAACTTTGATGCTAATGCAGAAGGGTTGCCTCTGATAGTCGTTTGTTTTGTTAATTAACACCCAACTTTGCTGATGCCAAACTACTCTCCTCGCTAACATATGCGATCCACACAGGATGCATTCTTGTAATGACTTGCTCCTAAACTAAGTACCTTTCTAAGTAAGTTGCTGCCAATAGATCTCAGTGAAGGTAGGCATATTTCTATGCCCATTGAAATCAAATATACCTTTCCTCCTGCTTGCAACTAGAACCTAGCATCTTCGTCGCCCAAGAAGTGGAGCCTCCCTAAGTATAAAGCGATCACCAGCGGATTAAAGCCCAATACCACTCCACCAGCCAGTGGATTGTGTTTCAAAAGACGCCCACTTTAGAACAAGGAACATGGTAAAGAAGAAGATGTTTATGTCACCGGAAAAAAGAAAAGAAGAATATGTTTAAATATAAACAATACCAAACAATAATGTCACTGATAGGCACATATGCACAATAAAATAAACAAGTACATCAATACTCCGGTATTCTTCTTGCCTAGCGGCAAAAAATAACATCAAAAAGCAAGAACATACCAAATAATATATCCAAAAAGGACCAAAAACCAAGCTAGGAATACCAACAAACAAGCAGCTGCAACCCAAAATACTTCATGATATGTAGACGGAAACATCAAAAGAACAAACATCAAGAAGGATAAATATATATATATATATATATATATCAAGGTTTTCTTCTAGTTGGTAGCACTGGTCTTCTCATGACTCTCCTCCCCACCATTCTTGTGATAGCCGGGCAACTTCTCCATGAGCTTTCCCAGTATTCCCTTCTTCTCTTTCCCCTCGTGTCCATCGGTCTCATGCTCCTTCCCATGGTCGGCGCACTCTGCGGCCGGGGCGGCGGTCTCCTCTGACTTCTTGTGGTGGCCGGGGAGCTTCTCCTTGATCTTTTCTAAGAAGCCTTTCTTCTCCTCTTCCGGGGCTCCCTCTACTTTGAGGCTCTCCTCCACCTTCTCCACTTTGACAGTGGAGTCCTCGCCTTCGATGGAAACGGCGGTGACCGCCACCTCCTGCTCGATCGCGGCCGGCTTCTTCTCCGCTTCTTCGCCTTCCTTCTTTTCACCATGGATCTTCTCCTTGATCTTTTCCTTCAATCCCTTCTTTTTCTTTTTCTTCGCTTTGCTCTCTCCCTCAACTTCTTCCTCATCTGACTGCTTACCATACGGTTAGATTAGATTAGAATTTTATATTTAAAATAACTATTTTGCCCTTATCATGTATCCAAACGACAGATAATCCATGCACACTAAACGGCAAATTTAGCTTAAAAAAAGGGACGGTAAATGAGGAAAATGATCTAAGAGCGGTTTAAATCACACCACAAAAACAATATATATATATATGCAGTGGAGAAAAAATAAAATAAAATAAAACAGAGTGCTAAGGGTTACAAGATGGGGTGAGCGTACCGAACTAGAGCTAGAACTGTGGGAGCGGTGGAGTTTATCAAGCAAGCTCTCCTTCTTCTCTTCCTCTTTCTCTTCCTTCTTCTCCTCTATGTGAACCTTTTCCACTCCGGTGACCAGAACCTCCTCCTCCTCCTTCTTCCCCATGAAGTCGAACAGCCCCCGGTCCTTCACCTCCACCTCTTGCTTCTGCTCCTCTGCCATCCCTCCCGAAGATTTCACTCGCAGACACCAACGGATAACTACGCGACCAGGAAGGCTCCTGTGGCTTTCTGCTAGAAATCTCTTCTCGCTTCTTCGCTTTGGATTCGAGATGAGGATGGGTTGGCGAAAGCCCACCGGATTATGTAGAGCTTCGGTGGATGGTGGGGTCAAGAGGTAGGACGTGTGACGCGTTGCCAACGCGACGAAGGATGGAAATTATTAAAAGCCTCGGGAGGATTGAAGGAAAAGAAATAAAGACGAGAGGTGGGGGCCGCCGACCGGCCTCGTCTTTCCGTCGGCCAGTGAGAGTTCGCCACGTAGGAGAAAGGACGCGGGGTGGAGGTCACTGGCGGGCCCCACCGCTGTCAGTCTCGGGCAGACGGATCTGGAAGGTGGGTCGCGCTTATCGAAGCCATGGGCCTCGATATGATGTCCCGCGGATGAGTTGTGCCACTCTTAGGTGAGAGACGCGTGAAAATTTTATTGGCTGTGGGGTGTGGGGGCATGTTAAGAGTTGTGGTTGGGAAAAAGGCGTGGGGTTGCCGCTAAACGTCGTAGTCGGTTGGGTGTCGGCCTTTTCACGGCCCTACCCTCTCGCTCAAGCAAGGGGACTTCAGGGTCAAGAGTCACAAGGGGGGACTACCATACCACGTCCTTGGACCGTAGGGGAAATTATTTTGAATTGGGACGATGCACCGGACAAGGCGGGGCGCAACCGAAAGCCTCATTTACGGATGAGCGGATGATTTTTTTTTTTTTTTTTTTTCGATAACGGGCGCATGATTATAGGTGAAAGATCGCCGCTCATCCATGGATAGGAGTTGAGACATGCACCGCATAGTGCGGTGGATGGCAGAGGATTCTAACTTAATTATGTTAACCACTCGCTGGTGAAAACAGAGAATGTGATAATCTTGAGGTCATCCAACTCCCTGCTGGCTAACATTTTACTCATCTTTAATGAATTTAACTTATTTATTATTTGCTAGCAGATAAATCATAGCTACACGTAATCACAAGTGATTAATGAATCAAATATCTTCTTCCTACACTAGACTTGCTTCTTTTTTTTTTATATGGATGATTGGTCAACATTTTTTTTTCATTTCTTCAATCTCTAGTGTTATGTTTTTGGTTGAGTTTTCTTTTATCGAAAATGATTCTATTAGTGTCACTCATTAGAATTTTCTCATGAAAAAAAAATTATTTTCTTTAGACGAAGTGTAATTTTACTGATCAAGCTTACAGATTGGGACAATTCACCCTTTTACCTTAATGCTTGAATGGAACTTCTCTCGAGCTGTACTAGCTTTTAAGAGAATAGGTCCTTAGTTTTCTTTTCTCATGAAAGGACATTTTCTAAAATTAATACGCTACTTTTATTGTGCTCCTAAGTAGAGTTCTTTTAGATGGACTAGCTTTAGTGGGACCGACATCCTTCATTCACCTAGCAAGAGTAACTTTATAAAATAGCTTCTTTATTTAGTAGCTTACTCTTTCTTTCTTTCAAGTAGAGCTTTTTCAAACAATTTAATTGATTTATCCCCTTCTCTTACTGAATAGGAAGGGTTTTTTTGAACGGTCTTTTAACAATCTACTTTCTTTTTTTTTTAAATAGTATTCTTTCAAGCAGGTCAACTTTCTTAAAGAATAAAACCTCTTCTTTTGTTCGGTGATGAGAGTTTTTTCAAGCAATTTTTGATAATCTTCTTTCTTTTTCTCGAGTAGAGTTCTTTTAAATAAGTTAGTTCTTTAGCAGAGTGAATCCTTTTCTCTTGCTCGATGAGAAAAGCTTTTTTAAGCATTCTTTTGGGCCTACAGACCTACAGACCAAGTTCTGCAGGTTGTTATGAGTAGGCTTAGCTTGAGTCTTCACTTAAAATATAATTGTGATGCGAACCAAAATTAATGAGGGTCATTTAATGTATACCTCTTAGGGAACTGTTGGTCAGCTGTGATACTTTGGTTCCATCACATGGTGCTTCAATAAGTTATGATGCTTTGGTTTCGCTGCACAAGGCTATTGGCCACCTTAGTAAGGAAGGCCACATGGCAATACTTCATTACTGCATGTAGCGGTAAAGATATTTCTGAATCTCCTGTGCCTAGTTTTTATAGGCCTTGGGACATTGTTACCATCAATAGCTTAGGGAGAGGTAGTCGAAGCATCAAGGCCTTGTATAACCTCACCCTCGACATGTATATAAAGCAAGAAGTGGGAAGCTAATGTCACCAACCCGGCCCCTCTACTTCTTTTATTATAGCCATGGGAAAACCTTATTTTAATTTCCATCATCTTCATATTATAGTGCAATAGTAGCAAAAAGAGATTTTGAAGCTTTGTCAGAAAAAATAAAAGGTTTCAAAGGAAGTTAGCAACTGCTTTCATCTAGGCCATTGAGAAATATCAATGATTCAAAGCCTCCAGCGGTGGGCTGACTCACTTTAGTACAGAAACCTTTATCGTCAATTTTGAGAAGGGCTACGATGTCAACGTATGGCTGTTCGCAGATCCAACCCCAGCAAGAGGCTTTGAAGGGAGAGGCAGTAAAGGATGTGGTAGTTAACAAGACGCTGCTCCCAATACCTCTTCTTCCTCCTCTCCTTCTGCCATCTTCTCTTCTTCTTCTATTCCTCTTTCTTCTCTCTTCTATTCTTGACCCCTTTGATTCTCTCATAGGAGTGGCCAAGACCTATGGTTGAGTTGGTGTATACAACCATTTGGCCTTTCTTTGATATTCAGTCAACTTCAGCTGGGTACAAATGTATGGCCTTGGATCCTTTTTGACATGTAATGGTCTTTTTTCTTTTTCCTTATCTACTGCTATTCTTTTTTTTGAGGACAATGCAAACCTACCTGTAATAGGTGCACAGACCTATAGGGCTTGAAGCACTCTGGCCAGATCATCTAGACTTAGTCGACTTCTTAGTTGGAGCCTTTGAGGATAAGGACATTAGCCACTTTACTTTTTCTTTTTAATGTGGCAACGTAAACCTTGCCACTACCTAGTCACCTTTATGTTCCTTGACTTCATTCATGGTTGAGAACTTCATGGCGAAGTGATAACTCGATATTATGGCTTTTAGGGCATTAAAGTGGGGACACTCCAAAATAGCATTATAAGCTAAAAGAGACTTCACCATGAGGAAGTTTGGCATCACCATGGCTTGAAGAGTTTTCTTCCCAACAGCCATCAGAAGATTAATGATCCACTTGACTGAGACTGAGTTCTTAGAAAAATCAATAAGTAAACTACCAAAGGGCTTCAAATAATCCTCACCAATTTCCATCTTTAAAAGCTTCAAAGTGAAGGATATCAATCAAGCTCCTATTATTGATTGGCATCCTCTTTACTTGGTTGTTAGCAATGATCATGGTAACTATCGGAGCATCATTATGAAGGGTTTGGATCCCTTCTAGATCAATTTTAGAGAAGGATATGACTTTTCTTATCTTCTGTCTCTTTGATGCCTCCGCTTTATACTGTCGGACATATGCTTTTTAGACTAAAGAACTTTCTTCAACGATGATAAATCTTTCAGAGATTATGCTAATTTTCTTAGTAACAAATTGGCAATCACTAAAGTTCGGTATGACAGAAAGAAAGAGGCTCCCAGACTTTGAGTAAGCTTCATAGGGTTATATAGGGTTACCTTAGGGTGCTCATTTGGGACCTCAGGTCATTGCTTTAGGTTGGGGTTCCCCAATCCCGTCCCTCTAAAGGTGAGTAGGGACTCAATAGCATTGGTCCTATTTGCTAGTCGGCACACTCCTTCTCTAACCCTTGTGCTTAAGGCACCAACAGGGTTTGCACCTTAGGAGTTCAGTTATGGTGGGTAAGTGGCCTTTGCTTTTGGATGGACCGAAGAGGGGGTGTAGCGCTCGATATAGCCCAAATAGTTTCGCAACTACCAGTGAGAGCTATCTCACAAGGCTTAGACAATATGGTCTTCACTTCATTGCTATAGATAATGCTAGTCTGATGTGCCAAAATCTAGCTAAGGGATCCTGTCGATCAATAGGGATGATGAGATGAATGATGAGTTAAAAGCTAAGGTCAAACCCAATTTACTTGACTTTATGAAGGAAAGCTCTATACTTAGGTTGACGCTCTTTTGAGGATAAAAGGGAGTGGGAGGGGTGTTAAGGATTGCTCAGTTAAGGCCCTCCGATGCTTAAGTCAGTAAGGGAGAATAATTGAGGAGGCCAAGAGTGAACCTTTTAGCTCTCTTGTTCTAAGAAGATGGAAGGAAATATAAGGTTCTAGGGTTTACGGCTAAGTAAGGTCCAAAAGAAAGAGAGGCAGGAAAGATGAAGGAACCTTTCAACTTCGGATGAAGTTTCTTCTTATAGGCAAGCGCAAGTTCCAGTGCTAGAGGCTGCCCATTTTATGGTAGCATGTCTTACTACGGTGGTAAGATTGGTCAGCAAATGGGATTATTCCATTTATTACATAGGCCATACTTCTGGCGTAAGGACATGTATGTGAGTGGTTGTTATTTGGTCTCGTTCGTAATTTAGTTAGGTAGAATAGTTGGAGCTTTGTTGAGAAAGTTCTTTTGACACTGTCTAGCAACCACAATTGCTAGTGATATGGCCTAAGGGGACACATACCCTCTTGATGGGATGCTAGCTAGACACTAGCTTAATTTATCTCTGTTAGGTCTAAACTAAAATGATCAATCTGGTCAATGAATTGACGAACAAAATCCCTAACCAATCCGATTTTTTAAGTGGACATATTGTATAATTGTTTTGGTGAAAATCATATGAATTGATTAGTGTTTTATTGACCTAATGATTTAGTATGAATCGAAAAAATTAGATAAATTTTTTCATAGGCTTTAAAATTACTTTTTAACCAATATAATTTAAATATCAGTGTTAATTTTTTAAAGCTTTTTCAACTTTTAAAGCTAAATTCTCTTTTCTTTTTTTTTTTTAACTGATTTAGCTTTTTCTTTCATCTCTCTCTTCCTCTGGCTCATATAGAGAATTTCAAGTGGTATTATTATTATTATTATTATTATTATTATTATTATTATTATTATTATTATTATTATTATTATTATTATTATTATTATTATTATTATTATTATTATTATTATTATTATTATTATTTTAAAAAATTTAGATTTATATTCTATTATATTTTAAATAGTTTAATTTTAACTATTTATATTGTTTGATTATAATTTTAAGAGATGGTGTGTACTATAAACATCAGTCATCGTCGCTAGGTGGAGCCCGCATGCATGGAGTGCTCTCGAGGGCAGATCTTTAGGCTTTTGCCGAGATCAAAGCGTGAAATTATTCCCTCTCTCGTACAATCAATCGATGCTTGGTTCCTGAGATCCCCATCTCGTGACAACATCTCAGTCTGGAGATAGGGAGGAATCCAATGTACGCTATGCTCTTGAGCCTCTGAGCATACCAACAGCCCCACATGCATCAGTTTTAGGGATTTGAGGCATGACAACGATGTTGGCTGCGAAACATCCATTTTAGGGTGGAGAACTTCCTATGAAATATAAATAGAGATAATTGTTTGTTTACATGATTAGAAATTAAAAGCTAATAAATTTGCAAGATCCTAATTGTCCACCAAACATGGGAGTATATTTCATCCCAACAATTTTTACATGTCTCCATTATTCAATCTTTAACTCATTTATGGCATTCTGAATTTCAAATACAATCTATATGTTAAGCCTAGTTCTTGCTATAGAATAGAATTTATATAACAGCATGACGATGACGAAGACGACAACTACTACTACTACCTTTCTCTATCTTTATAAGGTCTAAGCCACTATTATACAATACCATGCTATTTTATAAGCTTTACCGTTGGCACATCTAGAAGAAACAAAGGAACTTACTTTATGGAACAACAAACTTAGAAATAGAATCCAATGCAAATTTTATCCATGAGTTTGGAGCACAGTGATGGTTCCACCAAGCCCACATGGCCTAACATATTGTTAATCAGGAGTTCTAGATGAGACTACCATTTGCTTCGGCAAGGATTGTAAAATTTATACAGAGAGGAGAAAAGTTTAGCATTATACGGAAGAAAAATAGAGATAAACTTTTGTTAATTATCGATAAACTAAAAAGGTCAATGGTAATTTTTTCTAACATTGTAATGCAAAATTTAAGCATCCGCCAAGCTTGGTAGTAGATGTTATCTTGCTAATTTAAACATATTTCTACTAGTTAAGTTTTACTACTTTGCACAACCATCCAAGTTATCAGGTCTTTGAAGGTATCGATTTTCGTAGAGTATCAACATTTTGCATGAGTAGACCTACCGCTTGAGATTGTTTTCCTTTGGATTTGTGCTGTAAGGCCATTTCTGATCTTGGATTCTTTTTAAATTTGGGCTTAAGCTGCTTCTAGGGTTGGGCCCTTTCCGAAGTTAGGCTTAGCCTACTCTTGAGCTTGGGTTCTTTTCTAAACTTGAGCTCGAGCCTTGGAGCAAAGTTCTATTTGTGAGCTAGACTTAGAAGCTTTTTTTTTTTAATTTTAACTTGAGTTAGGCTGCTTCAGAAAACTTGGGCTTTGCTGCCTCAGGCCCTAAAGTAATGCCTCATTTTGGGGATTTAGACTCCATTCTACGAATTTGGACTTTCACTTTGAGGGACACAATTATGATGGGCTGCTTCAGGGATTGAGCCCAGGGAGCCTAGCTCATGGTGGCATGAGCTGCTAAAGTCTACTTCGAGGGCTTAGGTTCATGTTCGTCAGGATGCCATGTGCTTCACAATTCATATCCATGGAAGAGTAGTCCTCTACTCTTCCTTATTAAAAAGCTTGAAGTTGATGAAGTTCCTTCAGAGGAAGAAACCTTTAAGGTCACCGTGTTGTGATAGGCCAGCGGAGACAATGCCTTTTCCTCAATATCACCTTGGGTTCTTTTGAAAAAAAACGAACAGGGAGGGATGGGGGGGAAACTATTTCATGGTGGTATGAGCTATTGAAGCTTGCTTTGAGGTTTAGGTCCATGTTTGTCAGGATGCCATGTGCTTCAAAATTCATATCCATAAAAGAGTAAAGGACTATTCTTCATCGTTTAAAAGCTTGAAATTGATGAAATTCCTTTGGAGGAAGAATCCTTTAATAAGGAAGGTCATAGCGTCATGATAGGCCGATGGAGACAAATGTTTTTTCCTCATCATCACCTTCAGTCCTTTTTTAAAATATTTTGCTTGGTCTCTTTAGAGATCGGGGTCTTGTTGGTGGTTTCAAGGACCCTAAATATGGTGAGGGCTTGTTCACATTATCGGCACCAAGTGAGAATGGATCTTATAATCTTTTTGTTCTAAAAGAATGAAAAGATAATATAAGAGTTTTAGGCTAGAAGGAAGAGATAGAAAAAAAAAAAAAATTATAAATTCTTTCATCTTCAAGTATAGTTTTTTCTTGGCAACCTACCTTTAGTTGTGATAATAACCGCTATATATGCTGCAGTTATGTGTCTATGATAAGATCAGTGATGATGAGAGTGCTCTATTTGTCATAAATCAAACTTATAAATGAAAGGATGCATGTAAATATGATTGGCATTTGATTTTTATGCTTCGCGTTAAATTAATTTAACCTCATTATATATTATACTATAATATATTATTATAAATAGTAATTCTTATAATTTAATTTAGATGTTTACATTTGAAAGGATTATAAGAATTATAAAATATATTAAAAATAATTTTAATATTATAGGTAGAGATCCATTTATGAGAGGGATAGAGTATGCCAACCGCTGAGACGGAGGGTGCTAAAAGCGCGGTGGATTACCAGGTTCTGTTCTTGGATTACCACGCGCCCACCTAGCGGAGACCGGAAAACGAAGGCGGTCCGACGCACGATACGAAGCCACCAACGCACACCGTGTTTGATATCCGATTAACGCCACGTGGCGAGAGAAGGGAAAGTGCATCGACTTTCCTCTTCCCTGATGCACCCGATCTGAATTCCTTGACGGCCCCCCGAAACCTCCTCCCCCGCCGACGATAAGTTGTGCCTGCGGCGCACCCGGTCACCGTCACACCGCTCCTCACCCCACCTCGCTCTCGGATGCGCCGTCTCCTCCGATGGCGGCCAACGGTCTCCACGCCACCGCCGGCGAGAGGTTCTCGGAGCGGTGCTCTCGCCTCTTCCCCTGCCTTGATGACCGAGGTACGACCCCCGAATCCTATCTTTATCCGTGTTTGTCCTGTGATTCTTGGATAGATTCCGTGAGCTCTTTTGGTCGGTTTGGGGGTTCCAGTGAGGAGATCTAACTTGGGGCTGAAAGTGGCGCTGGTGCTGCTTCACGTGATCTTCGTGGGCGTCCCATTCCTCTTGGATACCTATTTCATACGGAAGACTAAGGAGGAGCCGTGGTACTCCCTTAACTCCACTCTATCCTCTTCCTAACTTTTTCTTGAGTTTTTTTTTTTTTTTTTTTTTGATTTTTTGCGGGGGAATTTCAGCTTTTTTTGTTCCTACTGATTTGATTTAATTGCTTGGGTTGTGCCATTGCTTAATTATTTGTTATTCGGAAGTTGATCTTAAAAAAAAAAAAAAAAGGGCAATTTTTAATAGAAGTGGAGTTTTAAGCCGCCCAGCTCGTTAATCTGACATTATGGTTAGGCTAAATCATCTTACTTGCTTCTTTTTAAGGTTACAATGTGGAAAGAATTAACCGTTTGAGGACTCTTACAACTGTATTTAAGTAAAGTTCTTTGTTTAGCAAGGATTTATAGAGGTGCAGATCATCAATGGTCTTCATTTAAGTGGTGGGAATGGATTTGTTGAGCAATTTCCTTTGCTCATCAAACTATATGTGATGCCAGTGATAGGCCTCGAGCTTTGGTAGGTAAGTAGGTAGGCGTAAATGGGTTTTGGTCATATGCTTTGAAGCTCTTCATTTTCCTAGGAAAAGTTTTTTTTTTTTTCACCAAACATATTTGCCTAAAGTAGTCCTAGTCTTCTTTATAGGTGCAAAGCATCAGATGATACAGCTGTAGATGCTGTTTTATTGAGAAGCAAAATGAAAAACTAGCAGAGAAACTAATCTATATTGGTAAAACAATTGAGAGAAATGGCTACCAGTATATTATCAAGTTAGATGCCCTGACTTATTGCAACCAAAATTTAGAAGCAACCCTTAGTTACAAGGGACACATGGTTTGAAAATCATTCCCCAATTTATAGATTGGATATACAATGTCAACTCATTCTTGTGGCTGGAACAAGAAAAGAGCGAAAAGTCCTAGTCTGGATTTTTCTTCAAGGTAGATTTGTGTGTGAAATGGGTTATGCTTGAACTGGTGCTTGGTTGTCCCAAGTGCATTACCTTGTAAGCTCAGATGAACAATAATTTTCTCAGAGTTTTATATTAAAAAAAAAGGTTGTAGAAGATGCCAGTCTTTTGACATCATTCTTTTGAACCAACCTTTCTTTGAGCAAGATTAGGGCTATTGCAGAGTTGATTGTTTGTTCAGTTGGCTAAGTTGGAATTAAAGCACAAGATGACAATTTTCTATCTTCCTAGTCATCTCTAAATCTTGTGCCTAGCTGATTGGAAGACCGTTAGTACATGGTTAGATTTCATGTGTCTCTTTTGAAGTTGCCATGTTTTAACTGCCTTTTGGGCAGAGCAAATGTTGCCACATTTGCTAAGTGACACTTGGTTGAATAGTGTTATCTCTTGATTTACTACATGTGTCTTTGGCATGTAGCTCATGATTATGCCAATTATGATCAGTTCTCGTCCAACCTTGTGGTTCATGACAAGCTGTCATGCCAGAACACACCACTCATCAAGCCACTTAACCTCCCAAACCCATGTTCCTTTTGTCCATCAACTTGGCAAACCATGACCAATGAAAGCATGCTGTCCTGAGAGATATGTAGGCAGAGGAAAGGAATATGATCTTTCGGGACCAAACCTTTGAAAACATGTACCATTTAGAAGAATCATTAATTCTAACATGTATTTGTGCAAATTAGTTTTTCAAAATAACAACAGCAGATTCCAATGCATAACTTATTAGGTTCCATATGAACATTACCTATGTGGTTATGCAATTTTCCCCCTATTTTCTCCTCCCCCCTCCCTTTTTTTTCTCCCCCAAACCATGGTTGCATCAAAATCCTGAACTGGATATGTAGAAGGTGACTTAGGATGTCCTTCCTCTTCCTCTTATGTCATTTGGAAAATGTTGAACATCTCTAGGCAGCTATCCTATGAAAGGGGTTTTATCATGCAAGTTCTATTTGTGTATATTGGAGCTATCTATATTTGTTATTAGTCACCGAAAATGGCTATTTGTAGCATTGTAAACTTTTTACAAATTATTAATTCAATACTGAGAAAATATTACAGAAATTGGTGGATATGGAGCTATATTCTTTATTTTATGGCTGAATCAGAGAATGATGGCTTTTCATGGAAGGAATATGAAAGTTGGTTCCACTTCTCTTATGGTCTTTCTGGATTGTATGGAAGGAATATGAAAGTTGGTTCCAGTTCTCCTGTGGTCTTTCTGGATTGTAAGACCAGAAAGACTTGCTGTTAGTTAATGCCTTTCTGTTCAGTTACTCTTTTTGTTATGTAAATATCACATGCAGTATTATCTGAACTTTCATTTAAGTCATGCTTAATGCCAAGACTATGGACTTGATGAATGATTTCCTTATTGTAGTTTACTTAGGATGTTTTTATGTTGCCTCTTGCATGTTAAATACTTTTATCTTTGTGTTTGCTATACTTGTTCTCTAACAAGTGTTTTCCAATTTCCAGGTACACTGCAATATATTTGGGGTTTCTTGTGGCAACATTAGTTCAATATTTTTTAACATCTGGATCATCCCCAGGGTAGTTGACTTATATGCTCATCAAGTTTGTTCTCATTGATCTTTGAAAAACAGTCTGCATTCCCTTGTTAGAATTCAAACAGGCTTACATACACCTTTTCCTTTCTTTATATGATGTTAGGTATGTCATTGATGCAATGAGAGCAGGAAACGAGATGCGTACAAGCTCTATAAACTCCCAAATGATTTTAAAGTAAGGTTATGAGTTCCACTCTTATTTGCAGTTATATCGGAATGGGCATGATGGTCAGTATGCCAATCTTATTTCTGTGTTTTTTCAATGATCAAGCAAAGTCGATCTATTTCAAGCAATAATAGCTCAACTTCTTCCATGAATCGCAACCAATTGGGGAGACATAATCCCCGAATTAATTCATCATCATGGTCAAAGCTAGTTATGGTCCTCTACCCTCCTGGATCATCCAGCAGGTATGGTTGTAGTTGTAGCAAACCAAGAATGCTGTCCTTAAACAAAATTATTAGCTACTAAATTCTATATCATTGTTCAAGATTGTTTTTTGATGAAGGTAGGGGCAAAATTATATAACCTGCACCTAGCAGTGGCTGACTAGTGCATGTATATATGTATGTAGTTGTATATGATGCATGTGCACATGTATGTATAATTCCTGATGACGAAAAAAGGTTTAACATGAGAATTCCCTGCGACAACCATGACTAGTAAGTGGTCAGTATCTGCTACAGTAACACTATGGTGGTGACTTGACATTAAAGGCTCTTTAAACATCAGTAAAACTCCATCAAACATGGACTTCTGGGATCTTTTAAATTAATACACTCCACCATAATTCGCTTTTGCTATGTGGATCTTATCCTCAAGATCATTTTTCCTTTCCCTAAAACTTTGATCGACTGCAGGATCATAAGATTTGATGATGAAGTCCACATAAAACTCTCATAATCAAACATTTAGTTGTTATGATGTCCTCTAATTGATGATCAATGATCTATGGATCTTTTTTTCTTTCTTTTTGATGGCAATGGTTGATGAATCCAAGAGATCCACAAGGAATGGATCATATTTGCTTGATCTCAATCATGAACCCTTGAATGATTACATGTTGCTAACTTGAATGTTTCACATATTGATCTCCATTGTTTGGTCTTTTGCCTTCAAGATGTTTGATGGATTATTGAGTCCAGGATTCTTAATTGACAAATCTCTATCTACAGCAAGGTAAGATGAACCAAACTGAACAAGAATCGGTTTGATTTTGCAATTCGGCTTGGTAGGGGCCCTAATTGGTCCGAACTGTGTCAAACCGCCTAGTTCGGGCCAATTTGGATGTGGGATGGGTTGGGGAGGGGTGGGTTGCATGGCATATGGTCTCTTGTGAGATCACATCCTCTCCTTTTTGATATTTCTATTCAAATTCATTTAAATAAATGTCATCCTCTCTTCTTTCCTCTTTACTTAAAATATCTTATAAGGGAATACATCTATTTGAGTTCAACAAAAATATCCAAAAAAATAAATTCTTAAGAATAAAAAAGTCAATTCTTCCTCTTACGAATAAATTTAGAGATTTTCTGAAAATTGCTGTTTTACAAATATCAAGTTAGGGCACTTTCACTCTGAAAAAAATTGCAGAAAATTAATTTAACTTAGAAATGATAAGAAAACAAAATACCAAAAAAAAAAAATCTTAAAATATAATTTATATGGTTTTAGTCAACATTTAGTCAAACTTACAGGGTTTTTAGATTTAAACATAATCACGATAATAGCAAACATCACATTGACTTATGCCGTCTTGATCTAAAACTCATTAAAATAATAAAATTAAACTTCTCATAAAGTCAAGTTAAAATATATTTCTTGGGATTCAGACTATGACGTGTCACTAGATTGAAGGTAGAGATATTTTTCTTAATGGGGAAACCTTTAGTTTATTGACCCGTTATAGTTTGAATCCTAAGAAATACGTTTTAACTTTAGGATTTTATGATGAGTTTAATTTTATTGTTTTAATAAGCTATAGATTAAGTTGGATAGGTTAGTATGAGGTTCATTTTTACTGTGATCCTACCTAAGTTTGGCAACTCCTTGTAAATTTGATCAGGTGTTGATCAGAGCCTTGCAAATTATATTTTAAAATATTTTTTTTGGATATTTGGTTTTCTTATCATTTTTAACATAAATTGATTTTTTGGGATTTTTATTTGAAGTGAAAGTGCCCTAATTTGATATTTGTTAAAGCGTGATTTCTTAAAATTCTCCAAATTTGTTCTTAAGAGGAAAAGTTGACCCTTTATCCTTAAGGAATTATATTTTTTTGATATTTTTATTAAATTCAAATAGGGAGTATTACTTTATTTCTACGAGAAATCTTAAGTAAATGTTATTTTTTCTCCTCTTTCCTCTTTCCACTCCATTTAGTTAAATAATTTTGAATGAAAATAAGAGAGAGGAGATAGGATGAGAGCTTACGAGAGGCTCTCAGCCTCATATACAACATAGAAAAAGAAAAAAATGAAAAATTAAGAAAAAATGTAGAAAATGGCGAATTGGCTCGAATCATTGGTATGTTGTTGGTTTGGTTCGAACGAACCGAACCAAACTGGTCTAGTACCGAATCAAATTGGTCTAGTACCAGTTTGGTATTAGTTCATGGTTCAGCTTACCTTGATCTGCAGCATCCTTGCATGATAGATCCTTGATCATCGGCTTATGACGAAGCTCTAATTTTGGAATCTTTTTGTGACTTTGCAACTCTTCACCTGTGGCTTTGTCTCGAGGATTTCTTCAAGATATAACTGATGTAAGTCACTAGGGGTTAAGGTAACTTATAATGATGGAAAAACCAAATTTAGGATTTCATGAGTAGAAATAATCCTTTTGAAGTGTTTTCTATAGAAAATAAATTGCGTAAAAACATAATGATAAAAAGAAAGTAAAACATAGAAGTGAGAAAAAATAGAGTAAAAGAGGAGAAAGAATAAGAGGAATGGAGGGGTGACAACCAAACCTTTGGCTTGTTCTTTCTTTCAATCAAATCATCTCAAAGTCCATCTCTCAAAAGAAAGTATTGGAACTTCTATATAGACTCAAAACTGGTGTTACCTAGACAGTTCAAGGCACAAGCTTCCTGAGCTGTCTGACGTGACAATTTTAAAAAAATAGATAGTGGACACGTTTGGATATAGTGGATTTTTATTTTACATATAAAATAGGCTATTATGTACTAAATCAGTCAGAGATTGAATCAATTAAAAACAAGGGTGTAGTAGAGATCCAAACAAATGAAGAGCTAAATCTATGCGTATTATAAATTTGTGATGCATTTAAAATGGATAGAAATTTGGTTTTTGCTAGATCAGAAGGTTACAATTGAGATTGAGGCTTTATAAAAGACATCTCAATGCTTCATTAGTTGCACATGAAGGGGCTTTGCAGCATTGGAAACACACCCCCTCCCCCTGAAAAAAAAAAGGAAGTAATTTGGCTTAAAGTTTGATTACGAACTGAAAGGGGGAAGAGAGAGAGAGAGAGAGAGAGAGAGAGAGGGGGGGGGGGGGGGGGGGGCGGTGTATGTAGTTTCTTACCCATCATTTTGCTGCCTTCTCTATTTCTCTCTTGTCTTTCCTTTACCATGTACTTTCTGCCTTCCTCTAAGGGCTATGACAAGGGATTGTTTTCTTTGGCAAAAGGAGCAAAGCCATGCCACCATGTCCACAGCATGTCCTGCTGTGTCAAAAGTGCCATGTTGTCTCTTTGTGGGGGCATGATGGAATTTCTGGATTTTAATGTGTTCAGGGAGCACTGCTGAGAAACCCTAATAACATTAAATCTTAACCTTTCAATCAAAGATGAATTCTAGTCATTAATTAAAAGATAACAAGATAAAACCCTCAAGGACCTAGACACCTCTAGCAGGTTATTGTTACAGTGCCATGCATAGTTTTAGGTTTTGATAGGATATCCCGTGGGATGTTAGGATGGGTTGTTGTCATAAGTGTTAGGATGGAACCATCCTACCATTGTTTCAGTGCTCCAATTAGCGCATCTTGAGACAACCCTTATGTTAGAATGGGGTGGGATAGCCGTGCATCTCATTCCATGAAAAATCGGGACAGCCCTATCGCATGAGATTTAAAACTTTGGTACCATGCACGCTTCTCTGCCAAAATTATAAATAGTACCTGCTACAGCAATACTATGGTAAAAGTTCTTTAAAAACCATTACTAAAAACTCTTCATTAAAAACATGGACTACTGGGATCTTATGAATTGGCACTCTTTCACATCAATATTGTTACCATATTTGGAAGAACCAGACTGTCATGAAATGTTACCATAAGGGGAGGAAGACAAAAGTCAAGTTGAGAGCATCCATTGATAATGATATTCTTGGGAAAGTTCTAAGCTGAACTGGGAGATTAGTGCAGGAGAAAGGATTTAGTTTTGCTGTGCTAAGCCACTGCAAATGGCTCTTTTTTAATGATATCACAAAAAAGGAGAAAAGATATGAATGTGGGAAGTTAATTGTGGGTTACTTTTATGGAGTTAGGATTTTTTTTTCTGTTATTAAGCTTTAGAGGATTTCCAGTGAAGTTTAGGGGCTTTCATTACAGTCATGTCAAAGGTGAGTGTCATGACTAGCATAATTTTCTTCTAAAAATAGATGAAATTAGAATTTTTAGACATTGCTTGTGAAGGATGCAAAGTAGATATAGTTGAGTATATTTGATGAATATGGATGAAAAGGTGGAGCCTAATATTTATTCAGAATTATATATAAATTTTTCAAAAATGAAAAAAAGGAAGGAATTGTAATTGAAAGTTATTAAAGTATAGCTGGAGACTTTTACTAGTATGGGAAATGTTTAAACTATTGGATGAATTAAAAGGATTCATGTAGCTGTCCCAACTAGTTTGGGATTAAGGCTTTGTTGTTGTTGGGAATGTTTAAACTCCGCGCTTTTTGTGATCATGCTGCCATTGGTTGCTGAGAGAGCTTTTTGGAGAATCTAGCATTATATTGTCTATTTACTTGTTATTTCTGCTTTGATAACCTAGTAAGCATCTATTTCACTATAGCGTAGTAGAAATCAAGATTGAACAATCAATAATGTTTGGATAACTATGATTTTCCCTTTGTTCTGGCAGGAACTGCACTTGTGCATACTGTAATATCATTCAGGTAAAAAAATTTCAATTGTTTCCTTGGTCAAATTTGACCAAACAAAAAAAATTGCGTTATACTATTTTCTGATATTTTTTATTCCATTGATGAAAATCCCATATAAATGTACTATGTTGCACATGCTTAGAACCTTCACAATGCAATTATGGGATGCAGTTCTGGGACACAAACATCAGGATTAATGTATGAAAAAAAAAGAGAGGGTGAGCCTTTTGACCAAGAGTTTGCCACAAAATACCAGCATATTAATGAGGTAACTAGACATGAACTGGCCAAGGCACAATTAAATGTTAAATTTTAGGTGAGTGCAGATGAGGCAAAATTCTGAATGGAGCATGACCAGAATTTATATTGAAATAGGTCATTAAGAGTGAAGTTTGTCCAAGTGAGCCTCAAATAAATAAAAGAGACTAGTAAGTGATTTTGGGTCTCGGTTTTAATCTAATAATTATATATCTGGCCCAATTTGATCTAATTATATAACATGATAATTTACACATTTGGGTAAACTTGACCTGACTTATATCTAATAGTTACATAATAGATATGTTATATGTTAAAAGTTTTACTCTTATACCCTTAATATTTCTTACATAACTTATTATACTACCTATAGTGTATCAAGCCTTGTCAAAGGCATGCCTTAGGTGTACCTAAGACGTGAAGCGCAAGGCACTAAGGGTGAGGTGCAAGATACTTCTTATATCCTAAAGTGCGCTTAAGGCACGAGCGCTAGATGCCAAGGGTTAGATGCTTCTTATACCCTAAATGAGGTGCCTTCATTTAAACGTATATAAAATGAAAAAGATGCATGCTTTTGATTCGATTTGAAGCATAAGAAAAATATATATTTTTTAATAAGCTTTATTTGTAATATTTTTTTTAAGTCTATCATATTTATTAGAATATATTGACTTTATGATGCAGCATCTCATATACAATTATTTCCCTTAACTAACAAAAAAGTTAAAAATTAGAAGATATAGATGAAATACCAAAAATTATGCTATCATTTAAAAAAGAGAAGGAAAGACATTAATGGTTTACAGATTTCAACTGAGAAAGAGAACGCTTTTTATTGAGCTAATAAGCTAAATATATTACTATCATGAACTTTTTAGCTTTTTTTCTATTATGTGCTATAAATCTTTCTTATATAAATTATGTATTATTTATTTCAAAAATGTGTACCTTATTTTCCTTAGGTATGCGTTTGCGCTTTGTGCCTTGTGCTTCATGCCTAGGCTCGAAGAGTCCTTTGCATTTAAGTGCGTCTAGCGCCTTTGAAACACTGACTGTATGTCTTTATTAGGTGATACTGGAATTGAGCTACCAAATTCTTATTCTACTAGGTTTACTTCTTCCAAAAAGGAAACCAAGCCCTATTTTCCTTAACCTATGTCTCTCACCAATAGTGCCTCTTGCACTAAACACCTCTTTTTTCATGCTTTATAACCTGACGAAAAACTGATTGGCAAGCTTGTGCTCACAACAAATTTGTACATTACAAAATGTGGATTAAATTGACATCAAATAATCTATGATACCCAATTAAGCACCCGACCAAATTCACACTTGATCTCAACTTGATGATTGTCTGGTAGGGAATGGGTTGTTACATACCTATGCTTGATCAACGTGCCTAGGGATTTTATGAAATCCCACCTACCTAGATTGGCACCTGAATTGGTCAGGTTCAAAATTAAGACCCGAACCTTGAACAAGTCTGAGTTTGGATTGGGTGGTAATTTCGCTTTTTGACCTACCCAGATAAAACCCCTAGATGGGAGAATATGCCAATGACAATGGAATAGGCCAATATGGTGGCTAAATCTTCCATGGAGATATTGTAAGGATGGAACATTTGGTGCAAAGATATCTAATCTAAAAGTTGAACAGATTGCAAGTTAAAGTAAAAACAAGGTTGTTGCTATAGAAAATCTAGCATCCACTTAAGGAATGATTAACAAATAATTGGTAAAGCTTAAGCCTTAAAATCAAGGTTTGTGGTCTTGCTATCAGACTGTGTGTCTATATCAGTGTGAGATTGGTACAATATAGTATTAGTATTATATTGAACTATGTCAGTACACAATATATATATATATATATATATATATATATATATAATTTCAATATTTTTAAGTTTTCTTTCTTTAATTTTGAGTGGAAATTTTTTTTTGTGAGTTCATTTTAGATGTTTAAATGTATTATAGTTTTAACTTTTTATGTTATATGTCTAAAAAATGGTGTGATACATGTTAAATTAACTAAATATAACATTGAAAATAAAATAAATATCAAAAAATTAAAAAAGTTATATCTTTGTGTATATTTGATTAAGAACTATGACATCATGAAATCATACCAAAATATAAAATTTTGGCATGACTTTTTCCTTTTCTAATTTCTACCTTGTTATGGATGTAATATGAAAAAGAGGAGGAAAATACCTAGATCAGATCTCCTGCTCACCTGTCCACTCTCTCTCATTTTCCTCTCCTGTCTTTCTCCTTCTTACCTTGAAATAGAGGGAGAAAATTGTGTCGGGCTTTTCTCCTGCAATAATTGAGGTCTTGAACTGGCATGGGGCCTTTACCTTGCTAAACCACTCAGAACTGAGTTTTTCTAGGTGGCTCAGCATGGTAGGGACTGGTTTGCACTGGTTCTGCACAAATGCATGCTGAACTATTGGTACAACATGATACTGATTGAGCCAGCTGGTTTGATGAGGTACTATATACCTTGTTTAAAATGTATGTTGGTGAATATGATAGAGCTACAAAATAAGGTTGAGTTTGAACATGATGGTGGGAACAGCACTAAATGCTTGAAAAAATGAGAAACCAACTCATTTCATGATGGCAACTTTAATTAAATACCTTGAAGTTTACAATGCCCCAAGAAGTTGGCACTTGTCTATATAAAAATTTCAGCAAATTTCCAATATAGTAATTCAAACTTGATAGTGCTCTTTGTATGTTCATATGTAGTATGACACGTGGAACAAAAGCTAATCTAAAAATAGACTCCATTTGTTTCTCTTTACTTTCTTTTATTGTCATCTTTTTGATACAATCCAAAAACTTGCAGTAATTGTATTTAGTTGTATTCTTGAATTAAAAGGGATTTATTGTAGGAAAATTATAGTCCATTATGTCCTTGCATTAAAAAGAGCATTGGGGGTCCTTTTTGTCTGGCAAATTTAACCATTGATGGAAAATTAGTTAGTTATATAAAAAACTTGATTACGTCATCACTATAGATGGGTGATTTTGAAAATTAAATCGCGCATTATCTCAGCAACACATCTCAACTCTTATGCATCAAGACAATTCATAATCTCTCTCATCCACTTTCTTTGACCAAACTGCCTTTTTGTCGTTGGGATAAAGGAGGTCAGAGGAAGGGTAAAAATCGGATTTTGCAGAAGTGAACAGGCAACTGTTTTGCTTGCTCATTCTCTTTAATTGATCCATTTGGCTCCAAAGTTATTCAACTTATTTCGATCACCTGGATGATCCTCTGAGTCAAAGAGGATCTACATTTTCATATTTATCCCTTTCTTCCACATAGGATAATGATGACCAAGCCGAAGATGGGATCAACTATAGATTGCCAAAGATTGTAGAAAAGGATTGAGCTGAAATTTCACAATTGATTACCAACATGACAAAAAAAAACAACCAAATTTGACATTTCTTGTCTGCACTGCAAAATTTCAGTTAGCATTCCTAACTAGGGCCTCCCTACATCTTGAATCCACATGCCTAGACAATCTCATCTATTCTCCATTCTCTTCTTTATCCTCTAGAAGGCCAAACCTTTAGTTTTTTTAATTCCTAATTTTATCTTCCCTGTTTTTGTAGCATATGCAATCCACATCTTCATTCGAATACCCATTTCTTTGCTAGAATTGATGCTATGGAAAAACAAATCTTTTCTTGGTTTTTTATGGAGTTTCACTAGGATCAAATCATATTGTTTCTTTAAATCATTTGACAGTTCTGTTTCTCTTAGTATAACAACCATTTTGATATGCATATTGATTAGTTTAAGCATATATGGGGACCAAAATGATAAGTAGAAGCCGAACAAAGAGCCTAAAGACAACTTGAATCCATGTTCGTTTAGTATAAAAGGATGCCCAGCTAAATATGTTCTTTCAACCCTGCAATTCTCTATCCTTAAAGCAGTGTTTGATTTAGGAATTAAATAGGCAGAAGGCTTAAACCTTATACCTTCTAAACAGCTTCTGAAAAAAATGCATAAGCATGGATTAATTATTTTAGTCAAACTAGCTTATTCTATGATAACTCTTCCAAGGAAAGACTTTCTTAAGCTATTCCTGACATAAAGCCCTTATTTATGCCTTCTTTTTTCATGGACAAAAAGAACACCTTGAACCTGGAGTTATTCTAGAAATTGTAGCCAAACAAAAATATGAATAACTTGTGGAATAATTATTTCCACATACATAACCATTTCAATAAGAATTACTGTAAACTACAGATTTAAAATATTGAGAATAACTTGTATTGAGATAGCCGACGGATGAGATTGTCCATAGTTGATAACAAGTGTCAAATCAATCTGAACATTAAGCTTCATGCTATAATATGTTCCATTGTGATGATACTATTGTGATGATTTTAGATGATATGGAACTGTGTTTCAGTTTCCCTTTTCTGGCTAACATATATGCCTTATAGATGAATGTGTACTCCAATATTATACATTGAATTTCAGAAAGTAGCTAATTTGTTAAATGAACTTAGACTTTGATCAAGAGGTTAGGTCTCCTGATCTACCAACCATACTTGCATGGTGGGCCGCTCACTCACGTAAAGTGGACACAAATTGTCTACCAATTCTCAAAAGGTTGACATAATGATGGCAATAATTACAAAAAAATCTGTTCAGTTTTCTTGAATCCTTCTTAACTTGTGCTTTATAACTGATGCAATTTTAATTGGAAAAGGCTTGGGTGATGTTCTCTTTGACACCCGAACAATCTGTATTTGGCATGTTAACAAAGTCCATAAGTTTTTCCACCTGCTATCCTTTAGCTAGACGAAAAAGGAAGTCTTTTAGCATCTGGATGAGGCCTTTATAGGTTTACCCTGCTGCTAGACTTGAAAGATGTTTCCTTCCCATTTTAAAAACTGTCAATGAGCTAGAAGATCATGGACATGGGAGCATATTTGTTCTTATTTATATTTTTCAGCATTTAGTCCAGATACTTATTGTCTTGGTGTTATGCTCCATTATGACCCACCCTATTCTGATGTGAACAAGGATTAGATGATGATTTTGTAGGTGTCCTCATTCTCTACAGAAGTATCCAGTACTCTGTAGGTTTATGTGTTCGCTGTTGCAATCAGTTTAGCTGTCAGCTTTTCTCTAGACTGAAGTTTATGCTCTAGTATTTCCTATAAATTTTTTCAATTTTTTTTTCAAAATATTTATTGGCATGCTGTGTACCTCTTCTATAATCTGTTAATGTCTCAAGTTTATGTCAATACAGTAAATAATGGGTAATGTGGGTTCAAGCCTAGATCTTCAATATTGCAAATATCCTCGTCTGCTAAGTAAATCGTGGGCCTGCCCCACTATGAGGAAGTTACTCCTGCTATATAACCTCTTTCTTTTCAGTATCTGGTCAATGATTTTGCTGCAACTTTATATGTGATTACACCAATTGCATGGTCTTATGACTCGGAAAGCACAACATTTTTTCTCTTTTCTTGAAGGATTGAGAATCCTATTTATTGTGGTTAATGTTTGCAAATGATAGATTGAAAAAACACAGATTTGGTAAATCTGGACCAACTTTCCTAGTTTATCTCAATGATGGTCTAATTATCAAGTGCCAGCCATGGTGGATGTCCCCACCAATGTCGATCAGATCTGTCACCCTAATCAAATTCTTCTATCTCTACCTTCTCTTCTATTTCTTCTTTCCTTTCTCCTCTTCAGCCTTATCCCACCAGCCAGCCCTGATGGGCAACCATATTTGAAAGCCGACAGATTTGGTAATTCTGGACCAACTTTCCTAGTTTATCTTAATGATAGTCTAATTATCAAGTGCCAGCCATGGTGGATGTTCCCACCAATGTCGATCAGATCTGTCACCCTAATCAAATTCTTCTCTCTAACTTCTCTTCTATTTCCTCTTTCCTCTTTCCTTTCTCCTTTTCAGTCTTATCTCATCAGCCAGCCCTGATGGGCCGCCATATTTGAAAGCCAACCGCATCCAACTCACCCTTCTTGATCTCTACTACCAGATCACCGCAGCTGGGGCCTTCTTCTTGTAGGATGTCTGGCCTTTATCATATTTGGCCACTGGGTTTTTATCATCCAGCCCTCATTGGCACTCTTCTAACCTGATAATGAACTCTTGATCTCCCCCAAAAGCATTTCTTTTCAGATGATGATTTATGTAAGAGACAAAGTAAGAGTGGATTTAAAAATCTTGGCCTATATGTGCATATCAAATTAACCAATATATCTGGAGTGTCAGTTTATAGCAGCTGAGATATCACTGGGTGATACATATATTGTATCAGTACCTGACTGATACTGATGCAAACTAATATCCCGGCCAAGATGAAAACTTTGGCTGCAGCTGTTTCAATATATATTGTTCTTAAATTCCTACTTAGCTCTGGAATGTTGTGTCGAGGCATCTTGATTTACTTAAGTAAATGGTTTTGGAATGTTATATAGTTTGGAGCAGGAGTTTCCTAATTCCATAAGCATGACTGCAATCTCCCACCTCAAACCTCAAAATCTTAATATTATGCTGTGATAATGCTGATATTATATTTTCTTTAAGTTGCATAAGGCATTTTCTCTCTCCATTTTAGAAGTAATCAAATTCTTGGGACAATCTATGCTAGCATCTTATTTATCAATCATTTTACTGTCATATGCTTTAGCATGCAAGAGTTTAACATTATGATTTTTTTTTAAAAAAAGAATTAAGGTTTAATTTTATGCCACCTCTCACAGCCTCCTCGCTCAAAGCATTGCCATGATTGTGACAAATGTGTCCTTCAATTTGATCATCATTGTGTGTGGCTAGGAACTTGCATTGGCCAAGCGAATCATTGCCGATTTTGGTGAGCCTTATCTCCAATTCAACTTTTTGTATGTTAAAGATATCAGTGTCTCTATGCTTGTATTGCATATAGTTTATACATTGATTTGTCAAGCCACACTGTGTATGCATGTGTATGTATGTAGGTATGATGTATGTCTGTAGGTATGTATGTATGTCTGTAATGACCCAAGCCCATCTGCCGGTCTAATTAACCTGTTAGCAGACTGAAATCACGTGGCCCTAAAAATTCTAGTGGAAGTTAATTGGTAGTAAGTGAACTTAAGTTATAAGCTATTTAAATTTTTCTCTTTCATCCGATGTGCGATTATTTTTGGGTATTACAATCCCTCCTTATAATATATTCTCGTCGCACGCTATAAGTTAGTCAAAATTTACTTTGAGTCGAATTGTTGGTGCTGAAAGGGTGGCTTCATGCCATGGCAGGACTCTACCACCATCTTATGGGTAGCCCTTTCCTTCTATCCACCAACTTCCGCATACTTGGATCAGCTCTTATACCATTTGTAATGCCCCAAGCCCACCTTCTATTTCAATTAACTTATTAGTGGGCTGAAACCACGTTGTCCTAAAAATTCGAGTGGAAGTGAATTGGTAATGCGTAAACTTAGTTATAAACACTTCAAACTTTTTTTTCTCATCGGATGTAGACTATTTGAAGTATTGCAATCTTTCCTCCTTATTAGAAAGCATCATTGTTGCATGCTATAAGCTAGCCAGAATCTGTCTTGAGCGAGGTGGTTGGTGCTGTAAGGTGGTTTCACGCTAAGGTGGGATTCTACTATCATTCCATGGGTAGCATTTTCCTCATGTCCAACTTTTGCACAGCCAAGTCGGATCTGATACCATTTATAACGTTTCAAGCTCACCTGCTGGTCCAATTAATCTGTTAGCGGGCCGAAACCACATGGCCCTAAAAACTCGAGTGCAAGTTAATTGATAGCAGGTGAACTTGAGTTATAAGCCATTCAAACTTTTCTTTTCCATCCGATATGGGACTGTTTTTATACTCCAAAAATAGTCCCACATCAGATGTGAAAGAAAAGTTTGATGTGTTTATAGCTCAAATTCATCTGCCACTAATTTTCACTCGAGTTTTTTGGATCATGTGGTTTTGGCCTGCTAACAGGTTCATTGGACCAGCAAGTGGGCTTAGGGTGTTACAGTGTCCCTATTTTGTTTACGTATGTATATATTTCTATGTGCATGTGAGGGCTTGCTTGCGTCAATGAATGTTCATGTGTGCCTGTCTGTGTGCATGTGTGCATACGCATTTTCTTCAATGTGCGCTTTTTGGTTTATAACTTTATATCCCCTGATATTTGTATTTGAATAATGATTCTATTGCCCACATTGAAGATTCTTTACCACATTACAGATCTCAAGCATTTTCTTCTTTAGTCACAACTTTAGATCATGAAATGTGCAATGTTTTTTGTGTAGCTTCAGAGACAATGGTTGACATCTGCTTATTCTTTGCCAATATCTACCATTTGATTGAACAGTCCCCTCATCCTCTATGACTGTACAATGGTCCAATTTGGGCAACCTGATCCCTGGAGGCCAGTCATCAAGTTCCCAAAATATAACCAAAATATAGAGGTTATGTTTAGAAACTTACAGCAGCTCCATTTTTGAAGTCAATTGTGTAAAAGGAGGTAGGGATCTTTAAAATAATTGTTGGAAGCACTAAATTTAAATCATACTCATTTGTTGGTTTTTCTTTTTATAACTAAGATGGAAGTCTGGTTGAATACCTACGTGTGAGTGGGATTGAATCCAACTCTCTTGTATCAATTCAGTAGACTCTACTAACTTGGCCAGTTGGCACCCTCACAACATCGTCCAATGTTGAACCTTACTGGTTCTCTGGTCTAGCTTTTTTGGACTTGTGTTTCTCCTCTAAGAGTTCTTGCTTCTCACCTTGATGTTATTGGCAAATTTGTTGTCGTTGTCGTCATTGTCATTGTTCTTATTCTTGTTTAGCATAGTTGTTCTCAGTTTAGAATTGCTTCAAGTGTTTTCTTGAACCTCCTATGGACTCTCTTCCAGTGTTTAGCTTGTGGTTGTGGTGGTGACTGCATTAGTTCTTTGAAGGATTTCAAATGCTCTCATGCTTTTAGAGGCATAATAAAAAAATAGAGATTAATAGAAATATTCAATTTTTGTTCATTTAATTACATCAGCTTTTTTACCTCACAGCTCAGTCTGATAAACAATGAATCTTTTGCTTTCCTACTCTTATTCAAACGTGTAAGACTATCTTGACTCAAAATGTCGTTTTCGTGCCAGATAGCACAAAAAGATTGCCATTTGATGGCGTATAACTTATTTTTCTAAATGAGAATTCATTATGTATGCCATGAACAATTTTCATCCTCTCAGTCATTTAAACATTTTAATCTTCATCCCAATGAACTTTTTTAGTGCCTATGTTGTATATGGTAAAAATTTTGCCACTGCCACTTTCACTAATATCATCTGTAATATGATGGAAAATGAAGTTTTTAGTGATGTCTCACATCTTTCTTCATCAATACATCAGCTTCTCTGCTTTTCATGGATTTTTTGCGAATTTGAATTTTTATTTTTTATTTCTTCATGAATTTTATTCTATTTGTCTCTTGTATTCTCTGTGATTTGCAATTTTTCTTTTCACTTTCATCCAACTATTTGCATAACCATAAGGTTTTCCCTTGCCAGACTACTTTTGAATATTGACTTATTTTTCTCAAAGTACAGATGCAAGGGAAAACAAAGAGCTCTATGTATAAATGTCTATAAATTTCCAAACATTCAGCACATTTTTGTGGTTAACTTCTTAAAGATTTTCTAAATTTGCAAGTGTAATGAGATTTCCTTTTTCTCTTTTCATTTTTGTAGGTGGTACATTTTTGAAGAATCAATTCTGTGTACCTGGACTGCTGTGTTGTACATCGACTTGTTGCATTCAAAAATCATCAAGGCTTGGTATGACGTTACTCTCCTTATGAATGATAATTCAGCCCTTTGTTCAAATTTCATTGTGTTGTAATTGCATCATTGTCACCGATTTCCAGAAATACTAAAAGGTCATAACAGAAGCATCAGTGTGAATTACCACAATTTTCTGAACATTCTGAATGCTTAATGTTAAGCTGTAGCAAGCTCATGCATGTTTGCTTGAAATGTTGTAATCAGGTGGAAGGAGTTTTTTGTGATAGCGCTGTTAGTAACATTGATCTTTTGCCTTGTCTTTCTGCTTCTGCTGCTGCTATTCCATAGGTAAGATAGTATTCCTGACTGTAATCATTTATGATGAGAAACTGTGGTATTCTGCATCATATTTCATCACCTGTGCTTCATAGGGATACACTCTCCAACTTTAGCTGAATGCCAAAATGTTCTCAGACGTTCAGAGATCGATACCTCTGCATGTACAATGTATAGTATTGTTTTCATTTTTGTAGGACATTTTATCTGACTACTGCATTCAATCTATAGAAGGAAAATGTGATGGTAATAAAGCAACGCACATGCCCTCACCAGTCTCCCATTTGGAAGTGAAAATTGCCTGGCTGGTTCTCCTGCCTGGCAACCATGTAACATTTCTTCTTTCCAAATGAGTGTTCATGTGGACGCATACCACACTAATTGATTGTCACAGGTCACTCTATTGAACTGGAATTCTTTGTTGCCTTTGTATGTTTATAAGTAATGAACTTTTGTGGTGTGAGCTGTTAAGACCAAAGTGTCGGTTTTCAGTTAAGCCACTTTTGTCCTGAGGAAAACTTTTTAACCATATTATTTATTGCATATTTCTTAATAGATTATGCATCTGGGAAGCTAATAAAATTCTTCAGTATCTTAGCATACATGCTTCTTCTGCAGACATGCCAAGTCAATCTTGTTTTGTTAGCTATGTCATGTGCCTTTGCTTACTTTGTGAAACATTTTTGTAGAAAACTTCACTGTCGAACTCTTATTGGCCCTCTAGTCTTGGAAACTATGGAACCAGTTATGAAAATGTTTAGTATTGGTATTAGAATCGTCACTTGGGTCAAACTTATTTTGCTACAAGGGAATGCATATTTCCCCATCTCACTGATGTTGTAGCTAGCTTGTCTAATGATCTCTTCATGATGTCAAGCCTTGCTTGGACCATCTCACTAACGTCAAATCTTTGGTAAAAGATTTAATGATTCATATCAATGATGGATCATCTAAATTTAGGATTCAAACTGCCGTAGTGCACCATTAAAAATGTCAAGAAACTGAAAATTGTTTGTTTTGGTGTTTAACCTAAACATCAAATGGGTGAGAAGATGAATGGCTTTAATAGCTTGATACTTTGCTATGAACTAATTACTAAAACCCATTGAATTCAAATCTTCCCATGTTTTAAGATTTGTTGGCCATTTGTTGGCCTCTAGTAAGATGAAGCTTAATAATCATTATTGCTAAAGCAACAATGTTATGCTATTACTCTTTTGCTCGCAATTATAATAACAATTTGATGAAGAATTATATATTTTTGAGAGTATTTTGAATTGTTTATATTCACCATATATGCTTTAAGATATGTTAAAATGTTGACATAAATTGAAGAAGTGTGAGTTTTTCTATACAAAGTAATTGAGTCAAAAAAGATGGTTGCCTAGGTCATAGCTTAGGCACTTGGGCAACTATTTGAGAAACAATCTTAGTCTATCACCCTATGTCACCTGTGTCTTTGACTAATATATGTTTTCTTTCAAGGTAAGCTGAACCATAAACCAATACCGAACTGGTAACCAAATCAAACAAGTAGGGTATTAATGGCTTAGACTGGTTCGCCATTTTTTGCTTTTTTTATTTTTTATTTTTTGTAGTTTTCAATTTTCTTTTTTTATGTAGTATATGAGATTGAAAGCCTCCCCTTAGGTCTCATCCTCTCTTCTATCTCGTATTTTTCATTCAAAATCATTTAGGTAAATGTCATCTTAAGATTTCTCATGAAAATAAGGAATACCTTCTATTTGAATTCAACTAAAATATCGAAAAAATCAAATTCCTTAAAATAAATCTTACAAATTGTATTTGAAGATAAATTTTTTAGTATTTTATTTTCTCATTATTTCAAAGTTTAATTAATTTTTTGGGATTTTAATCCACAGTGAAAGTATCTTAACTTGATATTTACTAAATCGCAACTTACTGAAATTCTCTGAATTTGTTCTTGAAAGGAAGAATTGACTTTTTATTCTCAAAGAATTTGATTTTTTTAATATTTTAGTTGAATTCAATTGGGAGTATTCTCTTAATTTCATAAGAAATCTTAAGTCAATGGAAAGAAAAAAGAAAAGAGGAGAGAAGATGAAATGAGGGAGAAGAGAGGACAAGAGCCCACATGCCACCCAGCTCATCCTACCCCCACCTATCCCACACCCAAACTGGTCTGAACCAAATTGAACTGAACGGTTTGGCATGGTTCGGACCAGTTTGGGCCCTGGACCAAGCCGAATTGCACAATCAAACTGGTTTCCTGTTGGGTCAGTTCGGTCCGAAACTGAACTGGCTGGTTCGGTTCGGTTCGTCTTACTTGATTTCCTTCGTATCTTTTCTATTCTTCTTCCACTAGAGTAATTTATGGAGATCTTTATTTTCTTATATATTGATCAAGAACAACTCACACAATGGACTAAAAGTTTTAGTTGTGGTTGCCTTAATTCAATCTTTTAATTTGGACTTAATTTTTCTCCTTCACTCTGTGCTTGCATTGACTTTCTTTCATCAAATTTTGTCACAGATGATAATTTTAGAGAAACTAACATATATGCACATGGAAGCATGTGAAGTATAATAAAGGAAAAAAGAAAGCTATAATTTAATTATTTAGAGTATTAATCTTATTGTACAATTGTAGATGCTAAAAATTGGAGTGAGTCTTTTGGCAACCAGAAGTTAAATTTGCCAGATACTGTTATCTTGGGTAAAATTGTTCATTAAGTGAAAGGAATTTACTTTTCTGAACACTTATTTTTAAGTGCTGGTTTTGGGTTCTATTTGAAATGAGTTATGGGAAGGCTGTACTTTTGTTAGGAAAATATTGAGAGAAGTTTGTACAGTAACTTTTTAAAATTTAATGGGAAACAGTTTGGGGATTTGGATTGTTAAGATATGGATAGTGAGAGGAAAGAGAGATTATGAATCAAAATGAGGCTTAAGTGTTGAAATTAGGGTTGGAAATGGACCTGATGGCATCTTTTCAGACCTGTTTCTATATTTATCTGGATATGATTAAGTATCCAACCAATATCTGTATCCATATCTATATCAGGCACAGAAATATGGTTACAAATATGATTATACAACTATCTGAAACATCTTGTACAGCTCTCTTTAACTTTAAAGGAAAATGAATGATAATATTAACATCTTTAACTTAATTTACCTTCCATATGGTGATATATTTAGTTTAATGGTTCATAAAATTTAACAATCTGATTTATATCTGTATTTATGTCTGCCTTGTTGACATCCAATGTTTATCTGAATCCATTTCTAAGAGATAATGGATATGGATTTTAATATTGGATTAGTATCTGGAAGTGTATCTGTATTTGTAAAATAAAAATGGATAACTGATATTGATTAACTTATATTCAATTTTTATCCAATCTGTTTTTTTTTTTTTTTTTGATAAGTAAAAAAAATTATATTAAGAGGAAGGACTTTATCCAATCCATTTTCAACCCTGGTTGAGATGTGTTGCTGAGATTATATGGGATATAGTTTCCAAAATCACTCATATCTAGCCTGATTATATGATGAAGTTTTTTATGCGACTAACTAATTTCCCATCAAAGGTCAAATTTGACATACCTGAAGGGCTCCCCACTGAAGGACTCCCTGCTTAAGAATACCACCATTACTTCGTGGAAGTTCTTGGTATTTTAAGATTGCATCTTTATCTTTGGATATGCCTCCATATTTTTCCCATTTCATGGTACAAGAAATTTTCCAGGAATGTCTGTTGAGTTTTGTGTATGGTAACAGTTACATGCTTGAAGACCATCCAAGTAATATATACAGATTTTTATCTCAATACCTCGATAGCTTAACCAAGTACCAACATTATATCAATGCTGTGGCAGTACCATATTGTTACTCCATGAAAACTGACTATTTATCAATTAAAATTTACCCAACTTTTTTCAGCTTTAGATGCTTTTTCCATTGCCAGTTTCTTGAATACTATTTTTGGAAAGTATTCAGGGATACAGATGCCCAAAGATACAAAAAAAGCAGCTTATTAGTGATGAAATAATCTTCACTTTTTTAACTAACTGGTGAGATACATCTATCACATACATGATGCTGTGAAGTTTTACTAAAAGCTTAATGAGTTTATAAAGAGAATCCTCATGTTTGAGCTACACTGACCATAAATTTACATGTCAACATTCAGAGCCTAACATATGTACGCTAATGTGCTTTCATTGATCTTTTTCCCATGCATAGTTACCTAGTGTTGACAAACCAGACGACGTATGAACTGGTGAGAAGGCGACGTATCCTATACTTGAGGTATCAATAATTGGTGTTTCCTGTTTGCCCATGAAATTATTATGATCTCATCAGTAATGGTACTTACAAGAAACTTTGATTTGTAGGGGAATTCCTGAAAGGGTTCATCCATTTAGCAAAGGCATTTGTAAAAACTTGTATGCCTTCTGCTGCACCAGAGATGGCAAATACACCTTGGAAGCAGTCCCTACAATGGAGGAATTGGAAGCCAAAGCAAGACCATATACTTGTGTGGACATCATGTCCTGTCGGTGTTGTTGACAAGGGATGATTTTTTTTTTTAAAAAAAAAAAATCTTGTGTTGTGTTGTGGTAGCCGATTTTTCATTCTTTTCAGTATTGTTGTTGTTTGAGAAAAAAATTAGATTTCACCGCATTCCCCTGATGCTCTTATGAATGCTGTATCTTATTCTTTCAATTGATGCTTAGAGCATCTGCCTCTTTTATCTTCCCCTTATTTTTGATGGGTAAGCTGTATGGTATCATGTAGCACAATTACATATAAATTAGAAAATTGAATTGTAAACTAAAGTCCATGGGATTCTTTCTTAGCGAGTTAAACTGGATGTGGATCTGAACAGTAGTTTCTGTGCGCTCTTATCTCAATTCATGTTATTGAAACTTAAGTTGGGGAAGGGGCCTAACTGGCTTGGTCCATCATGTTTGAAATGCCTGGTTGAAAGAATGGGCTGTGTATCGTCTTCACCTTTTCTTCTTCTTCTTCTCCCCATTCCATTCTATAATTTTCTTAATTTTCTTTTGAGTTTTTGGTTCTTGTTGATTGCAGCATGTTATTTTATTTCATTGAGCAATAGGTCCTAGCTCCGAAGGAAGGAAATAAACAATGCTCACTGGCACGCATCTGGTTGATGATCCAATCAGGTATACCAGAAATTATCCCTTATTTCAATTTTTGAATCAAATCTGGAGACAAAAACAGAGAAAATCCACTAACGATTGAGTCGTAGAACAGTTGAGAGAAACAAGGCTTGCATCTAAGAAAGCTTAGGGTAGGCCATTCTTGAAATGAAGCATGACCAAAGGCGCAGGAAAAAGCTGGAGTTATGAGGCATCCGGCTTGAGAGAGAATCAGCAGCAAGTTCAATTATCATCTCTTAATCCTCCACGAGTACAGGGTCTCTTGATCTTACACCATCTCTTAGCATTAAGCTGGTGTCTGAACTGAAGCCAGATTTATTTGTAGTGTTTAGGTTACATCAGAAGAAATATTAACGAGTGTTCTGGGATGAGGATGGTGGGAGAAGACTGCCACCAATATGCTGATCAGAACTTTCCCTGATGTTTCTTGATGTATTGTTCATGGTAACCTGGCCTTGTCCATTTCCTTTTTTTCCCCCCTTATTTGGTTGAAAAAATCAAATAGACTAGCATAATTTCTGATCTGAGCCCTAAATAAATAAACAAAGCTTTGCCTTTTCAGCACTAAAGCCTTATTTAACAAAGCTGTTATTAGAGATTTTTTTGCAGAGCTTTTCGAAGTAAAACTTCACTAAACAAGTTATTTTCTTTATCTACTTTCAATTGTCTAATTAATTGTATTATAAAAAATCATCATTATAAATTATTATAACAATATTATAATATAATATATTTATTATTATTTTAATAATTATATTATAGTTATAATTATTTTCATACAACATTTATTATGTTATAACATGATATAATTAAATTATATGATATGTTATTTTTATAATATTATTAATTATATTATAATGTTATTATGTTATAATATTCAATATACATGTTCGAGTATTTTCCATCGATGCTTCTTGAAGGACTTGAGAAAGCGCTTATGGACAGAGGTTCCAAGTTTGGAGGTCTTGGCAGCAGAACTCTTTTTTTTAAGCTTCTGCATAGAAGCACTGTAGAAATTAATTTCAAAGATTTTATTAGACATCTTTTATCTTCTAGCAACGCTTTCTGAGACTGGAAAAATGCTTTTGACCCCTCCATCCAAATGGGGCCTAAGACATTATTATTATTATGCAACGATTATAGTATTACTTGTCCAAAATATCCTCATTCGTAGCATTTCCCATATATTATTCTTTCTAGTAGGGTGATCAGAGACTGTAGTTTTCCATGCATGTTTGTTTCCCACCAAGAGAGAAAAGATGGGCTGGAAATCCATCACAAGCACTTTCCTTTTTGTTTAGCTCTCTTCTGGGAACCCTCGTTGTGTCCCTTCCTTTTTAACAACTCTTTTGAACCAGTCTCTTGTTTTCTGTGTAGGGTGCAAAAGAATCCATGGTACTGCGTTAATGAGGATCCTCAATTTAACAAGCTTTTGCTCACGGAAGAACTGGGCCGTTATGGTGAAGTGAACTCGTCACATAGCATAAAGGCTTCTTCTCTTTTGGTAGCCCTCTTCAAGTAGGCTTCCTTCCTCGCCAAGGCTTCGTCCAACTATTGTTGGTGACCGAGCAATTAAGTATCATGTTGTAATTAGATATTTGTTAACTATTGTGGCGTATCATGGAACTCTTTTTCCAACTTACTAGATCCATATGCACCCAAGATAAAGATATCAACTCGAGAGGAATAGATACCATTTGTAAGATCACACAAATAACCCCGGGCTGGAGTTGAAGGAAGATAACTTCAAACATATTCATTTTCTTTTTTGTTTAATATGTGTGTGTGTGTGTGTGTGTGTGTGTGTGAGAGAGAGAGAGAGAGAGAGAGAGAGTACACTTGTTTGTGTTTGTGTATAGATGTAGAAGAAGAAGAAGAAGAAGAAGTTAGAGGTTCTCTGGAGCATGCTGGTCTTCTTCCAAACTGATGAAATATGATTCACCTTTCTTATTAGATGCATACCAAAATTCCTTTGAGGGTGTAAAGAAGTACTTTTTCATATCCGGCAGCCCTTGCAATAGTTGATTATTTATGCTTACTCTGGAAATTCTTGTAGGAGAAGAAAATGGCTGCTTGCTAATTGGTAAACACTTAGTAGCCATGATCCTTGTGGCAAGAGACAAAGGCTGTGACTGCCAGTGCAGCATGGCTTTTTAGTATCCAATATGAGGCACTCAATTCTTTTTGTGGCAAAGAGATTAGCTAGGTTAATCATTATTTTGATGGTATTAGATATACCTCTGGGTTGTCCATGAGTTTGCTCACCCTAAGACTCCTTTCTATTACTTCTTGTGAAAGATTAGAAGATGAAGCAGATGAGCTTGCTTATTGGGTCATAGTTGAATCATCAGCATGCTTTTGTCTATAATATATATATATATATATATATATATATATATATATATATATATATATTAATGTAACTTTTGTCTACAACCATAAGTCCATCCCCGACCAGGCTACGGCATTTTGTAGATATTTTCCTAAATGAGTTTAAGTGATAAGATAGATTCTTGATGGAAGAACAGAAGGAGAATTCACTTCTTTGCTGTCACTGCTATCCAACATGAATCTTGGATGGTAAAGTGAATGTGTTTAAGTGATCACATCTGCTCAGGTGCTCATTTTCTTAACTAAATCATGCTAGAAGGATAACCTTGATACATCAACACCAATAAAAAGAAAGAACATTATTATTGATATACTTCCATCAAGTCTTCTGCCCCCTTAGTTGCAGATGTTTCAGATAAGGTTAAAACTGATAGTGCTTTATCATACTCTATCTCAAAATACTCATCATGTTGTAGAGGCTGTTGTACATTACATATTAGCAACCATCAGGTAATGAGAACTCATACTGGTCCATGAAAGTTGATCAAACCAAGTCACTACAAATACAGTCACTAGCCAATAAGAGTTTGGAACACAGCTGATTCTAATTATGTTTTCTTTCTTTTTGCCTTTTCTTTTTTTGTTTGAATGTTGTTTCCACACTTTATTGCAAGAAAGTATAGTTCAAATTGATTCAATTAAAGGAAGAATGATCACTAAATCATGGATTAAAGGATGATCACTGTGGAAGCCTCTGTTTTAAGGGTACTATATTCTAGACAAAACTTGTGAATATTGACGTTCTTCTGTATCGAATCAGTCAAGTTTGTTTTGAAAATCATTTCTACCAATTCTTCAACGGCCCTCTAGATTATGTTTCAATCAAATATGCACTTAATGCATTTAGGTTGGAGACCGGACTCCCAAATTTTCTCCTTAAAACTTAACTAATTATCCTCATTCTTGCCCCATCTGAATGGCAACATACTCTTAATGCTATAAAGATACCATTTTGTCTTCTTTTTACTTTGGATGCCTTAGTTATAAGTAGGAATTAGAGACCTGAATATTTTCATGTGTAGGTTAAGGTTGCCATGCCAAATACTGAATAATATTGGCTACAACTATAGTGATAAAATATAGTAGCTGCTGCTGCTGCTGCTGCTGCTATTTGTCTTTCTTTTCTTATTTTACCCATCAAATGGTAAGATGAGGAAGATGCTAATCCAATAGGTTGCTTTTAACTCAAATTATTGCCTCCCAGTATTGTGTGAGATCTATCTATCCATTAGTAACTTTCAACACTTGAGTTGCAAATGGTGCTGGATCTTGTTTAAGCCACACATCATCATTGCCATTTTTTAGGTTGTCATCATCACAAAGCTTCGTTCTTAAGTAGTACTGAAAAGAGACTGCAACAAATGCCATTAAGTCCATGCATACAATCTTTGATTGTGAAGGTCCCTCAACCAATCAACCCCTTCAATAATATGATGTTGGGTATTGCGATACATCCGGCCTTGGTAGTAACATCCTATATTTCTCCATCACTGGATGGTCACAAGAACTAGACTGCAAGGAAGATGTGAACTAACTCATCTTTTCCTCTAATTTGATTACTGAGGCTTGAAGAAACGTAAGTTAAGACCTGTGTTCACTATCCGCCACACTCCTCCAATTACCAGCACTACACTCAGACCCATGCCAATGCTTCCCAAGAACCAATTAATATACCACATGGCACTATATCTCTCTGGTTTCCTCAACAAAACCCACATGAAGCAAGGATAAGCTAAGGTCACAGGCAATGCAACCCCTCCAATTAGGCCAGCTAGATCTGATAAGAAGGGGAATGCCACTGCTATAAGAAAGGCAATTGCTCCGAACAAGGCTCGAAACCCCGACCGAAGCCAACGGGGGCAGGGCCTGTTTTTCTTGCTGGTATACCCTGCCTCCATATTGTCAAAGACTGGCATGGCATAGATTTGGAAGGAGCTCAGGCAGTTGATGACCACCAGCAAGCTTGTCAATCCCAGCACCACCCTGGAAGTGTCCTTGCTATGGAATGCATACAGAGCATTCAGAATGCCAGTTGAAGGTATCTGCCATTTTAAAGTTTAAAGGCCATCAGTATATGAATCAGTCCAAGTTTAAGATAGTAAGAAGGCTTTTCTGAATTATTTTTTGCTTACCAGATTCCCATAAGCCCAGAAACCACCAACTGCTATGGGGTACAAGCACATTGCTATGAGAAGGTATGCTGCTTTCACACCTCTCCACATGGGTACATGGGAAGGATGCTTCAGAGTTGATGGCATGGTGGCCTGAATGCATGAACAAGCTTAGCTATATGAACCAAAGAGAGCATGAACAATGATGAATACGAGTAGGGAAATAAAAGAAGGATTTGATCACCTGAATCTCCAAGACAAGGTTGTGCCCTCTGAAGGCAAAAGCAATGATTCCAAGAGCATTGAGGATGCCAAGCACTTTACCAACATCTGACTCGGTCTTCACAGGATCATAAGAGACTCTTGGTAGCCGGCCCTTGATCACTGACACCACCCATATCAGTGTGCAATAGGTGACGGCTGTGACTGCACCAATTAGAGAGACCCCAGCAATGGAGTTGAGATTGGGGAGTTGCGCAAGGACCACCGCAAGGCATATGAAAACCAGGTACCACTCGATGGCTGTCAGTGGCTTGGAGCTGCATGTTGGTCCACAAATAATCTCATAGAAGAGCTTCATGCTCCCTCCACCGACAATGATGAGGGCAGAGCAAGTGCCAGCTGAGAGGTACACGGTGGGGAACAAGGCTAGGATTTTGCCCAGCTTTGAACCTGATAGATATAAACTGTTATATATTGCTGATGAATTGATGAATTTAGCCTAAGTTGGATTCTGTAAATTATGGTCTGAAACTCTTGAGGCTTACCGAAGGCGGCCTTAGCAAGGTGCAGGTATCGGCAATACCGGGTTCCAGGGATTGATTCATGTAGTCGAATGAGCAACCATAGAGTGTATAGCTGCCAGATGAAAGCTCCAGACAAGCACAAAATCCCCCATGTCCTGCAAAACAGGATTATAGGCATAATTATACAATTCAGCTCACCGAGTGCTTAAACTGGGGTTCTGAACAACCTGAGGCTGGCCTGGTTGGGAACTTAAATCATGGAAAGATCATTTACTTGAGTTAGTTTATATCAAGTGTCAGGCCTGCTGTTGATGCATTTATTTGATTATATGACAACAATTTGTTTGAAGTGTTATCCTGAGTTCTCAGCAGTTGTGTGTTTCATTTGCCAGGTGCAACATGTTGAACTAGTTTTAACTGGGTTTGGTCAACTGTGGTATGCTATCTTGAGACTTAAACCTGATCTATGGGACCAGAATTTGGTCTTGGAATGGTAGAATATATGTTCATAGGTTAGGTGGGATGACCATAAAGCCAGCAACATGATGCACATGTAAAGGAAACAGGAATGCCCAAAAGCTTGCAGGTAATCAACTTGATTCCCCCTACTTTAATGGAAGTATTACCTGAAGGCATGAACTAGGTTCTAATTCTTTTGGGTTCATTGGCAATCTGTTGGTTGTTGGCTTGTCGTTATCATATATAGGCTTTTATGAAAAGCTTATACCTCAGGCTTATCATGGTTTTGGCATATGTTCTTATCAAGCTTAATGGGTAGACCATGACATGAAGGTTATCTACTCCACCAAAGGATGGTGATTAAACATTTGCCACACGCCAGCCACTATTTTTCATCACTGTTGTAAAGGATTTGAAGATGACATGATTGGATTCTTGTGTCCTGTGAAGCTATGAACAAGTCAGCACCACTTGAAAGGACTATGGTTCCAATACAATCCCCCCACTTGCTGAGGAAGAGAGGATTCATGAGACCCTTGGATGCATGTTCAGAGAGGTTCATAGGATCATGCAAAATAAATACATGCTGTCTTCTAGGTGGGAAGCAAGGCCACAAGCTGGTTAATTTGAATCGAGGAAAGGCACACCCAAAATCCAAGCCAAATTCATCCCCTTTTAGAGCAGATATGGATTAGGGTCAAGATTTATTTTATTGCTCTATCAGATTTTGCACGTGAATTCAGCTCAATAATAATTCAGTTGCAAACTATAAGAAGCATTTGTAAAACATGCAAGAAAATACCAATTAAAAAACATGTAGAAATTATTGATAACCTGTAGAGCTCTTTGACAATGAAATACAAATTGATGATCAATAACATAAAAGTTATTACCAGAAGCAAATTATTTTTCTAAAAAACATCAAGGAGGGTTGTTAAATGTGGTGTACTAGCTATGCTTACTGATCCATGTCAAGTTAATATTCAAAATGGATCATAATTTCCCATGCCAAGCATGATGCAAATAACTTTGATTTGGATTATTGGAAGGGAATCAATCAGTAATCCAATCCATTTGGAAACCTAGATGCAGAGCTCTTTCTTTGATTTGCAGTGAACAATCCTGCTCCATCAAATGTACAAATTGAAAGAGGGCTGAAGAGAATCAAGGTGGTGATTGTGACCAAAGCTACAAAGTGAAAACATCTGAAGCATCTCGTGAAAGCTTTCCCTCAAAGACATGGAATCTCATGAAAGCTATAGCTAGAAGAGAGAGAGAGAGAAAGAGAAAAAAAAAAAAAATCTAGAGCAGCTTATCCAATTCATAGACTCCATTGCAAGCACACACAAACTGAAGCAAAGCTCAAGCCACAAATCAAATAAGAATAGCTTCAGCAAAGGTAATTAATTAGTTTTACCATCCAAGAACAGTGAAGGCCACCGGCAGAACCAAGGCCTGGAAACCGATCCCCGAGCTAAGGGTGTGGAAGGCCGAGTAGTAGGCATTCCCGTTCCTCGACTCGGTGATCGGCAGCCATGCATCCTGGGGATCGAGCTTCGTCAGGTGGCCGACATCCTCCAAGTAGCCTCTCATGCTCACAATCGCCTTCCTCATCGGACTGGCGAGCGGCGTCCTCATGAACCTCGGCGTTCTCGTGATGGAGGGAGACTGGAGCTGAGACGGCGGGGTCGAGACCGGCGGCGTGTGAGCCTCCGCCCTCGACGGCGTCGGAGGATTGGAATGCAATTCCTTTACCTCACCAGCCATAGCCTCCCTCTTCCTCTCTTCCTCACTACTCTATACCACAAGGGCCGGAGGTGGGTTGGCTGAGGGCCTTCCCGTGCTTCTTATTTGTAGCTGGTTTGAAAGCTCGTGCATGGCAACGCTTTCGGAATTTAGGAGGAGGTTGGTGGGTCATGCTGCTGCGGTGCACCATGGAGTAGTTCAAGCCTTTCCACCCACTTTGGTGCCCATGGGTTGTGGCAATTGACTGAGAGCAGGCAATGAAGGCTCCGGTTGGTGCAAGCGTCCTCATCAAGGCATGCCATTCATATTAATGGGTACACCTTTATTTTTCCAAGGCCACGCAAGAAGACTTGCAGAGCTCCCCCGGATGAAGTCTTCTCCGGATGGTCCACACAGTAGGTGTCATTAATTTGCCAAAAGGAACTTCCTTGACTTAATGTGGCCCAAAGAGCAGTATTATAGGACTATGGAAGGATAGATACATGTACCTATTACTTAATACCTCAACTGAGGTCATCCTTGAACTACAAAAACAAACTTGATCTTCAGAACCATGAATGATGTCAAGGCTTCATTCTAGGTTGGTGAAATTTCAACAGATCAATGCCCCAATGGATTTCAAAACCAGATTCTAATTTGGCTGTGTATAGTCTGGGTAGGTGGTAGACTAGTGGCTCGACATGCTTATTTCTTAATATTTTGTTCTATGCTCCAAACTTAGACCAAGATTTCCCATGTGGACTTTAGCAATTTGATAAAAATTGCTCGGACCTAAATAAACTTGAAGTGAATGAATTCATGCAAACAAATCCTTGAATGAGATATTGGAATATTAGCTTGCTTTTGGTCCAAATGAAACTCCAAGATAATCTAATCAGTTGGAATTGAAGCAAATTAGATTAGATTTTAACTGAAGATATGATCCATAACAAATATGGTCCAGATATTAATTATTGTTGCGTGTCCAACTCTAAACTTGTCCTGATGCAAATTATAGGCTATGTTCTTTACATTCTTTGAATTCAATATTTAAATAATTTTACTGATAACTTTTATATAGTTTATTATCTAATTCTGTTTTGATCATAATTTTCAATTGGCTGTAATTTTATAGCAATTAACCATTTTGTACATTTTTTTTTTTAAAAAAAAAAAGAAATTGTATAGATTACTTATGATCCAATTCAGCCAAAAATCCATTGGATCAATAAAATACTTTGTACATTCAATCCAAACAACTTTTGATTCAAATGTTTAAATTTTGATATACTTCAAATATAAATTAGATCTAGATGATGCCAAACTCCAATCCAACCTCACCTCACCACCTTGTCACCCTATCCACAACCCCAGCCAAATGAGATCCAGGTCGACCCCACTGACACGACATCACCACAATAATTTAGAAGAAAGCTGAGAGAAAGCGTTCTTCGGACCTTGGGTTGGTGCTGATGCATGGCCCTAATATTGGGAGACTGTATGTCTTGACTGACTTGGCACAGTGGCCTTGTAATTCTTTTCTCAAACGTTGGAGGGGACAACATGGGTGCTGTAATCTTGGCCGCCTTTGGACCCATTTATCTTTGCTAAGGTTAATATATAGATTGCAGTCCAGGTATTCTAAATTGAAACCCAGTGGTCTCTTTAAGATAAGTATCATTCCTACTTTTGATGGGCTATTTGTGCTCTTAATAATTAGCTAGAGGATGATAATAACAGACAAGTCATAGGATCTTTCTCCTTGCCACTTTGCTCCAAACTTGCTTTGGAAAATGGGGGTAGGAAAGCTAAAGCATTTAAAGTAAAGGCAATGCCCTGGCTTTGAGGGCTCTTCCAGCTGTGTTTCACTTGAAAGGTATGGTGTAGGTGGGGAGGGCAAAAGGAAAGGATGGTGCTTTTTTATTGACTTGACCAATGCATCACGAGGCACACACCTACCATTCTTCGAATGATTGAGTCGTGGAAAACAAAGTAAGCAGTTTTGATCGGTTATGGCAGAAGTCATCCTTGGGTTTCAAGTCTTGGTTTCAAACAGTTGATGATCCATGCATTGAAATAATTTAAAGGCACAGCGTCAAAGCTATGAATTAAGATGGCGAACACCCTCAAATTAGAATAACTATATTACTTCTATGGACCGCTAGATATTATATATATGGGTTTGATTAGGTCCATATGAACCTTATCGAATTTTTGTTGGGCGTAGGTTTTCAAAGTTTCTTAGTTGGTTTCAACATTAATAATCTCTTTAGGTTAATCAAGATCAACCTAATTATAAATGGGTCACATTTAGGTTTGACTTTTGATTAGTTTTCATGGACTGGATAAATTTTTTAAGGGTGTTTGGATGACTGAACAACCATATTAATTTTATCTGAGAAAGAGATGAATACTCAAAAGGAAGAAATGTTAAGCTCAATTACTCTTCTAGGCACAAAATCTCAAATAATAATAATAATAATAATAATAATAATCTGAAAGATATATTATCTTGTCCTCTTCCTTTAAAAAATTCATTGTCACTTATCTAACTAGAATTTAAGACTCTAGGACATGGATGGAGCAAGGCTCTTTTTTAGACTAATTTAAGAGCAAGGCTCCCCCTTTTGGACCGACTTAAAATAAGGCTCCCCTTTGGGCTCAGGCAGCTTCTAAGCTTGGACTTGACTTAGTTCGCTATTGAGCTTGGATCCTTTTTGAACTTAAGCTCGACTTAGGAGAGCAGCTCTTTTTTTGACTCAATTTGGACTTAATGTAGGAGCAAGGCTCCCCTTTAGGCTCAAATCAAATTCAATATGAGAGCAAGGCTCCTCTTGGGCTTGATTTGGGCTTGATCTAAGCTCAATCTAAGAGCAAGACTCCCCTTAAGCTCAGGCCACTTTTGGGCTTAGACACTTTCTGGACTTGGGCTCGATTTGGGTTCAATCTATTTCTGAGTTGAGGTGAGGCTACTTCAGCATTGGAACTTAGGTTGCTTCAGAACTAGAGTCATCAACTTTATTGTGAGCTACTCAAGCTGATTCTAAGTTAAGTCTATAGGGAAGTAGAGGGCTACTTCGCCTTGTTGTTGGGCTTGCCTTGATGTCAAAGAAAGTCATTATTTTGAAGGTTACTATTTCAGGGTAAGCTAGTAGAAATAATGCTTCACTCCTCACAAACACCATGGGTTCCAAAGTTTTGAGGCACTATAAGAATAAGCTTTTAAAATTATAAAGGGAATTAAAGGAAACTTATTTTAGTATGGGGAGATTGGACACACAGTCTTCTAACTCTAGGCTCTGACTTATAGGGTCAATGATACTACGTTGATGTAGTGTTTCAAACTTTATAGAGGCTTGAGAAAGAAGGATATGAGGGTCTTGGTAGGATAAGTCTAGGACTTTGGTTGAACAAAGATGCTTACTAGGGTTTCAAAGTTTGGGATTTGTGAGGGATGAATGGAGGAGCGATTGCTGATAGGATTTCAAGGGCATAAACTAAGCTTTAGGGAGATCACTAACATGGTTTTAGGGTAACTTCTTATGTTCTCTTGGCTTGTTCTCTCTAAGGGTTTATAAAGACGTCAAAACCCTTGGGTTATAATTAAGGCCTTGAATAGCCTTGATTTCAGCTACTAATTATAGGGTTTCAGAGCATTTGAATGCTTAAAGAGAAAGTCTGATGAGCACACACATATATAGTGTCCCTTTCCATCCTAGATGCATGCATTAAGGACATCATTTGAGGAAACCTAGCGATGTGGTTGTTGACGTGGTATGATCCTTGAGAAGCATTAAGAAATGCATGTTTGGGTGAGGTGCATGCATGGTTGAATGATGAGGTGTGTGCTTGAATGAGATCCACGTGTGGCTTACATGATGAGGTATCTAAGGCACAAATAGTTCTTTTCAAATCTTCTTTCTTATGTATCAAAATATCAATAAGGATCAAGAGATCAGGGAACACATGGATAAGCGAGGAGAAGGTGCAGATTAGTGAACATACACCGAAAATATATGCTATATATGATGGTGGGTATTACACATCTTTCTTTTCGGATGCGCTCGTATGTAAGCATGTGAAGGGTCTTATGGCTAGGAGGTATAGAGATCGTTGCCATGGTATTCTTAGCATCTTAAAAGTCCTTCATAATATGAACTCTTCTATAGGTATTGAAATGGGTGCATGAAGCCATATTAGTATTCTCTTCTTTTCTTGTGTGACATGGACCAATAATTAGATATTGATTTGGCTCAAACCAACTTAGGTTCGGCTTGATCTGGTTTGCTTTTGTCTTGACATGAGTCAAAATCAAGTCAAGTTCAGGAGATTGGACTAGGTGTTTGAACCATATTATTATATCTAGCATGAATCCAAGAGAATTGAACCTAATTAATGGAGGAAGGATGATAATTGAGCCATGCGATTGAGCTAGGGCATTGGTTTGGTCCAATTTATTAAAATTGGAACCCAATTAGGCTAGATTTGGCCCAATTTCATGCAATTAACCCTAATTATCAATTGGACGCTGATAATTTGGTCCAATGATCAAGTCATGTTGCTGATCTTGAGCCCATTCTTAGAAATTAGGCCTAATGTATGGCTACTCATTGAGACTTAGGTTAATTGACTAAGCTAGAATATTAATTCTTAATCAGATTAGCTAAAATTGGACCTAATTAAGCTGAGTGTTTAAACCAATGCATTGATTTTGACTTGGTTCACGGAGTTTGGACTCAATTAAGCTAGATGACTAAGCTAGAGTGCTGCATTTGACCTGATCTATGGAGATTGAACCCAACTAGGCCAAAAATGATTAAATCAGGATGATGATTTGATCCCATAGATCCTAAAAATTGGGCTTGATTTAACCTAATTGATGATTTGAACTTGATTAAACTAGGTGACTAAGCCAAAATATGAAATTTGTCCTAATTTATAAAGACTAAACTCAAAATGACTGAACCAAAATAGTTGAGTACTGGTAATTGGGTCATATGGTTGGACCAAAATGTTGCATTTGATCCAATTAGTGGTAATCGGACTTGCTGGCTAAATCTGAATCTTAAAATTTGACCTGATTATTGGTAATTAAATTTACTGATCGAGTTCAAGATTTGAAATTGACTCAATTAGTGTCAACTAGGCTACTGATCTAGCCTGAGTATTGGATTTGACCCAATTGTAAAGATTGTGACCCAATTAATGGTTGGGTGCTGATAATCAGACTAGATCATTGATCTAAAATATTGTATTTGACTTTTAGTTGAACCCAACTAAACTAGATCATTGATCAATTGGGTCTTAATTAATGTCGGAAGTGTCATGGATTAAATCAACCAGTCGAACCCATAAATTGATCATGACCTAATATGCAGGCAGGTAGATCAAATGGTCAAATTAAAGAATTAGATTAAACTCGATGTCAAGACTATAGGTCCTAATTAATACTTTTGCTATGATCCAAATATGAAAACTTTTAGTTAGTATCAGAGTCAACTAATTTTGCAGTTTTTTCAAAGATGATACTTTCAGCATCCAAATTATAAGCCTTGTTAGTCTACTTTGTCATAATTCAAATATGAAAATTTTTGGATTGGTGCCTAAGTCAACCTATTTTATAATTTCTTCCAAAATAATGCACTCGGTATTCAGACTATAGGCTTTGCTTGCTATTTTGTTGTAGTTCAAATATAAAAACTTTTGGATTCATGCCTAAGCCAACTCAAAGATGATGTATCCAATGTTCAGACTATAAAAATTGTTATCATACAAATATAAAAATTTTTGAGTTGATACCTAAATCAATCCATTTTTTAGTTTTTTGTACCCGATGTTCAAATGACAAGCTTTACTTACCCATTTTATTATAATCTAAATATAAAAACTTTTGAGTTGATATTCAAATCAATCCATTTTGTAGTTTTTTCAAAGATGATGAACCTGGTGTTTAGATTAAAGGATTTATTTATCTATTTTTTCATAGTTCAAATATGAAAACTTTTGAGTTGATGCCCAAATCAACCCATTTTATGGATTCTTAAAGGGCAATGTATCAAAAGTCCTAACTATAATCATACTTGCCTTTTTTTATCTGACTTCAAATATAAAAAGCTTTTTGTTGCCCGAGTTAATTTGTTTTGTAGTAATGTGTCCTTCATAACTGCAACTTCTTAATATTTTGGGGTGGTAACCAAAATCACCTCAAACAAAGTATACACCTCTGGCTCTAAAAAATTCATGAGTTAAAACTTCAGCTTAAAGCAGAACACTGCATGGGCTCATTGCTTTCTGTTGAAAAACCTCCCTAATTTCTGATTAACCACATACTCTAAAGAATGTCGGATAAATTAGATTTTTTCTAACTCTGGACCCTTAAATTAGAAGGACTGCAGATGAAGGTAAATACAGTGTCCAATGATCCCAAATGAAGTCTAAGCTAATCACCCAACAGACTCCATACCCTCTACAACTTAGGACATGTGAGGAAGAAGTGTTCAAAAGATTCATTGTCTCAAAGACATCTGCTACCAATTGGAGATAAAGAAGAAATTTGGCTTGTGTGTAAAGTAATTATAGAAAGTCCATTATTTTGAATAGTCCTTCGGATGAAAAATAATACTCTTTAGAAAAGCATCCCATTTTCATACTTTTATTGCTCACCTTGAGAGTTGGTCTAAGGGTCGACGTATGATAGAGTGGTACAACCTTTTAACAACCCTTGACCATTGGTAGCTTTTCTGCCCATTGACGACATCATATCATCCCAACTTCTTGGGGTCTGGGATTCAGTGCTGATTATGGGCTACATTTTACAGTATTAGGAATGTAGATGGGTTTGATTTTTGACAATTGTGGATGGTTAAGTTCACCAGAGGTACAGGAGCTGGAGCAGTATATGGAAGTAAGAACTATTAAATCTTGGTTCATCTAGCAAGTCATCTTGCTGATGGCTTCCCATCTCTTAACATTTCTAGAAAAAAAAATAAAGCAAGTTTCTTGATCCATCCATGCACTTCCAAGCAGTCTCCATCATGCCAAACGTGAGTGATATCATGAATAGATAAGCTTCACTGCAGCAAAATAGTCTTTCAAGGACCACTAGTTTTCACCTGTTTCCCTCTCTAGGAAAGGAAAAGGCTGCATGACCTAATGTTTGACCCATAATTATACTTCACATCACCTATTTTGCTTTGAAATAGGTGTAGTTTCTCCACTTGAAATCATGGTAAAACCTTCATTCACTTGGTGCTTAAGAAAAAATGGACAAGTTACCGGTCCCTATGTATGAACTGACATCAGAGAAGTAGGAAATTATAAAGTCTTGCAGCAGCCCCCTTTATTTCAGCATCTAGAAAATAGAAAAGTCAAGTGGTTAGTGTACCTTCATGACAAATTTCATAAGCGATCAATGTGCCATCAAATAAGAGACAGAGAAAGAAAATAGCAGATCAAACAAAAGACATCAAAATTTATATGGTTCAACTTTTTTGACAAGCATTCGAGAGTAAAGGCGAGAAGAAAATTTCACTACGATGCAGAAGGGAAGGTTGAAAAAACAAAACATATCTATGTCACACAATCTTGTTCTAGTGATTTCATATTGGAAGTAATTGGCGTTAACCAATGCCATGGGTTTAACTTGGGACTGAAGAAGAAGACATTATCTTGACTGGCACATCTAGATGCCAGCGAGCTGGCACTCTTACTTCCTGCTGTGAGAGCTTCTAATATGATTTTTGTCATGCTTCCCCAATGTCTCTATCAAAATAAATTTCTCTCATCGACAACTAAATTATTGCCTCAAAAGCTTGCTAACGTCAAAGAATCAATCTCTACATTACTAATATACTACTATTCTATCTGAAAGCTGAATGGTATTGATTTCAGTCTTTACTTTACACCAAACCTGACAGAGATGGTATGGACACAGCTTTCAGACTTAACTGCATAAGAAAATATACAGCTTTTTCCAAGCTAGATGAAGAACTTAAAAAGCATTGCAAGTGAATGAGGACGTAACAGTTAAGCTAGCAGGATCAATAACATGAAACCTGAATTTTAGCAACAGGAGATTGTAATGATTCCAGAAGTCTTTGTATCACATTGACAACCTCTGAAGATATTCTTTTTTCCTTCTATTTGTCTGCTGTCTTACTGGTGTAAAGCACATGAGTAGATCATAATATTAGAACTATAGTATTGGAACAACCGATGACCAGTGATATAGAAAGTTTATTTTCTTCACTAACACCAAAGGTAATCAGCAATCAATGGTTACCATTTCATATTGAATGAAGTATGGTTTCTTTAAGTGGGATAGCAATCAGCAATGCCTCTTTACATTTTGTTAAGAGAACCATGCTTGAACCCTTCAGTCAACAGTTGTCACTGTATTTTAGAAGAAAAAAAGGGAAAGTTTTGAAGCAGCCATGATTTGCATAAACTGATGGCTAATAAAGCAACTAAATCCTTTCATTTTGGTAATCAGAGATAATAACCAGCTCAAGTGGTAAGCATGTTCCTTAGATTTACTTAGTCTGTACCACTGATTGATGAAAGAAAAGCTGTGATAAACCCCATGATATAAGCATGTTGTTTAAACATGATACTAGTGATTTTACTTAAATATTAGCATCAACAGAGTCCATTTGCTCATTATTATAATTAGACGAGATCTATTATCTTTCACATACTTAAACATAAAACCATATGGTTTGAAGATCCTAGCCATCATGTATTATTTGTATGTATGTATATGTATAATATACTAAGATTGTTTACTAATATTAGGAATCCACCATTAGTTATGTAGCATAAGTCTTAACTAGCCTCTATGATTAATTTGACAGACTTCAAAATTTCATTTCAATGCTCCATGCTTCATGTGCCACTCCCCAGTACAAGGCATTTCGCCACACACAGGCCATAGATGGTAGGAGGAACAGATGATGACAAGTGCTATTAAGTCAGAAAATATTTAGCACCAATGGCATTAAGCAATTGGCTTCAATGGAAAGGTCATGAATTGGACAAATTTAACGTCATGTTCCTTCAAAGATTTAGCCATAATAATTCCCTTAGAATCTCTCAAACCAAGAGGGACAAACACTAAACCCCTCCTGAGCTCCTGCCCTACCAAAGAAAACATCAAAAGCTGGGTCACAAAATCTAAACACCCCTTTCTTCTCCCCTCCCAAAGCCGCCACCACCCCACCGAAAGATTCCCAGGAGAGGCACCACCCCACGCAACCCCTTACAAAAGAACATATTGTACAACCTCTCCTTTTCCTTCTCATATTTCATTGAGAAAATCCCTTTATCTCTGCATCTCAATAAGCCCCATTCTCCTTCCCATCCTCATCATTTCCATTGTCCCAAGTGCAGTAAGCCCAACGACAGGGCAAGTAACCCTATGAGCTCCAATAAGCTAAGCGAGATGATCATGAGGAAATGGCAGAGGTTGGGAGCCAAGGAAGGGAGGAAGTGGAGCAAGGGGCACTTTGTGGTCTATACCAGGGGGGGGAAGAGGTATGTTGTCCCTCTCAAGTATTTGGACCACCCCATATTCCAATTGCTGCTGGACATGGCAGAGGAGGAGTTTGGGACTAGAAGTCAGGGGCCTCTCAGGGTGCCATGTGAGGAGGAGCTAATGGAGCAGATTGTCTCCATGCTCAAGACCAACACTGCTGAGGATGTGGAGAAGGCTCTGGTTTCCATCGCCTCCTTTAGGGGAGCTTCCTTTTCTTCTCTCTTTCTTCTCTGCCATTCCCAGAACCATAGGCATAATATTGCCTCGTAAAATTACTTGCATTGGTCGTCCTCAGAAGCTTGCTTAGCTTGGTTGTAGCATTAGCTGGTGAGGTTTTTTGAGCCTTCCCCCATGGAAATCTTCAAAAACTAGTGGAGCTATATGTAAGTACTAATGGTTGCGTCCATGTTCTATGGTTTTCTAAATGTTTTTCTTCCCTCAGGAAAACTCAGAGAGGTTTCTCTTTTCTTTTTGGTTTTCGATTTGAGATGGTGAACGATATAAAAATAATGACCGCAGTCAAGTTCGTCTATCTCATCAATTTCATGCTTGCATTGGTGCTGAGTTTGATAATTGCTATGAGGTCATTATTGGAGACATCCGGCAAAATTGCGATTTACGCTGCTCTGTTTCCAGGTACAAGAAATCTTTTTGATAAAGTGCCACAATGGGTGGTCGGATCTTGTGGATCATAAATTTGTCGTCCGCACGGAAAGAGTTATCAAAGTATGCCCTCAAACCTTCTACTTCATGTAGGATGCTTAGTAAATTATCACGACGATCTTAAATAATCAATGACCTTTATCCATAAATGATATAATTATCATAATCTAAGATCACTACTGCATATAATATTATATGTTCGAATGATTAAAGATTCTTAGATATTTATGATTAACCTATTTGATATGCTAGAAGAATTCAAAATCATTGATCATTTAATATTAAAACTATTCTTTATATATTTTGCAACTATTATGATTTTTATTATTATTTCATATTATTAATATTTAGATCAAATTATGATATTATTACTTACTATGTCATTATAATGGCATAATATCAAATTATATTGTATTGTAGTTAAATTATAAAAGTATTATAATATAAAAATATAAAAATATTATATTATATTATTATAATTCTATAATATAACTATTATATTATTATAATATAATTTTACAATATCAAATTATATTGTATTAATATAAAAATAATGAGGGCTTTTTTTTGTTGGACATCTTTTTTGTATAACCTAGAGGCATTTATCCCTAAATCTCAACTCAAGACCATTGTCTTAAGATAATGTAGTTCAGGGAGTGGAAGATATAGTAAGGCCATTGTGGAAGGTAGTGGAAAGGGTGTAAAGGAGTTTTTGGCAGCCTAGAGAACCCAACATGCTTGGTTAGCTAAAAAGGTATCAAGGTCAAGAGTGAGGATTGAGGAAGATGAGATTAAGAGAGATCGAGAGGGAGGAGAAGTCGATCTTCATGTCCGGCATTGCCACCTTATTAGTCAAAGGGCATGTCAGAGAAGGGGATGTAGTCATCGAGGATGGGACCATCAATATAGAGGATGAGATTGTTGAGACAGGCAACCTTGGTGACATGGTGAGGCTCATGAGGATGATGTGCACGATGAAGGCAATAGTATGCTTCATGACCTTGGTAAAGGTGTGAAAGAATTGAAGATGGCAGTAATGATGACGAGGAGGTGAGGATAAAAGGAGGGTGGTTGGGAAAAAGGAGAATGAGGACACTACCCTACTAGCATACAAGGCCTAAAATAACATGGTTGAAGAGGACATTAATGACTGCGATTTGGTAGGATAAAGGAAGAGTAAGGGAGTCTCATTAGGGTTTCTTTTGCCTTCTCTATTATTTATGCTTTCCTTTTCTTATCATTGTTAATCATGTATTTATTTTTGTCTCCTTTTTTTTTATCATTATTAATCATGTTAATAAGAAGGGGAGGGGCCATTAACGCCTTTCTATAAGCCCATTAACAAATCGGCCTAGATAAAGTTATTATTATTTGCAAGATGACCCTTCTATTAATTTTATATTTACCACACTAACCATGGTCCTTGGTTAAGTTAAATAGGGGTAGGAAATGATTATCCTACCCATATGTATTCCAACAAGGGCTCTACTAAACCATGAATGCTTCTCCCTTTAGCATTCAAAGGAAAAACCTTTTGTAGATCTAGGGTTTGCCTTATTCATTCCTCCCTGCCACTCACAGTACATACTTAGTACCGCAGGTAGATGTCGAGAACCCACAAACTCTAGCAGTGTTGATGCCATCTCTCTTATGCCCACACGAGTGTGTCCTCTTAAGCCGAACTAATAGACCCAACAGCTGTGATCATTAGCAAGGGATGTAAATAGTTTCTGAATGGAATTTGGAAAAGAAGGGTCCAGGCACTTAGATTAGCGGATTCAATGCTAAGGTGGGCTACAATTCGATCCAGACACCATGAATTGAAGAAATCTTATTGGCATCAAAAATCTAAAAATAACTACTCATGAAATATGCTTCTTTTTATTTTTTTATTTTTAAATTATATGCATTGCATAGGAATTTTTTTATTTTTAATTGGAAATGGTCACGTTTGGGCAACGTTTGGAATGTGAGAGCATCAGATCGCCTTATCCTGGTCCCAAGTGGAGTCCAGCCCTTATTTTCAGTCATCTAACTTCTCTCCTGGACCAATCCCTGATCGCCAGATAGCGTGCGAGATCTAGGCGGGGGATGAAACGGTGATCTGCGGCGGTAAGTAGTCAATCAGCACACGGAAAACGCCGCTGACTGCCTTGGTCCGTTTTGGCGGCGGCGTCAAAACCGTGGAGCCCTTTTTATGTTGCAAGCCTACGAACTCTCAATACGAGACACGCACTTCTTTTACTGAAGTAAAGCCACGTAAACCCCAGCGTCACCCACAAAAGGCCCAGCGGTACGAACGAAGGTCCCCAATTTAGCGACGGAAAACCCCTGTGCCTCTCCAAACAGTGAACATCGTCTTACTGTTTGACTACCTACCACGCAACAGCCAATAGAAGCCAACCATCACGCGCTCCTGGCCCGTTATTTCCTTTTTAAAATATTTTTCTTACGGCTAGATGCCTGGATTTGTTAAGTGCCTAACAGTCCCACGATGATGGATGGAGGGTTGATGCTTTGAAATTACAGCGTTGAGGTGTGATGATGCGAGGATACTGCGACGAAAATTAAGCATCAATAGGATAGACACCGAAAACGATGATATGAAAAATGAAGTCGGCTGCAAGTCCAGCAGCAGAAGTTGAGGTATTTTTTAAAAAATTTAATATGAATAATAAAAAAGTTAAACATACTACAGATTTATGCCAAGGGTCCTTGAACGTTTAAATTAATGATATATATATATATATATATATATATATATATATATACATAAATAAAAAAGAAAGAACTTTATAGCTTTTTATTTTTTAAGAAAATTAAGGTATAATTGAGAAGGAGAGGGAGCACTGCTCCCTTGTTGTAGGATGAAAATGGGTTGTACAAAGAGATTATGAAGAAGGAATCAATCAAAAAAAAAAAAAAAAATCCTTAATCCTAGATGAGCCATCCTTTTATAGGTGGGTTCCATATCCAACGATGAGACCATATGATTGCCTAATTGATGAAACACATGCTTTGCTACGATAAGTTTGTCTTTCAGGATGGAGCTTTGCTAGATGCTGTAGAGTGTATTTTCTATAGGCAGCATCCAGACCTTAAAGTATACTTCGGGATATACCTATCTTGTCTTGTTAGGCTTGCACCACCTACCAACCTATCGGCTATGTGCCTTTTAATTATCCTATCGAATATACTGTCGGTGGCATGGAAATGTAGAGGGTTGCTACATGTCACCCTACTGGAGTTATAGAATTCGGCCCCATTACATGCCCACCACTCTTCTGACTAAGGTGAACAACTTAGGTGAGGGGGTAACTATTCTTTGAGCATTAGTGTGTGGGCCCCTCTTGGTCGACATGAGCTCTTTTGATCTTGTGAACTTATCTCATTCCTTGGTGAATAATGTTGAGCTTATCTCAAGTTGGTGTTTTATCAGCTTCTTATTTTTGGGCGAAGCATTGTTCTAAATTGAGAGTTCTCTTTGTTTAATGAGAAAGAGTTCTTTCGAGCCACTAACTCTCTCTTTCTTACTGAGTTGGATGCTAGTTGGTTTCAATTCAAGGTCAAGCACAATGGCCCTAGGTTAGAGAGCCAATTTAGAGCAAGCCCGGGTAAAGTCCATCTGAGCTAATTCACTGGATTGGAAGGCTAGGTTTTGGGTTTTCTGCCAAGCTAAAAGGCTAGTGCCCAACTATTTGGCCGAGCTAAGAGACAGGCTCCATGAGTAAACAAGTCAATCCACTGAGTTGAGAGGCTGACATCCAAGCTATTTGGCTTAGCCAGGAGGTTGGTATCCAATTTATGCAGCCAAGCTGAAAGATGGAAAGTTTTTAAGTTGATTGAGCCTAGGAGGGTATCTTAAGGGGATGTATAAAGGTATTAAAGATCTTTTTGAAATTCTTGTGTCGCAGGGTTAGGGACCTGGGCTCCTTGATTGTTCATGTACAACAGTTACATAATGATGATGCCACCTCAATCTTCAGATGTGGTGATTGCTTGATGAAAGTACTACATTGAGAGTGCTGGGCACATGTCATTCCCTCATTCTTTTAGGCAGATGTAATTTCTGCATGCCTTTTGCCATGGGTGTAACATATGTAAGAATGGAGTCTAACCATCAATTTGTAGCCACTGGTCTTCCCAAGCTAATAATAGCTATATTGAATCAAGGATTCAATTATATATATTTTGATGATAGTAAAAATATTAATTGAAGGACTAATGATTTATTTAAGTTTATAGTAATAGTAGGCACTATAGTCAATAAAAATCAAAATATAAGTAAAACTTCATTCGATAAATACTTAATTTATAAGAAACTTAAGCAACAAGTAAGGATTCTAAATCAGTACAGAATAAGGCCAAATCAATTATCTTTTTTCTCTCAAAACTCCATCCAAATTGATCTTATGATCTAGTTGAGCCATGTGTAAAACTTTCAGAAGACCTATCCTATCATAGAATATATATTGAAGTACTTTTTTAAAAATTGAGTAACTTTTTGAGTTCCATAGTTTAGTACCTCTCATGAAGGTTTAGCATACTAGAGTAACCAAAGCCATATTTTGTTGTTTAGATTTCAAAAATGGATGAATCAAATTAAAAGCTTTCTTTAGAAAAGTTTTAATGAAGCTTATCTCTCAATTTAAAAATCACTATGAAAATCAATTGGACATAAATTTGATATAGAAGTTAAGACCTACTTTTTTTTTTTTTTTTTAATATTTTAGCTTTCGATGATTATTTCTTTTAGCCATATCTATTTTAAAAAAACTATCATATCTTTTAACTATAAAAGGAATTCGACATGAATTACATGAAAGCAGACTTAACTAGTATAAATAAAGGCCTTATAATCTAATTTTATGACTCATTAGTAAAATGAAAAGGACCTAAGTCTTATTTCCATCAATTTTTTTATTTATTAACTTCTCTTTTAAGAGATTTGAGTTGAGTGAGTTAAAGAATTTTTTTATTCTTTCCAATCATATTAATATTCATGTTCACATGAGATATAGATTAGAGAGAATAAAAATATGTGATTTTTGATTTCTACATATTTTTATAATATAGATAATGATTAATGATATAAATCTTCAATTTTAATAGTTATTATTAATTTTTGAGATAAAAAGTGTTAATATTATCTCATCATGAGTACAATTCATCTCTGAAATAACAAAAAATATATTAAAATATTGAAATATTATTTTGTATTTTATATAATATTATTATTCCACTAAATATAACTGAATATTCTATAATAATAATAATATTATTATTAACAATATAATGATATATCATGATATATTAAGATATTATGTATTAAAATATAATATAATGATATTATAACATTTATACTAGTCATATCATATATAGTATTATATTATTATTATAATGTTGATTGTCATATTATAACATTTATTATGTAATTGATAATATAAAAATTAAAATCCATGGTACCGTTTAAGGGGGTAAAATTGGTACAAAAAATAGGCATAAGGCTGTTTCAAGATCAAGATGGTATAATTATAACAAAAAAAAAAAATATCGATCAAGCATAACACATTCTAAGTCTATGCTTCATTTGCAAGCAGTGCCTTGCTGATATAAAACCTTATTTCAAGTCATGTCTTCCTACTGGACGCTATTTTAAGCCCTAAAAATCAAGTTTAAACAAGAGCAATATGCATTTTCCTTAAACAAAATAAAAAAACTTAGTTTTAATCAATTAATTTTTGATTGAATTTACGAATATTAAGCTTAAACAACCTATGTTTGTTCAGTTTGAACTTGAGATGAGCTCAAACATTCCTTTTATATATATATCAAAGTAAACTAAAACATTGATACTTGATTTGTCTTGACTCATTTATACCCTTCAAAAAAAAAAAATCATTTAAAATTAAAATAATAATATAATGACAAATATTTTTCAAATTTTATTTATTGCATTACAAAAATTTATATATATATATATATATATATATTATGTCGATCGCTATTTTCCTGATAATATGGCAACTGTTATTTTAACAATCTTTTCGTTGATCCAACAATTTTTTTCCCTTACATCAAACCTGATTTATTGGTGAATTACACCTCGTGATGCACTCTTGACTCCACGGTCCAAGTCACCCTTAAAAAAAATAATAATAATAAAAAAAAAATCTACGGTGCATGCGTCACTGATTAATTAATTAGTTAATTAATTAATTAACTAATTACGCTGATTTAGACCAGGAAGCGACCCCAACTTTAAAACTCAAAACCCAGCACCAAAGTCTCTGATTTTCTCCCCTCCTCACCCCATCGGCGCATAAACGAGAAGGAAATTAACAGCTTCCGGCGATGGCACACCGACCGGACGGATTACCGGTGGACCCTCGGAGCGGCTTCTGCCCCTCCAACTCCATCTTCTACAGCAAGCGCAAGCCCGTCCCCCTCCCCTCCGACCCCGACCTCGATGTCACCAAATTCCTCTCCTCCCGCCGCCACTCCGGCACCACCGCCCTCATCGACGCCGCCTCCGGCCGCCGCGTCTCCTTCCCCGCCCTCTGGCGCTCCGTCGCCGCCCTCGCCTCCGCTCTCTCCTCCCGCTTCTCCGTCCGCAAGGGCCACGTCGTCCTCCTCCTCTCTCCCAACTCCATCCACTTCCCCGTCGTCTCCCTTGCCGTCATGTCCCTCGGCGCCGTACTCACCACCACCAACCCCCTCAACACACCCCAAGAAATCGCCAAGCAAATCTCCGATTCCGACCCGATTCTGGCTTTCGCCATCCGCCCCCTCGTCGGCAAGCTCCCCCGCGACCGCGATTTCCCCATCGTCCTCCTCGAGGAACGCCTAATCGCAGGCGACGACGCCCGCATCCGCTACACGATCGAGGAATTGACGGCGATGGAGCCCGATCGCCGGCGCCGGCGGGACCTGGTGAGCCAGGACGACACGGCGACGCTCCTGTACTCCTCCGGGACCACCGGGGCCAGCAAAGGAGTGGTGGCGACCCACCGGAATCTGATCTCGATGGTCCAGATCATCATCAACCGGTTCAACTTGGACGAGGGCGGCCGCGGGCCGGATACGTTCATCTGCACCGTCCCGATGTTCCATGTCTACGGCCTGGCGGCGTTCGCGACGGGGCTGCTCGGAGCGGGATCGACGGTGGTGATTTTATCGAGATTCGAGATGGGGGATATGATCCGGGCGATCCAGCAGTACGGGGCGACGTATCTGCCCCTGGTACCGCCGATCCTGGTGGCGATGCTGAACCAGGCGGCGCCGCTGCCGGTTGGGCGGCTCCGGCGGGTGCTGAGCGGCGGTGCGCCGCTGGGAAGGGAGGTGATCGAGGGGTTCCGGGAGAAGTATCCGACGGTGGAGATTTTGCAGGGGTATGGGCTGACGGAGAGCACAGGGATCGGGGCGTCCACCGACTCGGCGGAGGAGAGCCGCCGGTACGGGACGGCGGGAATGCTGTCTCCGAACACGGAGGCGAGGATCGTGGATCCGGACACCGGGAAGTCCTTACCGGTCAACCGCACCGGAGAGCTCTGGCTCAGGGGTCCTTACGTCATGAAAGGTATGCGAGTCCCATCAACCGACTAATGAATAAGAAAGCATGTGAATTGAGTTTGGGAGAACGATAAGGAAAAGGCTATTTCTTTTTTTTTCTTTTTTTTTTTAACATTAATTTTTTTTAAAAATATAGCCGTAATTAATTAATTTTTAATTTTAATTATCATTTTGTGTTTAATTCTTGATGTATATACGATTGTTTTAGTCTTAAATTGACGTTTTTAATGTCGAGCAGTGCCACATATTTATTGTCGTCAAATGACGGTTTTGCCCATGGTTAATAATTAGGTTACTTCAAGAACCCAGAGGCCACGAGCTCGACGCTGGACTCAGAGGGGTGGTTGAGGACGGGAGATCTTTGCTACGTTGACGAGGACGGCTATCTCTTCGTGGTGGACCGACTCAAAGAGCTCATCAAATACAAGGGCTACCAGGTACGATCCATCACAAGTTCTAAACTTATAGTACGAGGTCTGATTATAATTGGATGGTGGTTGATTCTCATGTAGGTGCCCCCTGCTGAGCTGGAGGCACTGTTGCTGTCCCACCCTGAGATCACCGATGCTGCCGTGATCCCGTAATCACACTCATCTCCCTCTAAAATCTCATCCGGTAGTGAATGGAGTACCCAATCTAATAATCTAATCAAAACACGAATTTTAATGCAGGTTTCCGGATAGGGAAGCGGGCCAGTTCCCGATGGCGTACGTGGTGAGGAAGCCTGGGAGCCACCTTTCCGAGAGCCAGGTGATGGAGTTCGTGGCAAAGCAGGTGAGTCCATGGATTAAAAGTCAGCCAAGTGCTGTTATTAGCTAGCTTGCTTGTGGTGTCTTATTTCTCATCAATGGTGGAATTTTTAGGTGGCTCCTTACAAGAGGATTCGGAAGGTGGCGTTTGTTTCAGCCATCCCAAAGAATCCATCCGGGAAGATATTAAGGAAGGATCTCATCAAGCTTGCCACTTCCAAGCTTTGATGGCTATTTTTTTTCCCTTTTTGAAAAATAAAATGGTGGTCCTATATAGCTGAGGCTGAGAGTAGATTATTCTATGGGAGAAAAAGAGGAAATGAAAGAGTGGCAGTCGTATTCCAGGGCAATGGCGTGCGCCAATGGGTCGTCGTCCTCTTGGACACTGACTTGTGATGCATTGAGAGGCCTCAAGTTTATTTGTATGCTTGCATGCATAGTTTGATGGATAAAGCTTAAATAAAACGTGGGCTTGTTTCTTTGGTGAGTTTCAATGATGTACAGCTGTGCATGAGCTCAGTACGTATTGGAAGAAAGAAAAATCAAGGCTAGCGCCTATTTAGGTTAGAAGTAATGGGACACCGCACCGTGTGGGTTAAATACATGGGTCATTTGGATGGGCCATTTGTGAGTTCGGCTCAAATTGAGCACTGCTAAAGGAGTAAAAACAAAGACGATTTAGAGTTCGAATTGAATTATGAGGAGTCGAACACGTTGCATGCTTTGCCTAGCTTGTTTATAATTAACTTAACTTGATGTATTTTGAAAATTATATATAAATAAAATAAAATAATTATGTATTATAAATATGTTATTTAGCTAATATAATTATTTTTTTTATTTGCTTCTAATAAACCAGGCAACTAAAAGAACATTATCCTATTTATATAACGGTATATGTGTTATGCGAAAAAAAAACCATCAATGTCATCGAAAAACTTGGCACCCCTTTAGAACATGAGAACTATTCCATATTTTCTCAAAGATAAGAGAACAACTGTTCCATAGGACGTGTCAACCGGTTTAAATGGGCTCACATGGCTTTCAAAATTGTTGCTAGCGAACAACCAAATATGGCCATCTAACATTGCCAATGTTTAGTCAACAAAGGTGACTTGCTCATCAAAGCAGATCCAAAGTCAGAACAACCTCTCGGCGTTCAACGGTGTGGATCAAGATTCAGACCAATACATGAATCTTCTGTTGGTGGATCATCAATTCAGTTTCCAGATTGTCCAATAAGGAGTAGATTTGAACTTTACCTTTCTTTTCCACTTTTGTTACAGAGAATCAGACTATGGAAATTCCCTGCTTTACCTGTTTTCTAGCCAAATCACAACTCATAACATAAATTCCCTGCTTGGTATATGCTAATTTGGATCTCATGTGTCATGTGCCACATGAAACACAGTAGTGATCAACTAGCCCATATGATAGCTTGCAGGATTAATTTGAACATGACACATTTTTTTTTTTTTTTTTTAAAAAAAAGTCTGTATCCCAAATTGTATAAATAGCACCGGAATCCAAACACTAGGCTGGACATGTAACCTTTGATGTGATGATAACGAAATGAAAATTTGATGTTGTTGATACATAATTTCTTACTTGGTTTTCTTGACTGAATCATATCAATTACTATCATTGTGAGACTTAGCTCTTTTGGGCTAGTTCAATTTACATTTATATTAAGATTCAATTTGATTAGTTTAAGTTAAAAAATAAAAATAATATAATTAAATTTTTTTATTAAATTTATACTCATAATATTTGATATTGAGTTAGCTTTTTAACGTATTTTGAATCATTCAAATCAGAGTCCAATTGAGAAAGTTAGCAGTAATTTTATTAATAAATATATATCAATGCCGACGAAGTCCTAAGAAACCATGAAAATATTATTCATGGTGATAAGGATGATTTTTAAATTTTTTATCTAAATTTTTATACTTAAAAATCATGTTAGATGAGTTAGAAGTTAGTTTTGAGTTAAAAATCTATTTTAAATATTTAATGGATATTTATCTCCTTATTTTTTTCTTAAAGAAATTAGTATCCTATAAAAACTGAGAAGTCTATTGATTTTAGGAAATTAGTAATGTTTGAAGAGTAGAAAACCTTTTGGCTTTAGAAAATCTCTTTAGGTCAAGGTTCAAGGAGGTAATAGAGGGAAAAGAGGCACAATCCAAGGAACTGATGCTATAGTTATTAAAAAATTCGAAAAGTCTGCATGCTTATAAAAATGAAATGTCTAGGTCAAGATTTGAAGTGCTGTCTAACATGGATAGCCTGTCATTGGAAAATATTACAACTAAAATGCACCAGGATGTCGAGGGATCAATTACAATGGAAGAGGATCTGATCAGTATTTCAAAGCAATATGGGAAATTAGAGAAGGCTACTACTGACTTGATTTTTTCTGATGGGAAATAAGGATGTGCATGTAGGAAAATCTACACAATTAATGAGATCTCGGCATAGTAAATCATCAAGCAGTTTGGAGGGGTCCAATCCGAATGTTAAATTTCAAGTTGGACTTAATAGGTACAAGGTGGCAAGGGGCAAGGCCCAAAAAACTTAGGGTAAGCCCAAATCAAGGGGCACTGGGGTCGCTAGGTCTTCTTCGACCTTTCAACTAGGGCATCCTCCATTTAAGGTGTATCAACAATCAAAGAGATAGGAAACTACCACCACAAATCCCAAATCCTTTGTGGATCTAGTGATTGAGGCTACATCTAAGGGCTTAAAGGAGCATGGGAGCCATGACTTACCAGTGATGAAAGCATAAAGTAAAGTTGGGTTCAAAGTAGATACCGATGTGTTTCATGCACAGTCTTCTCTATCTCCTACTAGCAGGGTGGTTCCAGCATTGGGATTTATGATGTAGGAGGATGTCGACCTCAACTCCACTAGAGGGAAGAGGTTAGTTAATATTGACACTCAACCTTGGTTCTCTATCTATTAAATATATTGCCTCTTTTTTATAACTCCAATTTTACTCACCACTTATCCACTCTTGATCAATTAATTCTTGAGGATGGTGGATGGAATCGTGACCTTTTAACAGCTATATTTTTTGAAACTATGGTCACTGAGATATTAGCCACTCTAGTGGCTAGGAGATCCTTTAGAGATTCCTTGTGCTAGGCTCCTAGTTTCGAAACTCAAGCCTCATTGCATGATACTCTAGGATTTTGGTGGAAGATGCAGCTCCTCATCCCTTAGCTATAGTGAGGTTTACTTGGAAGTTAAAGGCCCATCAAAGAATGTGCTTTTTTTTCTCTAAAAGCTATGGCAAGAGGGCCTTCCCACTGCGCATCTTTTATCTTCACGAATCCCATCTTTCCTGCCTCTATGTAAGCGGTGTTGTATAGAGAATGAAATAGTGGACAAAGCAAATGATTCTATTGATTAGATACAAGGATTATCTTATGGAAAGCCATATATCTAAAAGAAAGGAGTAGATTATGAGGAAACATTCTCACCAATATTAAAGTTTGCTTCTATTTTTCAAATTTTGTTTATTCTTGCATATTTAAATTTATAATTATCTCAAATAGATGTTAAGATTAGTTTTTTGAATGAAGAGATAGATGAGGAGATATGTATCGATTAGTCGATTGATTTAATAGATAAAGGGCAAGAGCTCAAAATGTGCAAGCCCAATAGATCCATTGTGGTCTAAACTAGTTATCTAGATAATGGTTCATGAGGTTCTATAGTGCCATTATTTTCAATGGGGTTATGATGATCGAAGAGGAACATTAAGCTAATGTTGAACAATTCATCAATAGTTTCATTATTCTTTCCTTGTATGTTGATGACATATTTTTAGCCAATAAAGATAAAGAGATGTTTGCTACTACCAAAGGATGGTTGTCCTTCACTTTTTCGATGAAGAACATAGGTAAAGTTAATTATGTCCTTCAGTTTAAGGATCATTCAAAGTAACTTCTATATTTATCTTGATATACTTATGTTAAGAAGGTTATAATATATTTAACATATAAAACTATAAATCCATTGGCACTCTTATAGATCAGGGTAAAACCTTGAGCTAAGATATATGTCCAAAGAGTTAAAATAAAATAGAAAAGATGGCTAAAGTTTGATATTCTAGTATAGGTAGCTTGATATATGTAATGATGTATATTTGGTTAGATATTTGTTATATTAGTAATTTGGTAAGGAATTTTTAGTCAACCCTAAACTTACATGCTAGGTGGCAGTAGAAAGAATTCCTTAATATCTTAGAGGGATAGTAGATTATATACTCGGCTAAGAATAGAATTTGTTTGATAAAGATGGAATATCTTAATTTTTTCCATTAATAACTTTCTAATCCTTATAACAAAATAAAGGAATGGGTGAAAAATGGAATAAATAGCTATGGGCGAAACATATAAAGGCTAATTAATAAAATCAATTGGTGAAAAACAGCAAAAATTAATTGCTGATTTATAAAGAAGATACGCTAAAGATGCACTAAAGAACTATTTATGAAAAGTTATTTAAGTCAATTCTCACTCATTCATCTTTTTATATATACGGTATTTCTCATCTCATTTATCTGCCCTTTTCTTAAATTTTGTAATAGCTAGTGTCTTGCAATGGAGCATTATCGACGGATGTTCCTCGTTGTGCTTTTGCTCTTGTTCCTCAGCATAGCCTTTGGTTTTTATCTTTCCCTCATTCTCTATAATCTTCTTTCTTATATTTTAATAGCTAATTTTAGTGGCTTTCCTTGATTTCAAGTACATATTTTAAGACTTAATATACCATCTTGACTAATTTTTAACTATGTTTTGTATATTTTTCCTTTAAAAGAGATGGGGACATTGGTGGTCGAGGCAGAAATTTGTGACTATGCAAGCGGTACGTTTAAAGGCATATGCGTTGTTAATTATGAATGTGATGATATGTGCCAACAGGAGCAATGTAATGATCAGAAATGCCAAGGAGGACACTGTACTCACTTCCTCGGCAAATGCGTTTGCACCAGGGAGTGTTAAAAGTCTCAACTCTCATATTCGATGGAGATGATTATATGATCTATATGTTTTTAGAATAAAATATATTATTTTAGTTCATGTACTTGTTGGAGTCTTCTCATGCTATTGATTTTGAATAAATGTAAAACTATTGAAGAAAATAAAATACAAAAGTTAGGTTGTAAATTTTAAAACTAATTATCGAATAAGAGATAATATCTCTTATTGTAAAATTCCGAAGATACTATTAGCCCTATTGTAAAATTGTAACCAAAGCATGCTATTAGCCCTATTGAAAATGACAATTGTAGTTGGTATTACCAATAGGGTGTCCTCTTGGGGGGATCACATATCTTTAACTGCCTTTTGCCGGATCATGACAATTGGGAGATAGAGCCTCAAGGCTTCTAAGAGAACCATGGCAGCCAATTTGAACTTGCTAAGCGTATCTGCATCAATAATTTCGATTCGGCATTCTCGCAACGCCTTCTTCCTGAGCCTCTCCTACTCTTCTTGTTTATGCTCAACAAAAATACAGTCCAAACAAATGGGTTGTGGTCTCATGGCCAGTGAAGAAGAATGCCTTGCACTCAAAAACATAATTCTAAGATCATTTTCAAAGCTAGAGGCCTTAGAATCTAATCGCTACTGTATAATGTGCAAGGCATTACTTATTTTCTAGCTGTCGCTTTTGTATGTTCCTCCGGATGGAAAGATATTTGCTCATGTTTTGAGATGAATATTAGTTATTAAAATTATTTTGAATACATGCTACACAGAGAAGCAAATCGGGCAACTGATTTCATGACGAACTTGGCAGGAGCACTTCCAATTCTTTACTGAATTTTCATCCGATGCTATTCCAATTGATTGTAACAGATGCTAGTGGAACAATATTTATGTGAATATAACTCCATTATTATTATAAAAATAAAGAAAGATTAAAAATAAAATATTGGCTAAAGACAAACGTGTGCGAAATTAATTATGTGCTATTACTATCACGTTCACATGGCATGGACTGACAGAGAGGGGTTTTTTTTTTTTTTTTTTTTTAATTCGTGATGACTTGAGCGTTTTATTTTATACATACAAGAGCTATGCAGTTCACGTTGCGGAACCAACGGCTGATTTTGTGAGTGATGATGTCGATTATAAAAGTTAAAAGGATAAAAGGAGAGGGATCTTTAGATCCATCCTCCTTTAATTATTTAGTTAAGATCCAACGCGATGGATGGATATCACCATGTGCAAAGAGAGAGAGAGAGAGAGAGAGAGAGAGAGAGAAAGGCTAGGTTTTTGTAAAATAAACATCATTAACCAAATCATAAATATTATGAAATATTGATATAAAATAATATTAAAATAAATATCATAATATATAATTATCTACCAAAATTTTACAGGCATTTGAATTAAAAAGTGACGAAATTTTTTTTTAAGCATATAGTGGTAAATGTAGGATGTACCGTTATATATTATTTTTATCGTAGCATAAGGTCCTATCAAGTTAGTGATTAAATCAGATAGGTACATTTTCTCATACACTATATATAAGGAGTAATCGAATTTATCGGTTGAAAGATGTTTCGAACTTAGGTTCAATCGTAATATTTTTTATTTTTTTAAAAAATTAAACTTTAATTTCATTGATTTAAAGCCGTCATTCAATGCTTTTAGGCCTATATTCAATGCACCTATATACAACAGAAAGTATGATAGAAAAATACAACTTTTTTTTTCCTACTCTTTTCTGAGCTTTGGAATAGGTGTAAAAGACTGACTAAAATTTGATTAGGATAAGATTGAAACTCAAATCAATAGGATCAATATCTAGTGAATTTACAAATCATATTGGTTGGCGCCCTCTTACATTCTAGGTGTTAGTTGTTAGATATTAAAATATAACATAATGATATTATAATATTTATACTGGTACTATCATATATAATATTATATTAATATTGATTGTCATATTACGACATTGATCTTATATAATTGATAACATAAAATTAAAATCCAAGGTACTATTTAAAGGAGTAAAATTGGTATAAAGGGTGGGCATAAGTATATTTTAAGATAAATATGGAATAGTTGTAACAAAAACAAATCGGCTAAGCCTCATCTGTTCTAAGTCTGTGCTCAACTTGTTAGTGGTTTCTCGCTATCTTAAGTCCTCGTTTTTGGTCCTATTCTCCTACCAAACACTATCTTAACTCACAAAAATCAAGCATAAATAAAAGTAGTATGCATTTTCTTTTTTTCTTTTTTTTTTCAAAAAAAGAATCTTAGATTTGAACAATAAAATTTTGACTCAAAACTTGTAAACATCAAGCTTAAACAACTTATGTTTGTTTGATTTAATATTTGTTGATTGCTATTTTCATGATAATATGATGTTTAACTCCACGATGCAGCTATCCAGGACTGCGTAAATCACTGCTTTTCCAAATAAATAAATAAGTAAATATGCAGCTCCTAATAAAGATTTAGTGTTGGTGTTAGTGGAAGTAGAAGTAATTCTAACTCACCGAATTTTGATATTAAATAGAGATGGAGAATAGAAAAAAGAAATAGGCACTCAATAGGTGCAATATGTTCTTTTAAAAATTATCTATATTAATGTATCGTTATAATATAAGAGATATAATGCATAGATCCCAGAAACATTACGTAAAACTCTCAAATATATAACTTTTGGAAACTCCAGACACGCTATGAATATTAATTTAGAACATGTCCAATAATATAGAGAGCTATGTATGCCATAAGTCCAAAACTTAGAGATTTGATTTTAATAGTCCCCTTTAAAAGGCATGAAGAAATTATATTTTTTATTAGAGTTTAAAGAGCCATTTTCGAGGATTTTTTTTTTTTTTTTTTTTTTTTCAATTTTCTTGTGGCTTCCGCACAACGCTTATGAGGCATCGTCGTGCGTCTATTAAATTTATAACATCACTCAGAGGATGCTTCGTAAAATTTAAGCAATCCTTCAAACGTTGAGACCTCTCAAACTTTGGAACCCAGAGCCCAGCACCAAGTCTCTACTCCCCTCCCCTCCCCACCCCATGGACCCTCACCCCACCGTCGCGTAAACGAGAAGGAAATCAACAGCTTCCGGCGATGGCACACCGAACGGACGGATTACCGGTGGACCCTCGGAGCGGCTTCTGCCCCTCCAACTCCATCTTCTACAGCAAGCGCAAGCCCGTCCCCCTCCCCTCCGACCCCCACCTCGACGTCACCACCTTCCTCTCCTCCTGCCGTCACTCCGGCACCACCGCCCTCATCGACGCCGCCTCCGGCCGCCGCGTCTCCTTCCCCGCCCTCTGGCGCTCCGTCGCCGCCCTCGCCTCCGCCCTCTCCTCCCGCCTCTCCGTTCGCAAGGGCCAGGTCGTCCTCCTCCTCTCCCCCAACTCCATCCACTTCCCCGTCGTCTCCCTCGCCGTCATGTCCCTCGGCGCCGTACTCACCACCACCAACCCCCTCAACACCCTCCAAGAAATCGCCAAGCAAATCTCCGATTCCGGCCCGATTCTGGCTTTCGCCACCCGGCCCCTCGTTGGCAAGCTCCCCGGCGACCGCGATTTCCCCATCGTCCTCCTTGAGGACCGCCTAATCGCAGGTGACGACGCCCGCATTCGCTACACGATCGAGGAATTGACGGCGATGGAGCCCGATCGCCGGCGCCGGCGGGAGCCGGTGAGCAAGGACGACATGGCGACGCTTCTGTACTCCTCCGGGACCACCGGAACCAGCAAAGGAGTGGTGGCGACCCACCGGAATCTGATCTCGATGGCCCAGATCATCATCCACCGGTACAAGTTGAAGGATGGCGGCTCGCCGGATACGTTCATCTGCACCGTCCCAATGTTCCACGTCTACGGCCTGGCGGTGCTCGCGACGGGGCTGCTGGGATCGGGATCGACGGTGGTGATCTTGCCGAGATTCGAGATGGGTGAGATGATCCGGGCGATCCGGGAGTACGGGGCGACGTATCTGCCTCTGGTGCCGCCGATCCTGGTGGCGATGGTGAACCAGGCGGCGCCCCTGCCGTTGGGCCGGCTCCGGCGGGTTCTGTGCGGCGGGGCGCCGCTGGGGAGGGAGGTGATCGAGGGTTTCCGGGAGAAGTATCCGGCGGTGGAGATTTTGCAGGGGTATGGGCTGACGGAGAGCACGGGGATCGGGGCGTCCGCGGACTCGGTGGAGGAGAGCCGCCGGTACGGGACGGTGGGGCTGCTGACGGCCAACACGGAGGCGAGGATCGTGGATCCGGACACCGGAGTGTCCTTACCGGTCAACCGTCGCGGAGAGCTCTGGCTCAGGGGTCCCTACGTCATGAAAGGTATGAACGTCGAGGGAAGCGTGACCTCCCGTCCCTTTCTCGATTCCAGAACCGTGTAAAAAAGGAAAAAGACATTTCTTTTTTTCTTTTTTTTTTAAATATTAATTCTAGCTTTTGTTTAAGCTGTAATTTAGTAATTTTCAATTTTAATCATCATTTTTGTGTTTAATTCTCGATGCATATGATTGTGTTAAAAAATATTATTAATGGTGTGAAAAAAAAAAAAAAAAAATCTTAAATTCACGTCTTTTTAAGTCGATCACGGGTTTTATTGACGGTTTTGCTGCGGTTAATATTTAGGTTACTTCAAGAATCCAGAAGCCACGAGCTCGATGCTGGATTCAGAGGGTTGGTTGAAGACGGGAGATCTTTGCTCCATCGACGAGGACGGCTATCTCTTCGTGGTGGGCCGTCTCAAAGAGCTCATCAAATGCAAGGGCTACCAGGTCCGGTCCATTCAAGAGGTCTAAACTATTATGGTATTCATTTGAGACACCTGATCATAATTGGATGGTGTTTACTTCTCACGCAGGTAGCCCCTGCGGAATTGGAGGAACTGTTGCTGAACCACCACCCCGCCGAGATCACCGATGCTGCCGTGATCCCGTGAGCACCTCCCCTTTCTAAAATCTCGTTGAGTAATTCAAATTCTAATCTGATCGGAACGCGAATTTTTAATGCAGGTTTCCGGACGGTGAGGCGGGCGAGTATCCAATGGCGTGCGTGGTGAAGAAGGCAGGGAGCCAACTCTCCGAGGCTCAGGTGATGGAGTTCGTGGCAAAGCAGGTGAGAGTCCATGGATTAAGAGCGAGGAAGTCGATTGTGGTGCCTTTAAATCTGATCAGCTGAGAGATTTTTTTAGGTGGCTCCGTACAAGAGGGTTCGAAAGGTGGTGTTTGTTTCGGGCATTCCCAAGAATCCATCAGGGAAGATATTAAGGAAGGAACTCGAAAAGCTCGCCACTTCCAAGCTTTGACGCTGGCGTAAGATACAAAAATGCCGAAGGTAGCGCACAAATAAATCCTAAAATAAGATCAAGGTTAGTGCCTACCGAAAAATGCAAGCATGGGATCCGGAATGGTCATTTACGCCGAGGCATCTGTGACTTAAATTATGTTCGGCTCAAATCGAGCATTACTGAGGAGTCAATAATATACTCAAATTTAGAGCTTAAATTATGATCGTTTTGCACGCTATGCCTAGCTTGTTTATAATTAACTTGATATATCTTAAAAATTATATATAAATATAATAAAAAATTATATATTATTACTGTATTGTTTAGTTATATAATTTTTTTTTTTAAATTCATATAAGCCATGTAACTAACCCGATCGACCGAAAGAGGTTCAAAAAAATCTTAGGCAAAGTGTAGCAAAAGTTGAAGTGAGCTACTAATCTATTATATATATCGATAGAGATACGATGAAAATCATAGAAATCCTTTATGATGCTTATCTTACTTTAGATATATTCAACAACTAAATCTCATAGGTTGTGTATAATATCTTATAGGTCATATAAAGAATCTTATTAATCATGAGAAGTTATTTTTTATGTATACTTTATTATAAAGTATGTACTAAATCCCATATTATGGTAAGGCTGATTTTTAAACTTTTCATAGTAGATTTCATGCCATTGCTAGGTCTCTCTCTTCTCTGATGCCTTTAACGTCACCTCAATCTTCTTCTTCTTCTCCTTCGTTGGTCTCTCTTTTTGGCGAGCTTTTCTTTGACCTCGGCTTGTCGGATCTCTTTAGTCATGTATCCATTGTTACTTAGAAGTTTGAAAGATCTAGATCAGAAATTAAAGATTGCTAGGGTTTCATTTATCTAGATTGGAGATCTATATATCCTTCTTTCTTATTTCTACAATAACTTCAAGAAGTAATGCTTTTCCTTCCTCTTCCTCATTCCCTGACATTATCAGTCTTGTCTCCATCGAGCTTGATTCAGAAAACTCTCTCTTATAGTATGATCAAACAACACTGTTCTTCCTCTGTAGTGATCTGATGGAACATGTAGATAGATTAATTATAGCACCTGAAAAGTTCATATTAGATGAGAAAATCAATTCCCAATTCAAAGTATACTAAATGAGTGAAGCATGATCAATTTGTGTTATCTTGTGTTAAGGTGATGTTGTCACCAAATGCCAGTGCACAATTTATGTTATCTCTAGTTCATGTTTCTATTGTTTTGCTAGAAAAAATATTAATCCTTAGAGCTACATGTCAAGGTGACTGACTGGCAGCTTCGTTTCGCAAACTGTTTTCTGATGCTAATTCTGTTGGAGGATTATTTGCAAGCATTTGTCTTAGTGTTGCATTTCTTTTTGATATATAAATATGAGTTAAGATCCTGTCAAGTAGGTAATTGAACAGGATAGGTCCATTTCCCAGAACCATCTATTCATGCATTGTAGAATAGCTACCAAGCAACTGGATCTTTCGCATCAGCAAACTGGAGAGGATCTGAAGCCAGTTGACAAAGCTCTATCAAGGTAGCTGAAAGAGGTTTATAACCAAGACCTTGTGCCCCTCTTCCCTTTTGCATGGATACTTCTGCCATAAAGATGGTTTGTGATAAGAAATGCTTAATTTTCATGCTATTGCTACAGTTCAAGGATTCAACCTGGCTCTCAGCCGAGCTTAGGAAAACATGGTGGAAGACTAGCTGAAATTGGATTAGAGCAGAATTCGAACGCAAATCAATAGGATTAATATCTAGCGGCTTTACAAACTAGACTAGTTGGCACCCTCCTACATTTTAGGTGTTAGTTGTTCAGTGCAAAGATTATGAGCGGTGTAAAATAGGAGGGGATATGTATAAACAGTAACAATAACAATAATAATGTTAAGCCATCAATGATGATGCATCCGTTTTCTCTTATTTCTTTGATTTATCAAAAAAAATTGTTTAGAGAACAATTTTCCTACAATAAAGCTGAACTACATGTATGGTGAGTGACAGCTAACTTCAGCATTAATATGAATTTCTAGATGAGGAACTTCACCATTAATTTTATTATGATAATACTAAATTGAGTCAATTCAATACTTTGGTCATGTTAGGCGACCTTTGAAAGTAGGAAAACATTTCATTGCAAATTAATAACAAAGTACATCTTTAATAGTTCATTGTTGTCACCTAAAATATGTACATTTTTTAACTAATAAATCTGACATTAAAAATTTTCCCAATTTCTTTTGACAAAGCCATCTAACTAGGCTTCAATGCTTTGATCTACTTATTCAGGCCTTATCACTTAATTATAAATGTTTAGTGCTTAAAAATTAATCTAACTAGAACCACTCAGTATCTCCCTTCATCTGTATGTGTTTTGTGTTTCATAGAAGACATAGGAAGTGGATATTTTTCAGGTTGGTGTGCCATTAGGGCTGTGTGGGAGCATTCCACATGGAACACCAAACCAAAGCAGCACATTATATATATAAATCACCACTAGGAGTAAATGTAGACCCAATCTCAAGCTCGCAAAATCAATGCCATTATTGTACAACAGACAGGTGCCCTCCTATTTTTCCCTCCCTCCTTGTCTTTTAGTTCCTCAAGGATCACACATGCCAATAGGTCACATAACCTATAGGCAAGACCCATACAACAAAGGCATGCAATGGTTTGATGTATCCTATGTTCTTGTTCCAACATTCTGAGTTCTTAGCTAAGTCAAAAGCAAAAGAAATCATAACTTATCAAAAGAATAAACAAATCTGATCTAGATCACAAATCATAGAGACAATTTTGCAATCATTTAAGGATCTATCTAGGGCTCTGCAAAAATATCCAAGCCTAATCTGCTCTCCTAATAAGGCTTCCAATCCTATCTTATTGGCCAGTTATAAAACTTGACTGCAACGCCCTTATGCATGCTTGTAATATCTTGAAAGACTAAAAACTTTTTCACTTAGGCTTATATATGTTTGGCGTTAAGTTATATACGTTTGGCGTTAGGCATCTTAATTTAAGTTTAGGGACTAGTAGTGAAAAAATAAGGAGGAGGTACCTGCTTTCTTTTGCAATGTCTATATGGTATCTACTATTTTATCTAAGGTTAAATTCATTTTGGCCCCTCTATGTTTTATTTACAACCACTTAGATCCATCCTCATTTTATTTGGAATAATTTTACTTTCATAACTTTTAAAATTGATAAATATGATTCATCTATTAACTTTTCATTATTTAATATGATGGAAAGTTGTCTGGTGCCAATAACTTGCAGCTTTTATCTTTTTCTATCTAAATTGATGCCTATTCATAACATTCGTCTTTAACCCAAAATTAGGGTTAAAGATTGGATAAAAAGTTCAATCAAAATGAAAAATTTCTCATTCTTTCATGATAATAATACATTAATATATAGGGGAGATAGAAAGACAAAAAGTGATATCATTTGCATAGCTTACAAATGAATTGAAAAGTTAACGAACCCATATTAGTATATGATAACTATACGATTACTCTTGTTAGCGAACCATTAATAGAAGGAAGTTATTTATCTTTTTTGAAAATTATTAAGATAAAATTATTTTAAAAATTAAGAAGGGTTTGTGTGATTATGAATAAATCTTGGAGGGGTGAAAATAAATTTAAACCTTTATGTAATTATTATCTTTCTCCTCTTGACCATCAAAACTATTTTTGCTTAAATGAGGATTGGCTCCTTTTGCTAGAAAGAATTAATGGGATTTTGTTAACCATAAAAATCACAAATTCTTGCTTTGATATACATGCTAAACACTCAAGATGAGCATGCATGTCAAAGTGAACATCGCACATCTTAATGCAACTTTGAGAGCATCTATGGGTTGCAAAACTTGTATCACATTGGCTGAGTCTAATCCCTCACATAAAGTTCCTACTCAGAACAAGGCATCCCTTTGTATTGGTGGTGATGGGAGTGCCTATTATACATTATTGGCTTTTAAATAATTCTTAATGCCACTAGATCTACTTTTGAATTCTCGGAAGTGCAATCGTCATACCCACAATTGGTTATTGTAGATTATTCAATTCCATGTTGCTTTTAGTTTCTCATTAAAGAACCTATTTTTTAAAGAAAAAAGGATTGTGTACATATACCTTGTATTGTTTTCCATAAGATAGAGAAATAGGTACCTTTTCAATTAATCAAGCAATACATTAATACAACAAAATCATTTTCAAATGTATCACACTTGAACCATATAGTCCTTCACATAAAGTTGCCGCTCAGCACCCGCCACCTCTTTTATTCACAATGATGAGAGTGGCTCTATTAATTAATTAAGCATTATTGGCCTTAAAACAATTCTTGATGCCATTAAGTCTATTTCTGAATTCTTCAAAGCGCAATTGCTATACCAACAATTGGTTATCATAAATTATCAATTTTATACTATTTTTAGTTTCTCATTAAAGAATTTACTTTTTTTTAACAAAAAAAATTTGCATGCATATTCCTTATATTGTTTCCTAGAAGATAGAAAGGTGAAATACATTTTCAATTTATCAAACAATGCACTATTACAACAAAATCATTTTCAAGCTACTTTAATGGTAACATTGTATTGGTCGCTATCAACTATAAATATTACTCTTATTCCATACATATCATGCACATACACACACACATATATCTATGTACAGATACACATACTTGCATATGAACATATATATACATATGTACATACATATATATACATATATACACACATATATATGTGTATGAATAAATGAATGTAGTTAGTGTGCATATGCATATACTATATTCTGAAATGTATCATCCATTTAGGGTATGACTTTATTGAATTACTAACTTTGTTAATTATAAAGATAACACGACAAGAAGCCATATTTCTTTTGCTTCTTCATTTCCCCCAAACACGAGAAGTCCTTGTAGAATCATTATATAATTGATATTGTAAAGTCTTTTATTAATCAAATAAAAAAGAAGCAAAAAATCTACAACTACTTAACTTGAATTTCTTAAAAGAAAATTTAGAAAAAAAGAAAAATTAAAAATTAAAGTGGAGTCAAAATCTCTTTTTCTTTCATTAAAAATAATAAAATTAAGTTACAAAGCCTCTATTTATATTAGTAAGATTTAACCTTACACAACTTAAATCTTATTCTTTTATAATTTAAAGAAGTTATAATTTTCCTAATATAGGTATGGCTAGTCAAAATCATCAAAAAGAGATAGATTCGACTTATATATTAACTTTGTATTCTATCACTTAGGTTAAGTTTTCTTGATTAGGAATGTTTGGCCAAAATATTTTTCTAAAAGATAATTGTATCTTTGACTAGCCCATTTTAGGATTCATATGATGGAATTTGGCTCTTTTATCACTTGGTTGACTCAACTTTTAAGGGGTGTTGCTGCATCACAAAGCTAAAAAAATTATTAAGTTTTAAAAAAGAGAATACCTCAATCAATCATCATATGGGTAAGTCAAAACATATAACAGTTTATCATGTAATTTGGCCTCCTAATATGCTAGATCTCGCTCCTAAATTCTGTCCAATCCTTTCTGTAATAGCCATATTAGTCCACATAGAATCTAATGATCCTTTTGTATCATTTGTCTTTGAGATTTTTTATATAGAGATGTTGATGCCTATGTACCGGTTTCTTAGTCTGGATTCAATATGATTACTTATGTTAAATACTTATTGAATTAGATCCCATATATATAAATTATTTCTTTTTCTTCTTTCACATAAGAAAAGTATGATATACAACCAATTATAGGCCATCTTAGTTAGATTATGACTTAATTACCTGAACTAAATATATATTCATCATTAAGATTACTCTTATCATTCTTACTCTTTATTAGAAGTAGGTAGCAAGTTATGACACAAAAGCAAAACAATCAACCTAATAAAATACCAACTTCGAAGTAGTCTAACATCTTAAGTAATATTCTTCTTCCTTTTTATATTCTTTTCTTTTAATTCATTATGCATTGGAGAGCATCTCTATGTGAAGAATCTTTCTTCACCTTAGACAACAAAAAAATAATTTTTAAGGTAAATTATCTCCCAATCTAGAATCATCAAATTCCAATATATTGATAGCATTTTAGGCTGCTTGGTAGAGAAAAATGCAACAATCCTTGCTTTTTGATGATCGAACTTTTTTTTTTTTGGTGGAAGGGAGACATTAAAAGTTGCATAGATATGCTACACCTCTAGTATCAACTCCCACAATACAAAGTAGTTAGGTTAGCAACTCACTCTCTAAATTGTAGCTTAACTCAATAATGGAGCTTTCTTTGCAAGAAAATCAACCGCTTGATTTTCTTCTTTAATTGTATGATTAAAGATTATTTCTTTTGAAGAAGACTTCAATATCTATTTAATACTACAAAGTAAAGGATGTAAGAATCTAGAAGAACCTCTGAACTATGAGATTAGGGTGACAAAATCTCCTTCGATAATCAGTTTGATGCCAAAAGCAGTAGATAGAACCTCCCGAATCCCATATCAAGCCACTATGAGTTCAACATGTGGGACAGAATCTATTGGCAATGAGATAACTATTGCAACTAAAATTTGCCCACAATCATTTCTGATGATATATTCCACACCTCTTAAAGAAACAATAATAAAGCTATTAACATTTAACTTAAGAAATTCTGATGGTTGGGGTGCGATGATATGAGGATACGAATAGAAGTTCCAAATTCTAGAGTCTCTCTGGAAGGCTATTCCTTTCACTCTAAAAAATTATATTTAATACATTTAGCTTGAAGTAAAATGCTTTAGTCACTACATACCTTATGTTGAAATAATATCCCATTTCTTTCTCTCCAGATATGCTAAAGGATATGGATCAATAAAGATTGTAAGAATCTTAGATGACTGGATGAATGTAACAGGCAGATAAAGTTGAGGACTTGTTGTAGAGACACCATTTGGATAGTGAAGTAACGTAAGGTTAGTTCCCATATAGCTTTTAATTGAGGATATAAGAAAAAGAGATATTCTAGGTAGAAATAATTAGAATTGCACTTGGATTATATATCTAACTTGGATTATATATCTAACTTCTTAATTATATTATTTTGTTTATTTTTGTGATCATAAGAATTAAAATATATTCTACTCAGAAAACTTGACAAATAGGCTCTAATATAACATATGGCTCTTTTTCATTAGATGATATAAAATAAATGAGGCAAATGCTTAAAAGAGTACCTTCATACTCAAGAGGTTGATTATACTTCATATATTTTCAGACTAATAATGTTATAGTGCTTGTCTTTATCATAATGTTATCAATATGAGGTGGATGGGTAGATACTCTAGATATACATTATATGGTACCTAATTCGAAATAAAATGAAAATGAAAATGCAGACTACTAATTGATCGATTGACATAGAAATTAATTATCATGCTAAAACATGCTAAGTGTAGCTAATTGGCTTGGTATCCATGAAAGCTCTAAAGTTTTGGGAGCAATATCCTAAGATTGTTAGTAATGATTCTAAATCACAAAATATGTAATTTGATTTTTAACAAAATAAATACCATGCTATAAAAGTGATGAAGTAGAAAAAAATCCTATTCGATAAGATTGTCATAGTAAAAACATTTAAGTTTTTTCTCGATTTTAGCATGTATCGAAATAGTAAAGAGCCAGTTATATTTTTCTTTGTATATATATATAAATATATATATCATTAATGACAATGTATGATAGACTCTCGATATATTAATTAATTCAACTTATTTTTTTATTATATTTTAACTTTATCTTTTATCTTAAAAGCCGATGTTGCTTAGTTTCCAACAATTCAACCTCTTTTTTTTGATTGTTAATGTTATAATATTGAAAGCCTTTGAAGTTCAACATAACAGAACGTTTATTTTAATCTTTTTATTTATTTTTTACTCATATTCATAGCGCTTCTATACTTAAAGCGGCCTTTCCTTCTTCTAAGGATCGCCAATCTTGCATCTCTTGTGGTCCATTAAACTTCTATGTCCTCTCGACAAAAACTACTTAAAAGCAATGAAGAGAAGAAAGCGACAAACGACCGACGTCATTAGAGATGTTTTAATGTAAAAAATTTCTACATGCAATGTGACACGAAGAGATTGATGGAATTTGTAAAGACCGTGTGACATAGCGTAGAATTACGGTGAAAAAATGTTAGCTTTCATGTGACACACGAGGCAAACTTTTCTTTTTTTTTTTTAATTATTGACACGTGATACTCCGTGCTGTAAATAAACTGAGCTCCTTTTTTAACCGCCATTTCACAACCTCCTCGTGCTTAGCGCCTGTCCCAACTCCGGCACCGCATTAACCGGAGCGGTCTGGACCCGGCCAGCTCATGCTCCCCTGGCTCGCACAACCGAAGGCCCAGAACCGCCAATCCCGCAGGCGCCGAAAGGAAAACGCCAGCCAAGTCCGTGACGTCACTATCCACGATCATATAAAAATTGCTCCCGTATTTGCACAGAATATCATCCACGTTAACTATTCTTACTTCCCACGCCACCTGCGCTAAGGCAACGCACATCCTTTCTTCTTCTTATCTTTCCACCTGTTGTCCAGGTCGCCAGCGCCATCCTTCGTGCCCCCACGGCTTCTTCATCCGCTCAAAAACCATCTTCATCCTTCCGAGACCAGGGATGGTGGAAGCTTCTCCATCCATCCCCACTAAATTCTGCTGCCGTCCGGCCCCTCTTTATTTACTGTTGGCCTCGTGCTGGGGTCGTTGGGTACCTTATTTTTTCTTTGCAGCCCACCATTATGCGTCGCGGTGTATAACCTTCCGTCCTTTTCCCATCTATTCACCCCCTTTGGCACTGTTCCCGTCACCTTGAGTTATTATAATGGGGGCCATTGACCTCCCCACCACCAGCACCACCACCACCACCCCCCATTACCATCGAGCACTTGCGAGACCCTGTATTCCACTTCCCCAATTCCATCATCGCTCCTCTCCCCCCTCCCCCCCCCCTATTAAAACGCCCTCTCCCTTTATTCCCCCATCCCATCGCAAGACGCCTCCCAAACTTCCATCTCAAATCCTCAAACATGGATGGCGACTCTCTCTTCTTACTCTCCTCCATCCTTCTCCTTTTATCTTCTGCGACGGCTTGTGATAGATGCGTTCATCGATCCAAGGCTGCCTATTTCGCCTCCTCCTCGGCTCTCTCCGGTACGCTCCATGTCTAGTGCTTAGATTGCGTATTCTATTTAATGGTTTAATTATTCTGATGGGTTCCCTCTTCTACATAGCTGGGGCCTGTGGGTATGGACCCATGGCACTGGATTTCAATGGAGGCTATCTTGCTGCTGCTAGCTCTGCTCTCTATAGAGGAGGGGTTGGCTGTGGAGGTTGTTTCCAGGTTGGGGATTCAAACTTAGAACCATGGATATCCCAATTCCTAATTCCAATTCCTTCTTCCATGGAAACTTATCTGGAATTTTTTTTTTCTTTTTTTTGGGAGGGAATAGATAAGGTGCAAGAACGCCGAGGTCTGTACCACTAGAGGAGTTAAAGTGATCGTCACGGACCTCAACACGAGCAACCGCACGGATTTCGTGCTCTCCACCGCGGCTTTCACGGCCATGGCGAAAGAGGGGATGGGCCAGGAATTGCAGGGGCTTGGAATAGCGGACGTGGAATACAAGAGGTGATAATTCCAATGCCGGTCCACCATCAAAACCAAATCAGACGATTCCTATCCTCGGTCTCACCCAAATATTTCGTTTCTTTTTCGAGCAGGATCCCGTGCGAGTACAAGAACAAGAACTTGGCCATCAGAGTGGAAGAGAATAGCCGGAGGCCGAGCTATCTAGCCATCAAATTCTTGTACCAGGGTGGCCAGACCGACATCGCGGCCGTTGATGTGGCCCAGGTACACACCAATTGAGAGACTGTAACACGGTTTTGTTAATTTTGGGAGTTAATTTCGGTACTAATTTGGATGTTTATTGGGCTATGCGGTGTAGGTTGGGTTCACGAATTGGAGGTATATGACCCGGGATTACGGGGCGGTCTGGAGCACGAACCGGGCGCCGGCCGGACCGCTGCAGTTCCGGATGGTGGTAACGGGCGGCTACGATGGGAAGTGGGTGTGGGCCCAGAAGGAGGTCCTGCCGGTCGAATGGAAAACCGGGTCGGTCTACGATTCGGGGGTTCAGATTACTGACATCGCCCAAGAGGGCTGCTCTCCCTGCGACACGCGGGAGTGGCAGTGAAGACTTTTTCTTTTTCTTTTTTTCTTTTTTTTATTTTTTCCCCCTTCCCTTCTTCTTCTTATAAAACTATATAAGAGAAGAGAGACTCAAGTGGAAGAGTGTATTTTTTTTTTTTTTTTTTAATATAGGAAGACTAGATAAGAAGAGGCCAAGTGGGAGACTAACTCTTTTTTTTTTTTTATTTTGGTGTGTATATTGTTAATTGAATGGTGATGTTAACAGTTTAAAATAAGTGGGGGAAAAAAAAATTGGCATAAATGGTGGTGGTCTATTTTAGCTGCTACATATGTCTCTCTATGCGGCCAGTTGAAATGAATTGGGCAAACTTTTTCTGCCCCCTCTTTGGATTGGATTAAGAGGTTTCCTTTATATTCTGTGTTCTTTTTTTGACTAGAAGATACTTCACGCGAAGGTAATATGGATTCCAGAAGATAATGTCTGAATGGAAGTTAGGTTTGTCTCAATCATGTGTCAGGAGGAAAATAGTATAAATAAATAATCAACATATTATATATTATTCTATTTATTCTTATAGTTAAAATATTTATTTTCTGTTTGTTTATTAAAATTTTATTGAATCCTGATAACTAGTTTATACATGCATATGTGTGGCTGCGAGGGCTCGCATGTGTGTGAGCACATGATGGCTTCACACGAGAACTTTAGAATTTTTAAGCCTTCGTCAAATTTCTTAAATATGTCAATCCGAATTAATTCAAATTAAATAAGTAGTTTGAACTAGTTGTATTATCGAACAAAATCTATAACTCAAATTTATCTAAAGAAAAAGATTATTCATTGAATGGTAGTAAAAAAAATTTCATTATAGCGTAGAGCCATGTTTGCAGCATCAATAATTCTGCTTGTCGTTCGTAGATTTTGGCTAGTTTCTATTATGCGGTAAGGACATCGCTTGATAAAAGAGAAAAAATTTTAATACTCCAAATAATCCTTCGTTAGATGGAAAAGAAAACTTTGAAGAGTTAATAACTTAAGTTTACCTGCTGTCAATTAAATTATCTTTAAGTCTTTAAGACTATATAAACTTAATCCATTAATAAATTAATTAGATTGGCATATAGATTTAGGTAGGATGTTACAACCTGTGTACCACTTAGGTATTAGCCACCCAATGAGCTGCTTTTTATGTTCGGCTTTTACTAATCCTTCCTTTAGGCCCGTCATGTGGTGCTGGATTCCTAACCGAAAAAAAAAAAAATTAAGATGGAGCTGGTGGTAGGCACCAAAGTGGTTCGCTAGAGGAGACCCTTGGTCAAGCGGCCAATCAAAAGGCCCATGTCATTTAACCAGGACCACACACGAGTAGGTCATTGTTGTCCCTTGGCTATCTTCTCATCTGGAGTCTTCCACCACGAAGGGGACGACCAAGGGGTGACTGAGGGAATCCAGTGGTTAGACTGCAAACTACTTCAGCATAGTTTTTGAGATTGTTGAAACCAAACAGGGCATCTACTCCCCCTATCACCCATTACTGCTTCAAAATAGTACAGTAATTAGTTGTTTGGAAAATAAAGTAGTCCTGGTAGAGTTGTTTCCTCACTGTCCATGGTGTTTGTAACAACCTAAATTATAGTATGCCGCACCAATGTATACCGTTCTACGTCGAGCATACTGCAGCATATCGAATCCAAGGCTTAGCACCAGTACATACCAATCTCAGTATGTTGAACTGGTTCATGTACTGAATATATCCATACTATACCAATGTGATACTGATAAAAAATATAATATTAAAATGATGAACCTTGGTCTAAAATATAGAGTACAAGTATAGGTATCGGAAAGCAGTTCGAAAGAAGAATATTGAGAATTATTTACAATGTCTTTACGTCAAAATATATGATAATATAAAAAAGAATAGAATAATAATGAAATCATTCTTAAAAGATGAAAGTAGTACCAATCGAAAACAAATTAAGAGAACAATGACATAAAGATGCACCTATATGAAGGAGTAATTTGATACATGTAAAAGAGAAAAGAGATAAAGATAAACCAAAAATTATACGGAAGGGATGAAAGGAAGTAATAAAAAAGATTTAAAATCTTTGCATTTTTTTTAAAAAAAAACTCAAAACCGAGTTAGATGAAGAAAAAGGATTTATGATTCTAACTCCAACTAATTTGGGATTAAGGCTCTGGTATTATTGTTTTTATTTTTAAACCAAAGTTTAGAATGAAGAGTAAGATGAACATGAAACTATAGCAATATAACTAAGTCAAAAAAAGAAAAAAGGCAATAATATTAATTCATAAAATGCTTTAGTTTTGAGAATAAACTTTCATGAGCACGATGTCATCATGTCATCCATGTTAAATCTTACTATTTATTTTTCTTTTCTTTTTTTTTTCTTAACAAATCTAAATGATTTTGTTAATTAGACCATTGTTATGGACTTTTTATATCATTTATAAAGAAAATTATCTTAGACAGGTAGCTCAAAACTATCTTGTTAACAAATCTGAAAGTTTTAATGCCCAAAATTATCTTGGAGACAGGTAGCCCATCAGCTCCGGGTGGGGGTCTCCAGGATCACAGGCAAAATGGATCACAGCGTCAATGGATAGGAGACCAACCAAGAGCCCTGACATCATTACGCTGGCCTTATCATTTAAGTTCTCTGTATTTGCCTGTCAAGTGACCTATCCATCAACAGAATTAAAGACCCTCAATTATTCCTGGCAAAGAAAAAAACAATGACTACTTCTTAAAATCAATTGGCCCTCTGCTTGACACCATTTGATAGGATACATTTAAGGTGGGGCATCTGAATTCAGGATATATTTTGAGAAGAATCTCCTAAGAAGTGAGGTAAAGAATGACTTGCTTGTTTGTTGAAGTAGAGAGTTTGTTGGGCCTTTGATTGAGGCTTGTCTTCGTTGCCACTTTCAACCTGCCCCCAGTTACCCCACCAACCTCAAGATCAGCAGAAGTTGTTTATATGGGTCAAAAGTTCTATTTTTCTATCACCCAGAATCTTGAGAGAGGTTGAGATTATTTTAGCCTAGTTTTTGGATGTTGGCCTCACAAAACTGGCCTAATGCTTAATTTCCCAGGATCTCTTCATGAGGTTTAACGGCTAAGGCCAGTAAATCTCACCAACGCTTGAAGGCCACTGATCAAATATCAACCAGTAAATCATAAAGAGGCCTTTCCCTAGGCTGAAAGTAAGAACTAAGGACATTAATTAGGACCTCAAAAAGATTTCACTACCCATTTCAGTAACTGATTTCCTTCCTGAAAACGTGAGAGTTTCTGAATTCTCTGAGAGACCCTACCATTGAGCAAATTGATTGCGAGGTGTGAAACATTAGAATTAATAAAATATTAAATAACTTTATTTTTATCTTTTTTTTTATATTAATCTCATTTCAAACATAGTTAACAGCTACATTTATAATGTTTCACCCTATATTCACAAACAATGCAGTTAACAAAAAAAACTTTTATATTCTTAAAATTTGCATTAAAACACGTTGTTTTTATAATTTTTCATCCTTATTTTTTCTAACCCCATTGTGAAAGCACCATCAATATGAGTATCTTGCAAATGATCAAAATTCCAACTCAATCATCCACAAGTAGCTGAGAATCGGGCACCTAGCACCAACTCAGCGAGTGAAATTTGAATTAAATTTTGAGTTGAGATTGAGCAAGCTCACGAGCAGCTTGCTTATTTCATTTGCAAGCCCTGTAAGGAAGGTTCTTCTTAGATAGCTATGCTTGTTTAAAGGCCCAAAAGATAATAATGGACACGAATTGGCAGTAGAAGGCCCCAATAGACTAAACGTTGCTTTTCTCATTTAGCATGACAATGCTCGTGCCCTCAAGTTGCAGGAAAAGAGAAATCCGATTCTCTCTTCTTCAATGCCTTTGTCTTATGCCTCCCTTCCATGCCACTATGCCTGCCTCACCTCCCGAACCAAGCAATGGTGGGAAGAATGAAGCAAGTTCTTATGGTGTTCTGTAAATAATATTTGACATTTTTAAAAATATTATAAAATTAAATAAAGAAAATCTTCTCGAAGCTTTCATACAAGATCTTTAGGATTTTATTGAATATTTTACATACCTCCAAAAACTCATGATAGAGTGCTGCTATAAAGACCGAGTGCCGCTCACACTAACGGCAACGCAACAACTTTTCTTTAGCAAGAAGTGAGAGGGTAGGGGAAGAACAAAATACGTACGTTCTATTTTCATTACACATATTTTCTTATACAAAAAAAAAAGTATAAGATAAACTCTTATCTTTATCCCATCTATTTAATAATTCAAACTAAAATTAAATTTGATTAAGTTTTGAATCAACAGATAGAGAAAGGTATATCCTTATCTCTATATTCATGGGCTTTGGACTTGAGCTCAATTTGCCATGCCCATTATGGGTGCACAATTGAGCCTAGTTGTATCCAACATCTCCCATTCACATATGATAGGTACCAATAGTCATTCTCCTCTCTCCTGAATCATCCTAATTGCTGAGTTCATACTTAGCTAATTGGTTGTGCGATACTTGCATATGGGAGCTCTACACTACGAACTCATTTAGAGCTAGCATGGAGACATCAACCTCAATAATATAATGTCTCATGTATCAGAGATCACTTAAACACACTAGATTGAGTTTCTCTAATCCCTCATAGAGCTAGACTCAATCTCTTTCCTTCTTTGCTTAATATTCATACTTATGTCAAAGTTTTCAAAAAATTGATATAAACAGTCGACCTTGAATATAAAGCATCAATGTAATATCAAATGATCTTTTCTTCCCTCTCATGCTATTTAGTTTGGAATTAACTGCTTTTCCAGTTATGTTCCTTATGGCTGAATCATCCATGGCTTCAGGCAATATGCCAAAGTAGTTAACATCAATTCTCTTCTCATGACATCATCAAAGGTCGAGAAGGATACATTTTGAGGTCATTAACCTCTATAGGATTCACATGGTGGAGAAGAAGGAATTCATTCTTTGACCTCCTAAAAATCGATCAAATAGCACTTATAATATGAAATACATGCTATAGCGGAGTCTTTCTATCTAAGAGCATATGCCAAACTCTTTGAACACAATACAAATCTTAGTCTAATCTCTCTTCAAGTACCTAACTCAAGTTCATTTGCTTGCTTTTCTAGGTGCCAAAGTAGATCTCACATCTCGCTTAATTTACAGGCAAAATGAATAGTGGGTTTGGCCATTATCAATCCCCAGGTGTAACATTACATTGGACCTCATTTTGGTTCCAACTAAGGTGATATTTTATACCTCAAATATCTCATCCTTGCTCACCCTCCTAGGCACCAAAAGCGATCGCTCGTGTGAGTGAGCCAATCTTTGCTTATTGACATGCTTTTATTTCTTATGTGCTAATTATTATTAAACCATAAATGCAACATAAATAGTAAAAATAATAAATAAGACACTCATGCATGTAAATGCTATTAATATTCCAATAAAAGTATACAAATCCAAGTGGTCTAATAGAAGAACATAAAAAATTTACATCCTATGAAGTCCTAGCGACCTAACATGATCCATGTAAGCATCTCTAATAATGAGCTTAGTCAGGAGATCTGCGATCATTTACTTTATAAGAATATATTTTAAGACTACTTTCTTTTGTGCAATATATCTCTAATAAAGTTATTTCTGATGTTTATGTATTTGGTTCTTCCATAGTACTTAGGATCTTTTGCATATGCCTGTGTAGCTATGCTATCACAATGGACTATCATTGGATCAAAGGCATATACTACAACATCAAGATTTTGAAGGAATCATGTCAATCAAACAGCCTTTTGTACAACAAACAAGCATGCCATGAACTTTGCTTCCCTCATAAATAAAACAATGTAAAATTGTTTCTTGCTACTCTAAAAAAATGGTGCCACCATTAAGTAAGAAGGTATATCCTAATATAGATTTGTGCTTATCTAAGTCATCACCCCAATTTGCGTCACTATAGCCCATAAACCGCAAATCTAAACCCTGGTAGCAAAGAAGGTATACTCTAATTGTACATAAGCAATAATGTTTTCATTTTTCCAAATGCACCATTTAGGTAAAGAGCATTACAGTGGGTCCCAGACAGTGATAATATACCATATATTGTGATATAAGAACTAACAATAAAAAGATAATAAAGGTTTTTATACTTTTTATTCATATTGTACAACTACCATTAGAGTATAATACTGATTAGATTATAAACTAAAGTTGATCTTATACATCCATTCAAAAATAGATGGAAAGTTAAGAATAGGACTCAATTTTAGTGTTTCTACAAGATAAATGTATCATAAGTTCAACAAAAATTCAGCTTCCATCAATAAGCCTCAAGCTAGTCTATGTTAGGGAAGCAAACAAACAAAATAAGGAGACCAAATATTATACTGTTCAAGCTAGTGGCTATTCAACCAGTCCTCGATTTAACTTCCATTTCACAATTAACCATTACACAATTCATCGTTGTAAGTCAAGCTCATTAGATAGGCTTACCTTGTACTTCAAACACCATGACTACCCTGATCTTTTGATTCATCTCTTCTAGTCGTTGATCTCTTTATTGTCAATTTGCCATAAGTGTCTTAGGACTGCTATGCTATGCATGTCCAATCTAAATAGCCAAACTTGAGGCTCCTCTTCTGTTTGGCCATCTTGTCATACAGTCCCAACTCTTCATGTGATACCCCAAAGTTTAGTCTCATATTGGATGGGAAAGAGATAAGTGATGGACTTATAACTCAAGTCCACTTGCTACCTAATAACTTCTACTCGAGTTTTCGAACCACGTGGTTTCGATCCGTTAACGGGTTAATTGGGCCAGCAAGTGGGCTTGGACATTACAAATGGTATGGACTTATAACTCAGGTCCACTTGCTACCTATTAAGTTTCACTCGAGTTTTTGGGCCATGTGGTTTCGGCCCGCTAGAAGTTAATTGGGCTAGCGGGTGGACTTGAGGCGTTACAAATGGTATCAAAGCCACCCCGAGTGTACAGAAGTTAGTGAGCTTGAAGAAAGGGCTACCCATGGGATGATGATGGAGTCCCGCCATGGCGTGGAGTCACCCTTGCAGCACCAATGATCCAACTCGGTGATGCGGAAACGGGTGCGGGATGAGAGTGTGATCATCATGAAAGTGTGCTTTCAGATTGGATGATTTTAGTTTTGTTCAGATTAAACCTTTTCCGAAAATATAACAAAACATGCTAGGATTAAACATGTGATGATCAATAATTTATTCCCCTAAGTAGACCCTTAAAGAGATTAAGGGAGTCAGGACCGTAGGGATTAGGAAATCCCTAGATTAGGACACGTCCCTGATCCTTCAATAAAGCAGAACTAGGAGAAGGGGAAGTTTATAATACCTGGCAGCGATGATTTTTTTTTTCCTCTGTAACGATGGTCTCGCACAGTATCTCGAAGGATGCGCCCTGAATGATGAGGCTTAGTTCCTTGGACCTTCGGCTCCTGGCTTGATGGTTTGATGGCAAAGAGGACCTCCTCTTCAGATCATGAAGTTCGAGGGATCTTGGATAATTAGGCTTACGCCCGCTCCCTCACGGAGTTCGATGCTTCGAAAAGCAAAGGCAAAGGAAGAAGAAACTCTCAAATTTCATTCATTGTTTTCTCTTTTTTTTTTTTTTAAACTACAAGAGGAGGGGTCCTTTTATAATTGCTCAAAGGCTCCTAGTCATACAAGGAATAAAATAATCATAGAGTCAATTCTCATACATGAAAAATTAAGAAGAAAATAATCATAAAATAATGGAGGGAGCCATGATGTCTGCCTTGTTTGGATGGGTCGGCCAAAAGAGAAGGAGATGTCCACTTGCTTCCATATTTGTTCGGCTGAAAAAGGAAACTGGGAGACCACTTGTTGGGGCAGCATAAAGATTTTTTGAGGACTCATTCGGGTGCTAATTAATGTTGCCAATTTTGTCTGGGCAGTCATGAAGAAGAGAGGGGACCACTTGGTTGGTGCCAAGAAGCTTCCATCTCTGTCAGGGGGCACCAACTAGCTTCCAAGGTAGGCTGGACTGCTGCTAGGATGTGGATTTTGACTGGACTCCATGTGGATGGTGAGTTGGCTCCTCTTGCACTCAAATTACAAGACTCAAGAATAAAAAAAAAGACTGAGTCAACATGACTCAACTGAACTATAACTTAAAGGTCTAATAGAACTACAGACTCGATTGTAGATAACTAACAAGATGCAATGGACTCAGTTGACCTAGTCAACTTTATTGCAGGACTCAATTAATTTGACTAGACTGAGTCAAACAAGACTCTAATGACAATCAAGACTCAAATATAATCAAAACATCATTCATAGATCCTGAAATCATGATCTGATCTTGGTGTCCCCACTAATTCTCCCGGGGGTGGGAGAAACTCGACCCTATCGAGTAAAGGTCAATATGGCTCAAGTACCTCTCTACTAGGCCCGGGTCAATGTGTCACAGATCCACTTGGATGATCCATGAGTCCTCAGATTTGATCGACCTTGCCAAGGAACCAAGTAGCACTGATAACCTAGGGGTTGTTGTAGTAGAAGCCTAGTCATCCAGAATATGCTTGATCCTTTCTCTTCTCTCAGACTAATTTATGGGTGAACATTCTGGGGTGGGTTCACTTCCAAGAATAGGGTTAGGCTCAAATATCTCACTAATTGTCACTGTCAGGTCCCTATACTCTGCTAAGTCTGGAATATTGAAGGTAAAATCGATGCCTAATCCGGGTAGTAATTCGGGCACATAGGCATTAGATCCAACTTTCTTAATTACTCTAAGGGGTCTGACTCTATGGAATGTAACTTAACCATCATATATTCTTCCTTAGTAAAATTTTTAACCTGTTTTCGGGAAGATTCATTAAGCTTGTGTATAGATGTCTTGATACAAATCGTGCTATGCATGAGACTCGAACCAAAATGCAGACTCACTAATGCTCTCTTATGTAAAGGAAATTTTATTGGACTCTTTGGGCCTAAACCTAACAAACTACTGACTCTCTACGTTTGACCCTGGGTTGATGGTTGGCATACATATGGACTCCTAACAGGTTCCATAAGGTCTTCCGAAAATAGGTCGCAAACTTAATATGCTCAAAGAATTTATGTAACTTAACGATCTCATCAAAGTATAACTGAATGGTCTTGGGAGCCTTAGAAAAAGGTAGGAAATAGGGATGAGCCGTTTTGGGGAACCTACATTCTATCTCGTGATCTGATTCCAGTTCCTTAGTGGCTTGAAGAGGTAAAAGATGTAGATTGGTATTTATGCTAGGGCTCATAAATGTATGGTTATGGGTTTGATCATGGAAGGCAACATGTTGATCAAGGAAAAATTTATCAAGAATAGTTCTACCAACCTCTATGAGTAATACATCATCCTAAACTCTATTTTGGTAGATCTGGAATCTAATCAGGATTGAGCTTTAATAAGTGTGGCTGACCTTAAGGTTTAACCCTTAATTTATGTCAACAGGTGAAAAAGGGTCTACCTTATGGATGGATGAATCAACCATTTCAAGAAAGGAGTCTTTGTAGAGAATTAAAGGTAAGAATTCTTCCTAAGGGTACTCAATTGATGGAACCAAGTTTTCACTAAATTTTGGTTGTTCTTGAAGTTCAGGACTATGTTTTATGATTGGATCATTCTTTAATATTTCCTCAAGTAAGATCCCAGTATTATTCTCCTCATGGTTGTCTCCCTTTAACTGTTCTTTCAAAATGGATTCAGCCTGAGTAATCTCCTCATATTCATCATAATTTTCTCTTTCATACTTATCAACTAAGTTTGGATCATCCTCATATACTTCTTTCTAATTGACCTTCCAAAATGGTTTCAAGATCTTCTACATCGATCAATTCAGACTTTGTCTCCTCTAGTGGTTTCTCAGGTTCAATGTCGATTTGGGCTGGAGGTGATGCAGGTGAGGGTTGACCAACAAAAGACTGGGTCACACTAGGTATCGGGTTAATATGGGTCAAGCTAGGTCTCAAAGTTGTTTAATTTATGCTCAACTGTTTTGACCTAGGAAGCTTGGATCGGTTGAAGGGTTTCACATGCCTTAAGGATCTCTCATAGTATGGGGTCATTTGGTAGGATACAAGTAGATACTCTTTACATAACTTGTCCTTCATCCACTTCCAGGTCCTGATAAGGTTATCCCAATATGTTTTTGCTAGAACACAGTTCCAATATATCCTAGCTTGATCTAGTAATCTCCTTTGGGCAAACCTAACTTTGCAATCCTCGGACATTTTATCCCAATCAAAGTATTGATCCATTTTAATTTTCTAATCAAGGTACATATAAGGATCACGATTACCACTAAAAGTAGGTGTCTCTAAATCTTGGTTCCTGGTGGCTCTCTGAGATTGGTTCACATGGTCATAACTGGATCTCCCCTGGTGGAGTTCTAGGACTGGGTCATAGCATTGGGCTCTCCTAGGCTCAAGGTATTGATCATGTGGATATGGCTTAGTATTACTGCTCCTAAGGGCCCTGTCAAATCTAATGTCTTTGTCAAGTTCAGCATAGTCATAAGGTGAACACTTAGGATATGGTTCTGGGGCGGGATCATACTGATGAGCTCTAGGACTGTATGATGTAGATCTAGGCATAGTATGGGTCCGAGGGGTCTTTTCAAGGGTTTCGGCACGTTCATTAATTCGATCAAATCTATCATTCAACTGGTCCAACTTCTTGGTTATGGTCCTTAGCATGGCTTTGTAATTAGCCTCCATGGTTACCTCAGGTTGGGACTGACTCGGTTGATATGGAACTCCTAACCTAGTAGACATGCAAACAAGCATACAAGGATTCGTACTAGTGTCTCCTAGACCTAGAGCTCAAATAAAGTGTGTCAACCAAATACTAATCAATCACCAAGTACCCTATAGCTGGCCAGGTGGCAGGTGGGAGGGGGGAAGGTTCTTCCTGCTAATCGTAGGGGCCTAATTAGAGTAACCCCGTCACTCCGCTTAAGTCATTTGACATTTGACCTCCAGCCTTAGACACCAGGTTCCAGTCGTACATGGAGAAAGACTCACACCAGTTTCGACAAAATATGTGAACCCGATCGTGGGTGTCCCTAATGCTCAATTAAGTACTACTCAATTTTAAATGATTAATGGCTTGGGATCGTGATGCTCGGGTGGTGGTTTTGGGCCAAGGAAGGGGTCCCAATCCCTCCCTTATCTGACAACAATGAGTGCCCTTAAAATTAAATTAATGCAACATGATGCAATACTCAAAGACTTGAAGTAGCAAGTCGGGTCTTCAACCTAGGTTCTTATGTCTGATCGTAGCTCATTACTTCCATGGAACAAGAGTTATACTTGCGTATAACCGCTCAGGAGGTGTGAGAGGTCCTAAATCAAAGAATGCAACAAACAAATATATATATTTTTTTCTTCTTCTTTTTTATGCAATGAAATAAGATAGAATGAGAAGGTGCAGAAATTTCAGCAAGCTAAAACTTCAGCACATGTTGGTTGCAGAAAATCTCAAAAAAAATAGAAAATGATCTAATAATGAAAGTTTATATGCGGATAGCAGAGGCACTGTAGGTTATCAGAAAAATAGATTTCAGCTGAAATAATGTAGATCAGATGGGGTTCTATGCCGGTAGAGTTGCAGGTTATGCACAGAAAATACAGCAGGACAGCAAATAAGATATCATGCAAAGAACATGTCCTAAACTTGGCTCTGATACCAAAATTGATGTGGAAACGGGTGTGGGATGAGAGTGTGATCATCATGAAAGTGTGCTTTCAGATTGGATGATTTTAGTTTTGTTCAGATTAAACCTTTCTCGAAAGCATAACAAAACATGCTAAGATTAAACATGTGATGATCAACAATTTATTCTCCTAAGTAGACCCTTAAAGAGATTAAGGGAGTTAGGACCATAGGGATTAGGAAACCCCTAAATTAGGACACGTCCCTGATCCTTCAATAAAGCAGAACTAGGAGAAGGGAGGGTTTATAATACCTGACAGCGATGATTTTTTTTTTTTTCTCTGGAACAATGGTCTCGCATAGTATCTCGAAGGATGCGCCTTGGATGATGAGGCTCAGTTCCTTAGACCTTCGGCTCCTGGCTTGATGGTTTGGTGGCAAAGAGGACCTCCTCTTCAGATCGTGAAGTTCGAGGGATCTTGGATAATTAGGCTTATGCCCGCTCTTTCACGGAGTTCGATGCTTCGAAAAGCAAAGGCAAAAGAAGAAGAAACTCTCAAATTTCATTCATTGTTTTCTCTTTTTTTAAAAAAAAAAACTACAAGAGGAGGGGTCCTTTTATAATTGCTCAAAGGCCCCTAGTCATACAAGGAATAAAATAATCAGAGTCAATTCTCATACATGAAAAATTAAGGAGAAAATAATCATGAAATAATAGAGTGAGCCATAATGTCTGCCTTATTTGGATGGGTCGGCCAAAAGAGAAGGAGATGTCCACTTGCTTCCATATTTGTTCGGCTGAAAAAGGAAACAGGGAAACCACTTATTGGGGCAGCATAAAGATTTCTTGAGGACTCATTCGGGTGCTAATTAATGTTGCTAATTTTGTCTGGGCAGTCATGAAGAAGAGAGGAGACCACTTGGTTGACGCCAAGAAGCTTTCATCTCTGTCAGGGGCACCAACTAGCTTCCAAGGTGGGCTGAACTGCTGCTAGGATGTGAATTTTGACTGGACTCCATGTGGATGGTGAGTTGGCTCCTCTTGCACTCAAATTACAGGACTCAAGAATAAAAAAAAAGACTGAGTCAACACGACTCAACTGAACTATAACTTAAAGGTCCAATAGGACTACAGACTCGATTGTAGATAACTAACAAGATGCAATGGACTCAGTTGACCTAATCAACTTTATTGCAGGACTCAATTAATTTGACTAGACTGAGTCAAACAGGACTCTAATGACAATCAAGACTCAAATACAATCAAAACATCATTCATAGATCCTGGAACCATGATCTAATCTTGGTGTCCCCACCACTTGAGGTAGATTCTGGCTATCTTGTGGTATACGACGAGAATGTCGCATTATAAGGTGGAAAGATTGTGATACCCCAAAGTTTAGTCCCATATTAGATGGGAAAGAGATATATGATGGACTTATAACTCAAGTCCACTTGCTACCTATTAACTTTCATTCGAGTTTTTGGGCCACGTGATTTCGGCCTGCTGGAAGTTAATTGGGCTAATGGGTAGGCTTGGGGCGTTATACTTCAATCTTGAGGGTTTTAAGGATATTTTCTAAGCTTTGGTTGAGGTTTGTTACTGTCAACAACTTAGTAAGCTCTTTGGTCAGCTTTGTGTTGATCTCTAGAATTGAACCTTTGAGAAACCAAATTCTAAACTAGATTAGTCAGTATCTCAATGTGTTGAAATAGGGTATTGAATTTCTCTTGAGTAACTTATGGTGTAGGAGGATCCAGTTTGTTCTTATATGTGCCTGGGTTGTACTAGGCCATAGGCTATCATGTCAGTATAGCCCACAAGCTGCAAAAGGCGACCCAGCTAGTCTGAGAGGTAGGCCATACGAGGCCCAACATGGGTTCTATAGCTTGCAGGTCATACGAGTCTAGCCCACTTTGTGCTAGGCCAAATCGACTTGACCTATTTGATACCTTTAGGTTTAGTTCCACATGAAATAATTAGTGGTTGGTAAATGAATTGATATAGATGATTAGGTAAAAATTAGTGGTCTAAGATTTTAAGTTGAATTGACTTCTAACTTTTATATCAAGATGTTTCCTGGTTTACTTTAATCTTCTCATTTCTCCCTGACATTTCCTCTATAAACTTTTCTTGTTGAAGAATACCAACCTTTAAAATACCTACAAAAGGACATTATTGACCAATACTATACATTTGATCTCTTCCTAACTCTCTTAATTGCACCACTTCTAATGTAAGTTACTTGAATTCTTCAATTAGATAAGTCTATGTCTTCTTGGCTATCAAAAGTAGGAGAAAAGGGTGCTTAATAATTTGCTTGATTCCTTAAGATATATCCAATCTTGCAACCATCAAAGGTAATGGTTGACATAGCTTCAAGTATAGAAACTCAAATCTTCGTCAAAGTTAAGAAGATGGAATTGTGTTATAATTTTATAAATAGAAAATTATATATTCCTGAATTTGCCCCAAGCCATGTTCACTTTTTTTATTGTAGGATGGTGGAGTGACACTTTAACAATTCATTGTGTAAATTTTGAGAGAAGAGCATTTTTATCTCTTGTTGTCCACTCTAGATGAAGTTTGTTTCATGAATAGGTGTCATCATTAATACTCATACATACACCAATAATGGTGGTATAAGGACTAAACTAAACAATTTGAATGCAATGTTCTAGTGGTTTTTTTTCTACTCTTCCTTGGCAATTCACATAGGTATCTTGTTATGTTTGGTAAAATGCCTAGAAGATGCAAAAATACATTGTGGCATTTAGTTTGGTATTTAATTGACACAACATATATAGGATTGATGGTTAAAAAAAAAAACATATATAGGATTGAGATTTAACTAGAGGTTAAAATAATTTTATATATTTCATAACTCGGATTTTTCTTGATCAAGCTTTTTCTAGTTTTTGTTAGTAAAAGAGATCCATAGGTAAAGGACTATATAATTTTGAAGGGAGAAGGAGAAGGAAGGTTGTGCTTACAAAATATTCCCCATCCGTCCAACCTTGATAAAGATAAAATTTGAATCCAACTACATAGTGCAACTTCCAAAAAAAATTTACTAACTTAAAAGCTAACTTGTCTTGTGTAGAATTTTTTTTTTTTTTTTTTTTGGGATGACCTTTTTGTGTAGATTAACCTTAACAAATCATAAACTAGAAAAAACTTAATCATATTACTCAAGCTAATAGTTTAGCTCCTACATGTCTTACTTGGCATTTTGGCACTGCTTTGACCTCTTAAAAAAAGTCACTAAACAAACTTTCATTTCAATTTTTAAATAAAATTTATTTTTATATAGTTTATATTTGATAATCTCATATTGTAGTAATATCTTTTGTAGAGCTTGCTACGTCTAGAATACAAGAAGAAAGTGCACAAATGAAGAAGCCATAAGCTAGTTTTCTAGCTTCTTCTGTAAATGACTTTTAAGCATGTAATTCTTTAAAATATTTATAAAATAATATTACTGAGTATTTTTTTTCTTAGAAAGCAGTTGGAAAATCATTTTTTTTTTAAAGAAATCTACCCTCAGACACTTGCGGTGGACTTGATCCTCGATGACCTAAAATTGGAGAACTAAAGCACAACCACAAAGACAGATTTTGGAGATTCGTTCTTATTTATTTTCTATTTTCCTTTCCTAAGAGAAACAAAAGGAGGGAAGGTCATCTCAGATCAACTGCCCAGACCAAAATACTTGGGAATGTACCACCCATGACTTGAATTTATGAACTCATCCCAGTAGAGAAGATGTGTGACTGCATGTGCATCACTCAATTCACATGTACATCTTCTCTATATACAAAATTATTCTTCTAGACCATCATGCTTTAATATCACTGGTAGACTATGTGATTGAAGGGGCATAATCAGAACTCTTTTGGTCATCAAGGAGTGATGGTTCATTCAGAATGACCAATAAAATCTGCTGTCCTTCTCAAGGATTGGTTAGTTTATTTCTTCATCCACCAATAGTAGAGCAAGCAATGAATGTTTTGATTATTAAATGGAGATGCTGTGGATCTTGCACCTGTTATTGAGTCAAAGGATCTTACGACCCATCTAGCAGTATTAAACCATTAATCCCTTCCCTCTACCTTATCGCTTCTATACTTAAATCCTACTTGATGCATACTTTATTCATAGCTAGAACTCTTTGAGCAATGGATTTCGCTTGCAGGGAAAAGGCAGAGGGAAAAGATGGTCCCCTTTACACTGGATGGCCTATGAGTAGGCAAGGAAAAGTAACGAGCGGTACATAAGCAATAATGTTTCCATTTTTCTAAATGCACTGCTTAGATAAAGAGCACTGCTGTCAGTACCATGCAATGATAATATGTAAGATATTGTGATGGGAAAACTAACAGTGAAAACGATGATGAAAGTTTTTATTCTTTTTATTCATATTGTGCAACTGCCGTTAAGAGTACAATAGTGGTTAGATTATAAACCAAAGTTGACCGTATACATCCATTCAGAAACAGATGGACAGTTAAATCTCAATCTCCTTTACTGAATATCTCAAGGCTGGAGCATTATGGTTCTTTCCCTTCATGCATGCAATGCTCTCACCTCAACTCTCTTGGGGATGAGAGCTGCCGACCATATGAAACCTAAAACATATTAGATGGAGTTTAACAAAATTATGCTGCTGTGAAAATACTCACAGAACTACTCTCTCACCCCCCCTTCCAACAGACTGAATCCCATTCTATAATATGTGGTGGAGGTTGGTGACTGCAGTACTCCCCTCTTTCCACAAAAGTTTAAAAACCTTATGCCATCATAGTCCTTGAAATGCCAGCTGTTCAAAGAATCTTGCGCAGTTGTTCAGCTACCAACCTCATCATAGAATATAATAAGACGATAGCAAGGTTCGATGCATTTTATAATAGTGGAGTCCGGATTAGCTGACAACACATGGCATTCCATGTGTATCATTTTGTTCATTCAAATTTATGGTCGATGCTCCCTCAAATGTGATCATATAACTTATAGTTTTTAGTTAATTTTGGCACTTATTGCATAGATTTTTTTCAAAAGCTTCACCTTTTATTATTTTTATTTTACAAGGCACGAAGGTATATTCCTCTCGATTGAAGATACAAAATGGCCAGCTGCTTCATTAAACAAAGTTGATATTATCTAAAGAAAACATAGAACGCACATGGGCACCATTCAGTTATAAACAATTTAAATGCAGAATCTTTGATTTTATATGCATATAATCTACGTTGACGACAAGAATAAAGATATATTCACGTACATCTTTACTCTCTTCTTATTGACTTCATGGTATTCTAAATTTTTAAGAGGGAAGCACCGTCTTTTTAAGTTGAAATTGGAACCTCCTTCCAACAAAGTTATAAAGAAGAGTGGTGCCAAATGGTAGAATTCTTCTACATAAATATTAGATAAAAAAGATAAAATTCTGTGAGTATGTCCATGTGAAGTTCTGGCATCAAGAATTCTTGCTCTTTTGCTGACCTAGACAAAAGCAAACATGGCTTCAGTGAAGTAGGGAGCAAAAGCTAGTGTTTTTAGGGAAGTGTTACTGAATTATCGAGAGCTCTTTGTGGTTTTGGATTATTAGTGTACTTACAAGTGGATTATTTTCATACTTGCAATATTGTATTCTCAATCTACAACACTTGTGACTTATATTTTGTCTTTCATATGAGTTAAATAAATAAGCAAGTGTACTTCTTTTTATAAAAGCAAATAAATCCAAGACCTTATGAAGCACATAAACTTCTGTGACGTAATTTGTGATTCTTTATTGGTTTTTCTACACATATACCTCCAAAACTGACCTCGAGTTTTGGAATGGTTATAAAAATAAATAGTATCCATACAGTTAAGAAATTCTGGAATAATATTAATATTACAAGAATTATATAGTGGTAATTTAAGATGTAATGCAGTTAATTTTGATCTGATCTGACCACATTTGAAACTTAGCAATAGCAATGGTAAAAAAACACAAAAAAAAAAAAAAAAAAAAAAAAAATCAGTGATTTGCATGCAACATCGTTTTGAAGAATTAAAAAGCACTAACAAGACAAAACACTGTTCTCCTTGGCATCTCATAATTTATCCATAATGCATGTTAAGATCATGAACATAGTCATACGATCAACCCAACAGTGAACAAACACTTCTTTTCCACAAGGAACACCATTTTGATTGCTGCTTAATTTTTTCCTTTGGAACCAAGGTTCAAATTCAAGTTTGGGAGTTACAAAAGACATGAGGGAAAAGAAAAGGTGTTTTGCTCATTCTGCTTAGCACGAAGTGCTTTTAGTACTTGGAGATTGACCAAAGCATCTTAAAATAGAAGAGGCACATGGCTGCCAATGAGGGGCTATCATGGTGTTGGCCATGCTAGCAAGTGATAGTTACCACTCACCAACCTTTAGAGGTCCAAGGGACTAGTTTAAAACACGTTTAGAGTGAATCAAATCTCCAATGAACCAAAGTTGCTCCCAGTTTTGCAGTGATGCAACCTTAAGGCAAATATATTCATTGCATTAGCTCTGATATCCAACCATCGTTAATCACTCTGATATGAGCTTGCTTGCATTACCTTTGAATTACTTTAGTATGTTGGCCCCAATACACCAAATTGTACAATTTATCTTTTCGTACCATTCTTCTTGTTGCATTGATCATAACATTCTATAGGCTTTAGATCCTAAGAATACCATGACAAATAGGTTAGGGATCTGATCTACCGTTGCACATGTATAATAATTAATTTGACTATCTTTAAGATGGGGAATCATCATGACCATCACTCTCGTGGGGAGGACACTTCAAATTAACCAAGAGTCGAATATATGTGGGGTTCTCATCTTCTGCCTCAAAAGATTAACCAACAAGGGGTAGTGTGTTGGAGAAACTGAGTATCATAGCATTATAATTAAAAACCAGAGGAAGGCAAAACTATTTAAAGGCTAGAGAACTATTTATGGATCTCATGCAACCTATAATCACTTTGAAAGAACATTGAATGGGCTTGTTATGATATAGACCATAATATGATTAGTACTATTAGTCGATGTGGCCATGAAACCTGATGATCAGAATGGATGAATGGATGCTAAGAATGAATCAATGCGGCTTCTCTCTGGTACGGTATCTGAATATTGGAAGAACTCTCATTATAGAAGAACTTTTTGGATAAATATAGAATAATCAAAACTCATTCTTATACCTTCACGTTCTGGCTAAGCACATTGCAGTGATGCCATATCTACTTCTGTGCACAACCATAGAGGAACTGATGCATGTATATAGGGGAAGATCACCATCTAGTAATGTGGCCCTTCATAAAAATGTGGTTGCTTAGGCTACAAATATGTTCATCAAGGTTGCATGTACTGGCGAAAGACTCATTGTTATGTCATTACTCCATCCATGATGGTACTCCCAGGAACTGACAGCTTCCATCCATCAGACAACTTGTATGGACCTCCATGGCATCTTTCCCCCCACTGAATATTTTCTCAAAGTTGCTGTGGACCTTTAACAGAAATTTGTTTGCACATAGGAAATCTTTTTGGTAGCCATGTGAGGCTTCCTTTGAGTGTGGGGTGATTCACAGTGACAAAGCGAGTCCAAGGTGGGGAGCAGTAAGAGCTGGAGCCCCAATCTTCCTTTTTATTTTCCCCATGCCATCACTTCCACTTTGTAGTCAGCACCACTATCTGAAGGTAGATTATGATGCCAGGGTACCACCCATGAAGACCACACGTACCAACTTTTGCAGCCACATACTCCTGGAACTTTTGTTTCTTATGTGACAATGCATGAGGCAACTAGATGATTAACTTTATGAAGGGCATGACATGATGGGCTAGGAAGCGAGGAAATCCCATGGGAACACCTTTGGGGTCCCCTCCACATGCTGAACAATAATGTGGAACTCAAATGCCATCCACTGTTCCATTGGATATCACAGTAAGCACCTTCTTGTCACTGAGATAAACCAATGATGGTACATTGATGACGGGAGGACTCACTGTGGGAAAAGGTTCCAGGTAACAGTTGAATGATTGAGTAAATTAGGTGTTTTGTAAGATGGAAAAGTATAAAGTGAAGTACTCGATCAGACTGACAGGAAATCACGGATCGGGAATGATGGTCCTTCAGTGCGTTTCAAGGGAAATAGGCAGGTGAAAAAGAGAGTTTACTGGAGCAAAGGAACTAAGCAGGTCTGAGTTAGTGGTTAGAGCATTTGATAAGCAGTCTTTTGAAAGAAGAGGCTATAACTTTTAGTTATGTTAGCTAATTCTATAATTTTTAATTTTTTATGTACATTTATTTATTTAATATATATATATATACTTATATTTTTAATATATATACTTATTCACATATTTATTCATCAATTGTACATATTTATTAGGGACTATTTATTAAGAACAAATAGTACTGAAACATTTTTTCTAAAGTATAGCTCATGATAGGACCGCTTGTTAAGTTCTCTTAAGACATATGAAGCAACAAAATATCTTATTTGCATGACTAACCTCACCTCATTTTCAAGGTGAATAAGGACCTATTTTATTTTGTATAATGATTTGTTCTCTAATATGTGTTATTGTATGGATAAGGAAGTGGTTGGGACAATAAGATTGAGGTATTGTCCTTTTCCATTCGGTCTTGAATTTATTATAACTAAATCTTAATTATTTCTTTAAAAGGCTAAAAGCAAAAATATGCTTTTGGTCCTTAAACTTTCAATTGTTACAGTTCAGTACTTTGTACTTTAAGAATATTGCATTTTTGATATTTGGTGCATAGGATCAATTTAAATTGATAGAATAACTAACATATCATTTTATCAACTAATTTTACGCTATTTCATAACTATTGAAAGTTTAAAGATCAAAGAAGATATTTTTTTTGAAAACAAAAGAGCCAAGCAACCATTAAGCCCATGGAAAGTGGCAACACCTACATCAGCCGTTACTGAAAAGCAGTAGATCAATTTGCTCATGATCAGCGTGCATAGTGTAACCGATCATCTTGGCAGCAATATTGACTGGCTGGTTCCCTTCGTGGTAAATGTGCAAGGCTTTTTAGTTTATCACTCGATAAAATTTTGATTTTCAAAATAACTAGCCATTTATATAAGTAACTTTTTTAACCATTGAGAGGCAATTACATGTTTTAAATAGATGACCATTTGATATCTCTATCCAAGCGGTACATCATTTCACTTTCATATAATTATAAACTTTGGCAGGATAACTTCTTTCCTTTCTCTATTATTCTAATCCCACCATATATACTTTGATATTCTTTCTCTTTCAAATTATTCAAAAAAACCCAATACTCTCACACATCTTATCCCTCTTCTCAAAAATATTGTATCCTATTTATTATTATTATTACTACTATTAGTAATAATTTTTTAAAAGTATGTGGATACTAATGTATTATAATTTAGGTGTAACCTAAAGTGTACATAGTGCAAGAGTTTGTATTATAGATACTATTATTTCCTTAAGATTAGCATGTTGAAAAAATAATTATCTTTAAGAAAGTAGCTTAAGTAGCATATCTAATCCAAATTTTATTTATATATTTATATATTTTCATTGATTATAGTATGTGAAGCTTCTAACGTTATAAAGGTTGATCAATGATGGATGTCCGAAATGAAAGGACAATGATTTTGAGCATATGACCCTTCATGATCCAATTAATTATGTTATGGGGCCTCCTTTAATGCATTTACAAACCAAAAAGAGATACTTCAATAGTTTACTAACTTTTTAAAAATATTTTCTCCAAAACTTTAAATTTCTTTCATCAAATTAGGCTGTAGTAACCTGCACTCTCCTCTCTTCCTTAACTTAGACCCCTGAGTGAGCCATTATCAAAGAAGGAAATTAAATTTCTCCCCAAAGCCTATCCTTAAATTTAGAATAAGTTTTATTTGATTTCATTCCTCCTGTGGATTAAATCACATCCCACCAACATCAAGGGTAACTTTTAGTATGATACATATGCTTGCATAAAAGTTAATATACAAGCAGAAGGCCAGCAAGTTTCTCTCAAACTATATCTTGGATACTAGCAGTTATATCAGTATCTTCTTTTTAGGGATTTTCTTATGCTGTGCATTCTAAAGTATGTTAGATGTGACTGATTAAGCTAACTTGTTAAGCCCAAATTATGTGATAGATATGTTTCAAATACACAGCATCATTTTGATGTAACAAGATGTAGATACTTGTCATGCATTTAAGCCATATCAAGCATAATTTTAGTGATGATTCCTTAGCAAATTGGACAGCATCAAAAAGAAAAAAAGTTTGCTAAACAGTATCCTTTCCTCTGCAACTTGCACAAATTACCTCTACTAATATACGAGAGATTATCTTTATAAGGCCTTAGATCTTCTACTTTATTATTAAAAAAAAACATAATTTTAGATTTATTTGTGAGATGCTACTCTAGACAATCACCTTACTCTTAAATGATATTAAGGTTAAAATATATTTTTGGTCCTCAAACTTTCACTCAAAATTCATTTTGGCCCTCAAAACTTTTAGTTGTTATAGCTTAGTCCCTTCTGTTTTAAGAATGTTGCAATTCTGATATCCTGTTATATAGCGTTAGTTAAAATTGAAAAAATAATTAATGTATTATCGTGATGTGAAGATATCTATTCTATCAATTTAAACTGACCTCATATAACAGGACATCAAGAATGTAATATTCTTAAAATATGAGGAGCTAAACTATAACAACTTAAAGTTTGAGGACTAAAATGAATTCTGATGAAAGTTTGAGGATCACCTTATATGCTTGTTGTAGATGAGTAAAGGAAAAGGTTTGACATGAATAATCTTAAATTGATATACTATCTTATGTATTTTTGCTTCTTAATTTAGATCATAGCTGAATAACTACTAAAAATAACATTTAGATGCTGAATTTTGGAAATTCCATCCTTAGCTATGAGAAGATAAAGCTAAAAAAATGATAGCCAATTTTTATTTTTTAAAATAAAGAGAAAAAGAAAAGGCTCCAAGATTTTTTTGAAGTTTCACAATGCCATACAACAAAACCACTCTTCCTTCTATGTCATTTTTTCAATCTCAAGGCCTTGGAACTATGGGATAATTTCCTATTAACTACCGACTACCACTTCATTACTCTATTTCTTTCTAATTCTTTTTTTTTTTTTTTTTTTGTTGCCTTTTTCCCTCTCCCTCTTATGATCTATTTGAGAGTTTGAAGGAGAAGAAAAGTAAAGATATTAAAGTGGGGAAAGGAGGGGAAACAAAAGTAAAGACAAGTCAATCATTCTTTCCTTATTTGAATGTTTTAATAAAAAAGTAGGAGAGGAGAGAAGGGTAATTACTCTATTCTTGTTTTATTAGAGGGTGAAGAGGGGGTAATGGAAGTAGTTATTGTATGAATGAAGGAAGAGCTTCACAACTCTTTCCCTTTTCCTTCATTACCCCTGATTGGGAGGTAATAATTTTTAGTTTATATGAACATAACCAAGAAGGATCTTCCATTCCCTTTGAATGAAACTTAGGTATGGTGCTTTAGATGCGAACGCTACGGTTTTCTCTCTATCTCTCTTTTAATTTTTTTTGGCCACCATCATAATCACATGAAACTTACGTAGAGGCTGAGGTGGTTGAAAAAAAAAAGTAAAAGAAAGAAAAAACTGCATCACTTGCCTTTAAAACACCATACCTAAGTTCTATCTTCTTTTTCTCTCTCCCTGCATTAGAAACTTCCAGTTTACGAGGTTACATTTCTACCTTGTATGAATTTAAGATCGTATATATGAAATTTAGAACATCAAACAATAATTAAAATTCATAACCATACCTGTTTGTGCCATATTTAATTTATGCAAAAGCTATAAAAATATTCATAGCCTTGAGAGCATGATCATCTCCTCCTATGTAGAACCGGTTCTTCCTCTCTTATTTTAGCTTATGTTATTATTCAATGGGGCTTGACAACCATCTAACGCTCTTTATATAAGAGACTAATTAGAATTAGAATTGAATTATAATTGAAATAAGATCGGATCATTAAAAAAAAGAAAATAGCTATTAGACCCTATATTAAGAAGGCCAAATGATCAGATCCTATACTTTCACACCATATACTCATATATATACAGAATCAAATTAAGATGAACTTAACATAATATTTAACACATTATATACCTTATTTGGATTTATACTGATCATTTAATCTAAATTACATTCAATCTATTTTTATAAAACTTAAAAAGTATGCAATCAATGATAATTTGCATTTAGTTTAAAAATCTTACATTTCCTTCTTCTTTATTTTTCCTCGTTTACATCCTTCCAACCAAGGTGCGGTCCGCTAAATGCTTGACATCCCATTTTTAGCTTGGTAAGCAAAATGTGCATTTATTATTGATAGGTGAAAAACATCAAGTAAACATATATTTGTTGCTAAATGAGGTGATAGTCTAATGAACACTTACCAATGAAGGACTGTATGGCAAGCATACATCATACCACACCTGTTTGGTAACGGGATAAGGGGTGGAATAAGGTCTTATCCCGGCTTATTCCACCAAACGGCACGAGCTCCCAGAAAGAATAACCATCTTTTCTTATTCTAGTCAAACCTCTTTATTCGCGAATTATAATTCCATATTCCCCATGAAATTACGGTATTCCTGTTTTGGGTATTTCAGGGGCAGTCGGGTAATTTGGTTTCTCTCTTATCGTCCCGACTCAGAGAAGAGAAGATCATCCGTTGCTCCGGTGTCTCCTGCGCCTGCCCTCGCCATCGACGAGCGCTCTCCTCCCTCTCTCCTCCCTCTCTTCCAGATATGACAATGTTGATATACTCTCTTCCTCCCTCTACTCTATCATCCATCTTCCAGGTACTCTTACCACTTTTAAGGCTGGAGCTGAAATTATAACAAACTATGTCTAGTCTATAATAAAAATGAAGATTGTCATTGAAACAGTGAAATTCTAACCGTAATGAAAAGGAACAGTATCTATTTTATAGGGAAAAATACAATTAGAGTTAATGTTGCCCCAATCATAACTTCTAATCGTAATACTTATCTAATTCAATTTTTGGTCAAGGGTAATTTTGGTATTTCATAAAATTCATTCCTCTATTCCATATGGAATACAGCCTTATTCCCATATCAACCAAACATCATTTGGAATAACACTGCATTAATTACACTGAAATAAGCTCTTATTTTACTTTTTTAATTAAATAAAAAATAAAAATAACTGTAATTTTTAGTGAATTACTATTCCTGTTTCAGGGTTAATTTTTTTTTGGCATCCAAACACTACGCTAAGAATTTGCCTTCGAGGAGCATGGGATTTACCACCCGGTAGATCTGCTGCCTTATCAGCACGGAAATGGTAAGTAAAAAGTACTCATAAAAGTAGAAGTTGCGTCTGATAAAAAAAAAAAAAAATCTGGGCTTTTACGACGGCGACTAGGTAACAATTTCCTGCCAGCAGAGCGGGCTCGAAGCCATCCGCTTATAAATTCGTCGTTTTGCGGGCGTCGGCCTGCGTCCTCGTTCGAATGCAAACAAACACGCGTCTCTCGCGCACGCTCCCTGGCACTCGCTCGTAGAACCTTCACGCCCACTGCTACTGTGAGTACTCTCTACTGACCGACGACGCTCACCGCTGGTACCAAACTAGAGAAAAACAAAGGTAGAAGATCGTCATTCCATTCGATTCCTCTACCTCTTCTTTCTTTCTTTCTTTCTTTCTCTGTCTCTCTCTCCTTATAGTTTATATTTGCTCTCATCTCATTTCAGAAACCTAGATCTATATTTCCATCCATGATGTACCCCACTCCTCTGTGATGTGATCTGATCCCTCTCCAGACCCCCTCGATTCTCCCACATTCTCTTTCTTTCTCTGATCAATGGGTTGCGGCGGGTCGAAGCTGGACTCGCAGGAGCCGGTGGCCCTGTGCCGCAGCCGCTCCGACCTCCTCGCCGACGCCATTCGCCACCGCTACGCCCTCGCCGCCGCCCACGCCGCCTACTCCGACTCCATTCTCACCCTCGCCTCCTCCCTCCACCGCGTCCTCTCCCCCGCCCTCCCTCTCCCCTCCCACCGCAAGGCCGACCCCCCTCCCTCCCCTCCTCCCCCCATCTCCCACTCTCATTCCAGCTCCCACATCCAATTCTCCGACGACTCCGACGACGACACCGGCGCTGCCTCCTCACACCACCACCTCCCCCCTGAAGCCCCCCCACCTCCCTCCTTCCTCGGCCTCTACTACGCCCGCAGCCAGCCTCCGCCCTCCTCCGTCTCCGTCGAGCACCGCCCCGCCAGCTCCGAGACCGTCCGCTTCGGCTACTCCGCCGCCGCCCCTTATCACGGCTCCCAGAGCCCTAGTCCGACACCTCACAACCCTCAGCCCGACCCCTATTTCCCTGACAATTACGGTGGAACGGGCAGCGGCGGCGGCGGCGGCGGTGGCGGCTTCTTCGGATCCTCTTCTCCTCCGCCGGCGGCCGGCACAGGCTCGTCCTCCTCCCCCTCCTCCTCCAAGGCCCCGCCGCCTCCCCCTTCGCCGCCGAGGACCTCCACTTGGGACTTCTTGAACCCATTCGACTCCTTCGACAGCTACTACGCCTCGTACCCCCCCAGCCAGAGCTCCAAAGAAGTGAGGGACGAGGAAGGGATCCCCGACCTTGAAGAGGACGAGCCCAACGTCGTCAAGGAAGCCTATGGCGACCAAATATTTGTGCCTTCCCCCTCCGCCGCCATCACATTGGGGGACTTCTCTAGCAAGGCGGCATCTTCGGCCAATGTGCATGGGCGCAGCAACGTTGCAGTCCATTCGCATGGTCACAGGGCAGCTGATGGCAAGCCAGGCCGCGAGCTGCAGGTGGTGGACAAGAAGGTGGTGAGCCGTGAGGTGCGGGGGGCGCAGGAGGAGCAGCGTGACATCGCGGCCCCTCGAAGGTTTCAGGATGTCTCCGAGATCGTGGGTGAGATCAAGGCCCAGTTTGACAGGGCATCCAAGTCGGCCAGGGAGCTCTCTGGCGTTCTCGAGGTGGGGAAGCAGCCGTATTACCCCAACAACTCTGTGTACGAAGGTGAAGGGACTTAACCAATTCTTTCTTGTTATCGAATAGTTAGTTCATGCAGCAAAGAATCTTTCCCCCGCCATATTATAAGATTCTGTGGTGATTGTTTTGGGTAACAGTTTCATCAAGGATGGTGTGTGTGATGACCCCTTCCACTTCTAAATATGGAGACTTCTTAGACTTTGATGATGAGAAGTTATTGGATTCTGGGAGTCTTTCATCAACACTGCATAAGCTGTATGTATGGGAGATGAAGCTTTACAATGAAGTCAGGGTACGTCTGTGCACTATAGATAGGCATTTCTGTTCTTGCTGCTTTTCATGTAATTTTACATTGTCTTGGCCTTGTTATTTTAGAAATTCAATGGTAAATCAATTGCAGGAGAATCTCATGCTTTGAACCTCATTTTTATGGGGCACATTTAGTTTATTGATGTTGAATGATGAGATAGATCTTTTACATGGACTGGGGATTTGGAGGGCTTGGAATTTTCTTCAGTTTACTCTTGAAATCATGCTTTTGTTCCCTTTTTTTTTTGTATGATAAACAAACCATCTCTGTTTGACTCAATGATTTCTTGGTGGCCATTTGATGAAGAGTGTAAAGATAAATATATCTACTTTATTTGTACAGTTTTATTCTTAGATGTCCACTAGATTACTTCTAGTATTGCTTTGGTTTCATTTCTTCCACATTAGTAATAAATAAATATGTTTAAATTTATTTTTTCAATTATGCATGCATCAATGTTATCAGTGGCAGTCGCCTAGGCACTTGGACATGTTTTTTGCCTAGGCTATGCTAACCTTGGTATGTCTAGGACGCCACCTGGGTAACTTATACATCCAGCTATATGCTTCGGAGTTAGATACAGTCAGCCTAGGTATTTACATGTTATATAAGTCAAATTACTATTTATAAATTTTTATTGTTAGTAATTCTAGTTAGGTAATGTCGATAATTCATATAAGACATATAATGTGCATATCTTACTTAGCTTTTTCTTAAGCCCAATTAAAAGTAGTATTCTACCGATTCATATGTTAGAGATGTTTTATGATCTTAATTTGTCATATAATTGTATAAAATAATTATGAATATATTAAGTTACTTTACCTAATTATTTTAGATATTAAATTATCCTGATGGTTATAATTATTTTAAGATAAAAATGTGTAGTAAATTAGTTTCCAATGGGGGGAAAAAGAAGCAACATAACCCAATTTTTGATGATTATGTTTATGGGTTTTAAGGTTGTGTAATATTTGAAACCATGAGGATATCATGATACTTGGACCCATTGGATTCTTTGCATTATTGAATGAAAATCTAAGAAAATGAAACTTAAATGGCAATCAGCTGAAGACAATGGTCTCTAAGGTTGACAAAATGGTTAAACAGTCATTAAATAGCTTACCATCCTTTGTTGTTTGTGAGGACTCATTAAGTTTAATAAAAAATTAATGTAATTTAAAACAAACTGATATGTAGGATGCATGAAGGATATAATGGTAGATTATAGGTCATAGAATCTTCACTGTCTGATTTTTTTAGTGATAATATATTATTGGCTAATGCAACAAAGATGGGTGACAGTTACAATCAAAAAAGGTATGCTTGGAGTGTCTGTGTTCACTGATTGTTTTCTGAACAGCTAGAGATTATTCAGCTGATCATACCTCTCTATGATTCTTAATTATTTGGTGGAGAACAAAAGTTACAAAACAAAACAAGGGGTTCCCTTATAATGTCCTATGACACTGGATGGTCATGCCTGTGAACGAAGCCAATATAAAGAATAGCTTTCGTATTGTTAAAATTGAAAAGAAGATGGCATGCCTCTGTTCAAATTGAAGAGCAAGGTGGTCATAGGCAGTGCACATTGAACAGAAGTTTAATCATTTAAACATTTTTTATTTAAAAAAAAAAATAAAGAGGAGGAAGAAGATGAAAAACAAAGAGATGACTTGTTGAAACTAAAGAAGACAGAGTTGCTAGATGCAAAGTGGAAAGAACAGAATGAAAAGTGGCTATTGGCTGGTTGGGATAGAGATAAAACAGAGACTGATGTTACTTACTAAATAACAAAGAAGCAATTACTATATATGTTTTCTTATATATGTTTCATCAGTTATAGTGGTCATACTTTTTTGTAGCCAGTTTCCATAGCAAATTATATACCCTGTTTAATTGGCATCATCTTACATGCTACATGTCATAAGCAATTTAGCATGCTTACAGAGTATACCAAGGTTGTCATAGCTACTGCCTAGGCACCTAGTTAGTCCTACTAGGTGCGTGGACAATCCAACCACTTAGATGGTTGACACTTTCCAAGCCTTTAGGTGAGGTGGCTGCCCAAGTGCTAGGTTGTTACCTGGCTGCCTCTTGTACAGGTGTGTTGTTCATTGATTTATCAAAGGTACTTAATTTTTTAACTAGCTATCTCTTTAAGGAAAAAAAAAAGGTATTTACTTTAAGAGAGAAGTTGAGTCCATTTATAACATGTTCCCTTGTATTCTAATTGATACTTGAATATCTTACATTTCTATGAGGCTTTAAATACTTTAAATCACTTAATAAAAAAATTATGAGTAAAACTAAAGTAGCTAAAAGATTCCATTATGCATAGCTTAAGCAATTGACAACCTTAATGTTTATCAAGATGATGTTCTTGCATGTGCTTTTTATGAACTATATAACTCTGTGTACAAAAACATATAGTTTTATTAAATCTTAACACCCTTTTTCCTAGACACCCATCTACCTGCCTTGGCATTATTCTTAGGCCTTTAAAGGGGGTTAACACCTGGACCACATAGGCAATTTGACAACCTTGGAATATGCTACAAAGGAAATATAAAAAAATAAAACAATGGTCATTCAATGTGCTAGATAGTGCATTGTGCATTACATATGTACCACTAGATTTTAAATAAATTTATTAGGTTGGTTTACATCATTGTTTCAGTCAAGGTTCACAATCTTAATATCAGACTTTGTAATGGTACTATTTTGGTACAGTATCAGCATGCTTGGTACAGTAGTTGGTTTGGCATATCAATACTTGGTATGCCCCTTGTACCACAAACTGATCTGGCACCATTATGGTATGGCACAAACTATATACACTGGTACAAATTGGTACCCTGTACCATGTTTTTAATCAGATCATTACTCTATATATTAGATGGTTAAGTGGATTAAACAGATACTTAAGCATTTAAATGCATGCTTAAGAAGCTAAATAAACTAAATAGCCAGTACATGTGTAGGATGATAGCACATAAATGATTTGACATTGTGAAGCTGTTAACTGACCAGTCTTAACAACATTTGTAGCTTTAGTGATTGATATTAATTTAATTCCTTTGCCTCCAAACAACAATAATGTGATGTATCTATTAAGTATTACGTGTGTACAAACATTTGTATTTAGTTTTCGTATACATTTGAATTTAGCATATCACAGAAAATTTAGAACTCCAGGCATTTGCATGGCTGCCTATGTGGTGTTGCTATAGACCATTGATGGGATCTCAATGATGCCTCCTAGGACTCCTAGGTACGTTAACCACCTTAGTATTATTGTCGGCTTGCAAACAAAATAGCTTTTTGATGATTTCCTATAATAATGTTCTTCCAGGTATTATAGATTCTTGTAGTCATGATTCTTATTGGTGTGACAATTTCTATGGTTTTCAACATCTTGCATCTTACAATTTGCTGAATCACACATTTTTTCTTAAAACATCAAACTTGTCCCTGAGTCCTTGTTTGCTAGTTAACCTACGTGATTTCTCACAACATTGTCCCTACTTGTATTTGCCATCTTATCTTGGCCTAGTGCCTTTTCTTATCTGTGATCTTATGAAAGCATAGTGCATTTTCTTGTCTGTGATCTTATCAAAATTTTCTCTACTTTCACAATTCTAGATTTTCACTTGTTTTAGTTGGTCGTGTCAGATTGGTGCTTATACTTTGTTTCAAATTATTAATGATATGATTTTGTGTTGCATTGTTCCTAATGCTACTATTTTCTTGCAGGCTGAGGAAAAGATGCGGTTACTTTTTGATAGGAACCGCAAAAGGCTGAGACACTTGGTTGAAAAGGGTGCAGAAGCTCACAAAATTGATTCTACTCGAACCTTGATTACGAAGTTGTCTACAAAGATAAGGATAGCTATCCAGGTTGTTGACTCTATATCAAATAAGATAAATAAGCTGAGGGATGAAGAGTTGTGGCCACAGATAAATGAACTTGTTCTAGGGTATGCCATTTATTGTCTATTATACTAGGATTTCTTTTTGCTTTCTATTTACATATATGGCTTTTATCTATATATGTATGTACATATGTGTTTATGGATGCGTATATAAACACATACATAGATACACTCTCATGCGTCTTTATGTATGTGCTTTGTATGTGCCATTGTGCATGCTGGTTTATGTAAGATATTTTATAGTCGATAGAGTAATCTATCAGTTGGAGTGAATCCATGATTTTTTACAGTTAAGGGCATTATATGGCTTTTATTGATCCATTATCATGTTTGCAGCCGATTTTTACATATTACACTTATGAAATATTCGCTGTAGTTATATTCTCTTGAGGATGATGCAATTGTTGTCAGCAACATGCTACATTTATTATTCTCTGCTTATTCTAACTTTTTTTTCAATAACTTATTCTTGGAATTAGGAGATGAAAATTCACGTGGTGTTGTTTTACATCTTTTAAATGCAGTCTACATTGTCTATGCCACATAAAGTTTAAAAATACTACCATGAATGCACCTAAATTTGATTGCAGGATATCAAAAGAAGTGGCTTGATGGTTAAAGAGAGTCATATACAATTAGGGTATAGCTCAAGCATGTCAGCCAATAGTAATTGATGATAGCAATACTGTTATGCTGCTGATCTCATAATTACTAAGACAAAAGTTGTTATGCTGTTGTTTAATGGCATACAACATGGATAAATTATTTTTATAGGCAAGGGATCATATAAATGGTAGATGGCCAATTAAATGGTTTTAAGAGTGCACTAATCATGATGCAGCTCTGTGCGTCTTTTATAGTGTAGCTGCATATACATCTTTTGTTGTCATAAAAGTAATATTTATGGTGGGCTAATGCCCTTTTTATGGTGGGGTATTGACAAGTATGAGGAGTTGTTTTCGTACAATAAATATATTTCTACCCACCATAGTCTTGCTCCAAGGATCAGAGCTAAGGATGCATCTTTTTATGCTAATTATAAATAACTTATTGCTAATATCCAGAAAGATGTACCGTGGTATATTTTATTTGTAGATGACATAGTGTTGGTTCATGAGAAACAAAATTACTTGGACTTGGCTGTGTTGGGGTTCTTTGCTACCTCCTTCTGAGGACAACTTGATATATTGAACGTGAAGGGATATGGCTCAAACACGTTTGCACTTGTCGAGCAATTCCACCTAATCAAAAATTGTAAAGAGCATTACACTTTTTGATGATATATTCGTGCATAGATTTGAAAGCAATTTTTCTTGGACTTTGAATGTTTTTGTTGATGATCAGCACAATCTTTAATGGACTACATGTTTTCACCGAACGTGCACCAGTGTCTCTGCATGTCAAAAACTAAGCTTTGGTAACTGATCAATGGTGCGTTAGATTTTTCTTTTTTTTTTTTGGCTACTTTAGAGTAGAGGTGTTCACTCTGTCCAGTACTAACACCCTCCCCTTAGCCACCCTCAACATCCCTTCTTCATCTACTGATCTTCAATCAATGCTTGCGACCCTAGCCATTTACCACAGTCTATATCTATAGCCTTTACTGGCCTGTTGCAGCATGTCATTGACCACAGTTTACAACAGCCACTACCTATGTTATCCTTTCTCCTTCCTCAGCCCTGGACCTAAAGCCTGCGGGATTCTACAGGATCCTGAGGTATCCAAACAGATCCTAAAGATTCCATTAAGCCACTATTATATCAGTTATGCTGGTCTGTTAGGTTTATGGATGCACTTACTCAGACCAAATAGCCATCACCTCCATGAAAAAAGAAGGAAAAAGCAAGAGTTGTAATTTGGTTGACTAAATTGGTGGGGAATTAATTAAATGTCGGGAAAATCATTTAACTTACCTTCCATTTTGGTTTACTAAAATCATGCACTTTCTGGCTTTCCTCTAATGATAATAATTTCCACCTGCTCATTGCACGGAATCCAAAAATGACAATAACTGGTTGTACCAAAAAAAAGTTTGTCCTTTTTTCTATTCAACATTTCTAATTCTTTTCCACCATGATAGAAGGGCGTGCCGGCACATGAGGCTTCCGCACTGTAGGGTTTGAGTTGGGTCAAACATATACAACCTTACCCCACACGCGGAGAGGCTATTTCTATGTTTTTTTGCCGTAATAATACTTCTACAATATGGTTAAAGTCTGTCTTGTAGAGTATTAGTTGAGGAAAAGGATTTGCAGATTCCAAGGAGTATCACATAAGCTCCACTACATATGCATGTGAATGTATGAGGTAGGTGTTGTTAAAATTGCTTGTGCTTCAGTTGTGAAAATATTTTAATGAGTAAACATCTTCTTGCAGGTTTGAGAGAATGTGGAAAGTAATGCTTGAATGCCATCAGAAGCAGTGTCAAGCCATATTACAAGCCGGAAGTCTTGATTACATTGCATCAGGTGGGAAGTTCAGTGAAGCTTATGTCAATTCAGTGATGGAGCTTGAGATGGAGCTGCTGAAGTGGATCAGCAATTTCTCTACTTGGGTTAATGCTCAGAAGAACTATGTGAAAGCCTTGAATGGTTGGGCAGCATTATGTCTTCACTATGAGCCTGAAGAAACAGCAGATGGCATTCCTCCTTATTCTCCTGGAAGAATAGGTGCTCCACCTGTGTTTGTTATCTGTCATTGCTGGTCACAGGCTATGGACCAGATTTCCGAGAGGGAAGTGCTCAATGCCATGCAGGCTTTTGCCACTACCATACGACATCTCTGGGAGCAGCACAGTGTTGAAGAACACCAACGGATGATGGCGAAGAGAGATTTGGACAAGTGGTTCAAGGCTGTGGGAGAAAAGACACAAGAGATTCACAAAGAAATGGATGCATTAAACAAGAAACTAGCCCTAATTCCTGGCCAGAGTGTTCTTCCCCTATATGGTGAGGTGCATCTGGGTCAAACAGGTGAAGTGCACAGCCTGCAATTAGGTTTGAGACAATTCTTTGAAGCCATGGAAAATTTCACAGCTACTTCTATGAAAGCTTACGAGCAACTCCGCAAGCACTGTGAAGAAGAAAGAGTACCTAGGGAGAACACCAAGTCTCCATAGGCACCTTCAATATGTCCGCCGTGGAGGGAATCAGATGGATATGTTCAAGAAATTTGCCTGTGATGGTACTCGTTGATTTTCCTAACATTGCCTACTGGGTGAGGAAAGGGTGGGAAAGCATATTATTAAGCTGCAAGGGTCTCTAATTTAGCTGGATCTACAGTTCTAAGGAAGGATTCATGATGAAATGACCAAGAGACTATTTGGCATTTGGATGGTTGGAGGCACATTTTGACAGTTTGTGGCAATGCTTCTGACAAAATTTTTCAGCGACAATCTATTTCTTGGGAAGAAAGCTTTAAGGCACTGGATTTATGCTAGAACTAACATTCTCCCTACAGCAGTTGTAAAAAGTTTTGATGGCTTTAAGTGTCATGTTTTTTTTGAAATATAGTTGTTGATAGTCTTATATGTATACATCGGCTTTGACGGCTAATGGCTAAAATATCATGATTTTTGAAATGTAGTCTTTGATACATTGTTATATGTATACATCTCGGCTGAGAGGTTGCGGCACACGGACCGTGCCAGCCTGCGGGCTGCAGCAGACTGGCATGGCATGGCATGACTGGGTAAGAGTTGGAAGGAGATTTTTTACACATACCTCCTCCAACAGCTATGAAGAGACCAATGCCTTCTTCAACAACTATTTAAGAGGGTAGGGTATTTTGGTAAAGTAAAGATTTTCTAACTCTTATAAATATTTCCTATCCTTCATAAATTCATAATAACAAATCATTTTTAACTCCCTTACTTTCATTTACTCTTTCATTCTCTTTATACTCAATCTCTTACTCTCTCAATTTCTCTAAACAATTTATCACTTTATATAATTTTTGACTCTCTACAATCAATTTTTTCTAAAGAAGAGGAATTTGCTCGATTTAATAATTTGAAAGGCTTTATCTGTTGAGGAAAAGTTGAGTTTTGAAAAGCTGAGACATTTTAAATTTAGTTATTTAATTACTTATTTATTTAATTATTAAATATTAGTTATTATTTTTTACTAAATATAATTCATTTTTTTTATAAAATATTATTATTACTCAATACTTAATTTCTTTATTATAATAGTTGATTCACTTCCATTTTTTTTTTTTTTTCGAATTTGATTTAAGTTTACTTGATAATTTTTTAAATTGAACATTCCTAACTCACAATTAGATAGTAGTAGTTAAGCACATATTGCTGTCACTTCTTAATAAAGTAGAAATAGAACATCAATTATTTAAAGTAAATTTACTATTCAGAAAATTAAAGATAAAGGCACAAAAGCTGTGTTACAATAAATATGAAAAAGATTTCAGCTGTACTAAAGGTGGAATTGGCCATTTATTAAGGCACTATAACAATATGATCACAAGCAAATATAATTATCTTTTACTTCTTTTTCATTAGGCACTTTTATTTACAATTAAGATATTAATAAGAGAGAACTTGCAAAATATATTGTATTATATTGAATAACTTTTTTATATTTTTTAAAAATATAAAATTTGAATGCAGTCGAGCCTAAATTCTGTCACCATTCTCATCTTTGCATTTATACAATTTACGAATCTTGATGAAAAAAAAGTAAAAAAGGAATGACTTTGGAATTCGTATGAATTTAAAATTAAAAAAAATAATCAGATTTTTAATTTAGCTATATTTGAATATAATTTAATTAATTTTATTTTTGTAATATTGAAGAGCATTTGAAGAGAATAGAGATGAAGTATAAAAAATTGATGAGATGATGAATTCCTTCGACTGAATGTGATACTCGAAAGTTTAGGGAAAGAGATGTGGTATGTGCTTATAACTCAAGTCCACTTGCTACTCATTAACTTCCGTTCGAGTTTTTTGGCCTTATGGTTTCGGCCTGTTAGTCGAGTGAGCCATCCTTGCAGCACCAATGATCGACTCGAAATAGATTCTGGATAGGCTGTGGCGTATATTATAAGGTTGGAAGATTGTGATACCCAAAGTTTTCCACATTGAATGGAAAAGAGATGTCGTATGTACTTATAACTCAAGTCCACTTACTACCCATTAACTTCCACATTTTTTGAGCCTTATGGTTTCGGCCCATTAAAAATTAATTGGGCTAGCGGGAGGGTTTGAAACGTCAGAATTGAAACAGGAATTAAATTTTTTGAAAAAGAATTTTAAGAAAGAAAAAAAATATGGGAGAGAAGAGGTGGAAGAGAGGGAAGTGGGCATAGGGAGTGGGTACGAGAATCTAGATTGGAAAGACAGACCTTCACGCATGACTAAAGTTTGTTCTCCAACAAAGGCCATTTAGGTAGAAAAAAATAATTTAATCAATTAAAAAGAATCTTTTTTTGAGAAATTATTGGCTGAAGAACATTTAAGGAACAATTTATCATCATCATCATCATCATCATCAATTCTCTCTGCAGACAACTTACAAAGAAAGAAAACGTAAAAAGGATGATATAAGAGTCAAGATATTATTGAATGAAGGTTTTGAATGATAAAATTGAAGTTTAATTTTTAAGAAATATATATATATATATATATATAATCTAGTCAAGTTCAAAGAAAGAAATGTTGTGGCATAGGAAATTATTTTCATATATAATAGTTTTAGTTACAATTAATCCTGCCATAGCAACTAGTAGATGGTGTGCATTTGCTTCAGACACGACCATCCCCGTGAGCTCTATCGATTCCATAACACCACCTTTCTCACCATCCTCACTCTCGCTCAGATGTTAACAACTACGACGATCTCAGAAATCACAGTTGTTAAGGGGCAATAGAAGAAGATAACAGGAAGGACACAAATTAGGTGTGGTTTCTATGTGATTGTCATGTTATCTATTTAACAAATGACATTTGTATCAATATTTCATTTAAAAAATAACATCTATCTCTTAAATTTCATTATAAAACAATAACAAACATATATTTTTTTAAAAAAATAAAATAATGGTACATATGTCAGAATTGTATAAGATATTTTATGGTGTGGGTCAATCCAATTTGTACCATTAATGTACCATTAATGTGATTAAAAAAAAAATGATAGTGGCAGCATGGTTGAACATCGTTCTCCCATTGGCCAGCACGCTTCATCATCATCTTGAGGATCTCATCGACTCTAATGGAATCTCACCTTACTCTACAATATCGAGAGCCGTTCTATTCGATTAAACTGAAAGAGCTCTTCTATCTGTCATGCTTAAAAGAACCCTTCCTCGACGTCCAGCCTTTCATCTTTAAAACCTTATTTAAAATAAGAATGATAATTTTAAATATGATTTACGAACATTACTCAAACCCAGCATAAAATTAACAAATTTAAATTAAACGTAAGAAAAAATTTGAATCAAAATCAGATTGATCTATTAAACATAATAATAAACAAATCAGATCTATTAATTCAAAATTAATCCATAATTGATTCATTTATTAAACAAATCAATTCACGTAATCTGACCCATTAACTCGAATATAATCTGTCAAATCTATTTATTCAAATTAGTATCATTTTTTAATTAATTATTATTTTATTATATCTAACAATTAAATAGAAATAAAATGAGAACGATTAAAATTAGATTAAGTAGATATATAATTATTTTATAATTATTTTTTAAATATATAATTATTTTTTTAATTAAATTAGTATAAATATATTACATAGGTTATATAGTTTAGATAAATCAATTCGTGTTAAATAGATCATACAAATTATATAGATTATACATGTTATATAAGTCACACGAATTAAATGAGTTACACAAATTGTGTCATACAAATCTTTTAATATACAAATTAAATTTAGATTTAAATTTTTAATTTAATTAATAAATAATTTTAATAAAAATTTATTTATTTATTATTATATTTTGAATATGATTGAACCCATCAAATCCATCCGCCAAGGTTCAAAGCGCTCCTGGACGCTTCCCTCAAGCATCCTTGGCGTGTGGAAAGCCGAAATCGACCCTACGCATCTCGAGCTGTCCATCTTCAAACGAACGGATTGGATCACGTATTAGAAGGGAAAATCGAACGCACTAGATCGTTTCCTATAAAGGATCGATGCCTCTTGAGGGATTTAGGGTTTCGACGACTCCTCTCGACGCTCCCCTACCGGTACGGCTCGTAATTCCTCGTCGCCTTTTCGACGATTATCTCCTGCATCTCCCGTGCCGGCGCCGGCGCCGGCGCAAGCGGAAGGCGGCCGGCGGCCGGCTGCCAGCCTCCAGCCGCTGGCGATCCCAGGTAACCGTCCCCACCTCGAATCCCTCTCTCTCTCTCTCCCCCCGGGATCCCAATCGCTGGCCGTCGGGAGTCGGCGAGACCTCCTTCCTTGCTTTCTCTCTTTCCCTCTGTCCACCTTGCTTGCCGGATCTTGGTGGCAGACCGGAGGGTAGCAGCAAACGGTTGCTCCTCTGTTCTCTCTCTCTCAATTATATTGGCTAATATGGGCGATCGATTTTTCTATCCTGCTATCATGATTGTTCTGGGTGAGGTTGGATGTTGTTCCTCCTACATTAGTCATTCTATGATATTAGGAACCTGGTCGGCTAACTTTATTTTAGATGCGAATGATGAATTGCTAGTGACCTAAGCTTCTACACAGAATTCAACCCTTGTATCAAGTTTACCTACTTGTCTAAGTTCTTGGTGATCTGTTAAGCCATGTATGAAGAGCACAGTAATTAAAATACAGCAGTTGTTTCGGATCAAAAGTTGCGAGTTCCAGAGCTATTACTTAACATACTAATAAAAGTAAGATAGGTGCTATGGTTATTACAGTGTTTGCTCGACAGAAATGAAACAGTTGGAGTAGACAAGGCTTTCCACTCCGTAACTTTTTTTCTTCATGATCCTTGTCAGGGCCTTTTAGTTCTGTACATTCAGTTATGATTCAAACTGATGGATTGAGCTTAGAAATTTCATAACCGCTCAGAAAAAGAAAGGAATGATGAAATTGTTGCAATAGGATGCAAGCTTTCAAGATGTGTGAAATTTTCTAATTTTTCATCAGACATTTATTATAACATTAGAGAAGTTGGATTCAAATATGGATGCAAAATGATAATCATTCAATGGCTAGCTAACTTTTATGAAAAAAGAGAATATATATAAGAAGACACATCTGATGCAGTGGCATGCCTACAAAATCAAAACGAACATGCCAAGGCCATCAAAAAATGCCCAGGGCGGAGGAAATGGTGGAGAGGAAAAGGATTGCTTTGATTGCTTTTCTAGATGCTTAGGAGGACAAGGAACTGTAATGCAGCTTCACTATAATGACAACAGAAAAGTGGTGTCACTGGGCATTCCAGGCTTGCAGACATTGTCCTAGAAAAGGGAAAAGACCCAACACTTACTTGCTGTTGGCATGAAAGGGTAAAAAAAAAAGTTGACCATTTTCTCCACTTGAGAGTTACGCATCTAAATTAAGCACAATAGTGAAAGTTGAATGTTGTTAGCATGAAAGGATAAAACTATTTATCTTGTGCTTTTTATTTCTAATATAGTTATCATTATTTGAGAAATTGAATATGGTGATGGCGGTACTAAAAGTTGTTATTTTAAAGATTAGAGAGTACCAAAAGCTGTTAGGAAAATGCTAATAAATTTTGATTTTTTTTTTACATTTTTTGCATGCATTTATAATTCTAATATGTGTGTTTGTGTGTGTGTGTGGGGGGGGGGGGGCGCTTGGCTACATTCCAATATAGTCAAGTTTAGATTTGGCCATCTTTTTCATCCTTCGATTTACGTAGTTCGCGAATCCCAAAGATAAAAAAAGTGAAAAAGGCGGGATAGCTCCGGGATCCACACAGATTTTCTTTAGCATAAGTTCTTATGCGCATATTCATATATGTATTTGTCATTATAGTTATTTAAAAAGGATATGCTTGTGCTTTCCTCCCATGTTCCGAGACAAGTCTACTTCTCTGGATGTGTGCATGGGACCTGATGATGAGACAGTGCTTAGTTGGGCTTCTATTTGGTCAGATGATCAAGATATGTAGTTGAAATTAGTTTATGACCAGTAATGGTGGATCCCTTTATGGGATTCAGGACTCTGGATTGATGATGGCTGTTTCTCCCATTGTGATTTGCTACACAGTGCAATTTGAGTAAAACATAAACCCAAAAGATGAATGCAATAAAATAAAGAATCTGGTTGAGACTGGCTCGAGAACCTTCAAGAGAAATGAAAATTCATCATGAGGGGTGTATAGGTGTAGGAACAAGATTGAGGAAGCCTTCATTCATTAGGATCATACCGAGCAAGAGCCCTAACTGAAGTATCATTGCGGTAGATACATCACTTATTCCCTGCTGGCAATAGAATCATGATCTATTTCTCCTTTTCCTTCTTTCAGCTGATTGAAACCTAGATCTTTTGAGTTAGGGTTTTTGTCCCTCTCCTCTTTTTCCTCCTCCATAGACATCTTTGTAATGGTAGTGCATTTCTCCCAATATCCCAATTCCAGAGTAATTATTGGTGGGGGTCAATTTGATTAGGTGGTAATACTTAGGCTCTTGAATCATAGTTTTTACATGAAGTTAGTCTTGATTGCTGTGTTTTGATTCTGATTCAAATCACTGCAAGATTCTTGTGGTTCTTGACATTTTTCCCCAACTGTTCTATTGGTCTTTGACCTTGCTGGCAGGGATCAGGGATCCAAGAAACTAAAAGTGAAATTGGCTAAAAGAAATGTTAAGGAGGCATTATTAAAACTGTTTGGGACTGGTTCACCCTATGATATCCTGTGGACAGCTGGCAATAGCATCAACAAACCAGCTTAGAAAATGAATAGATGGGATTCAAGAGCGGGACATGCCATTGCTTTAGAGCACTCTTAAGGGAAGATGTTATAGTGGACTAATTTATCATATGTTGATGTGCTATCTTTCATCTGATTTTTGTGATCCTTTTTTTTTTATGGAATTCATGCTAATGGTTATCCATATCAGCTGCCGTCTGCATGGAACATTCTTATATCAAGTGGTTGTAGATTTTAGTTTGTGGATGTACCTATTGAGTAATCTAGCATAAGTTATTGATGCAATGTGTTTAAAAAACCTAAGTTTATTTGAATCAAACCAAATGCAATATAATAATGCAGATCCTTGCAAATTACTTCTCTAGGGTTATTCGATTTAGACTTGTCCCAAACCATATGTAAACCTAGGAGGACTTCCTCTTTACAGGACTAAGAATCATACGCAGTAATGATCAGTCCTTGTTATCTATATCCAAACCCATTCATTTGCAATTAATTACATCAATATATTCAATTGACTATTGAATCATATGTAGTAATGATCAGTCCTTGTTATCTATATCCAAACCCATTCATTTGCAATTAATTACATCAATATATTCAATTGACTATTGAACTTGCAATCTTTTATTGGTTTTCTCGAAGCAGCTCTGTTAGAATGAGATAATGAGGGCATCTGGTGTTGGTCTGTTGGAGGTTGATCAGGGCAAAATCTAGCTTATGTATAGCTGTTTGAAAAGTGAAAGAGATATCTGATCATGCTTTCCTTTCTTGTGGTTCCAGCATGCTTTCCAAACCCATTCATTTTATCTAGTTCTTCACTAATTTTAGAATATTTCTGGATCCAACATGAGCAATTGACATTTCCCTCTACTTGTGCTACAATCATCATAGTGGAAGTGGCTCAGCTCATATCCAGGTCCAACAGGAATTATCTGGATGTAAGTGCTTCTGAGTCTAGAATTTTGTTCAAGAGACTAGTGTTGATTCTGCATCATGTCACTCTGTCATATCCATTGAGCTATTTGAGTGAAGTTTGCACTTAACGTTCTGTTGTATACAAAAGTTCTTTCTATTGGATGTAGGCCATCATATCTTTTCATGTGGTATTATGGTCCAAAACTGTGCACTTGAGGCCCAATTGCAAGTAATATATCATCATCATTGAGATGCCATATCATGTTTAGATTGGTGGATAGCTTACTGTGGATCCAAGATTGGAGTAAACTTAGGGACAGAATTACAAATATTAGATTGAAAGGAAACAAAGGAAAGCAACATAGGAACCGTTCTTTCTCTCATCATCTCCACATTTTCCTTATTTCACTTTACTTCTCTGGTTTCATAGTGCTTAAAGAATCACATGTGGAAGCATTTTCCATGTTGAAATTTCTTTTCTTTAAACCTGCCCTTCTGCCCTTCCCCAACCTGTGACATTTTTCCTCCCAATGCAACACTGTCCCTTACCTGGATTCAAACTGGTATGTTCTGTTTTGGTTCTAAGCAATTAACGTGCTCCATCTCTTCTTGTTCGTGTTCTATTTAAGTTATACCACTATTTGTCAAGCAGTATGGTGGTTGAGGGACAAATCTTTGTAGCCTAGCACTAGAATTTGAATTTTGTTTCTATTGCTTATATAGATTTATGATTTATTTTCCTAGATGTGGCTATGGAGGTGAAACAAATCTATCATGAGAAGCAGAGGTTACAATTTTGTCTGTTGCATGCGCTAAATAATCTTCTTCAGGTATCTTTTTATACAGTTTTGACAAACTTCTCCTTTTGTGTTTTCTAGTGAATAATTTATTTCTAGGAAGCATTTCTCTTCACTTTTCTATTTGTCTTTATGGATATTGGAAAAGAGCAAACTTAGTATCTTACTTTTTGTACAGTTTTATTTTTCTCGATTCTTATTGAAAATTATTCTTTTTCCTTCTCAGATTGATATCAATATTTGTGGAATAAATGTAGTTAAGAAGATTGTCATGTTCATGCATTTTTTATGTATATTTTTTAAAATTTTCTTTCACGAATTCAGACATAGGCGAACTATCCCTAATGGAGGAAAGAAAAGCATGAAATGGAAAGAAGAACACAAAGAGAGAACTTGCATAAATAGTGGAAAAACAAACTAAAAAATCAAATTATATTTATTTTTAAAGATAACTAAAGCCTGTATATAAGCTAAAACAGATTTCTGTCTTATGGTGAGTTTGTTGGCATTGAATTTTGGATATGAGCTGAACTAATCATTCCTCGTGTTAGCTTTTTGGACCATTTGTTAAACATCATCTTGGTTTATTCATCTTTCTGTGGTTGATAAAAAGTTTGACAGCTTTAATGTGAATCAGGAAAAGGACTCATTCACTCGAGCTGAGTTGGATGCCATTGCTGATAAACTTGTTCATGAAGATCCTAACAGGGATTCGTGGACTCCGCTATCAATAATTTTTAAGCCCCACCATAATGTGTTGACTGGAAACTATGATGTGAATGTCCTCATTACAGCACTAGACTCTAGAAGGAAAAGAGTAGTTTGGCATGATCATCGAAATGGAGCTTCTTCAATCAACCTCTCTGGGGAAACTTTGATGGGACTCATGCTTAACATTCCAGTCACAAAGTTTGGTGGACTTTGGAAGGGTAGGCATTGGGTTGCACTGCGAAGCATTGGTGGCCTTTGGTATAACCTTGACAGTGATCTTGCTGCACCCAAACCATTTCAGCGCGAGGAAGAAGTAAAACATTTCTTGGATAGTGCAATCGGTCAGGGGGCAGAATTATTGCTTGTGTTGGATGACAAAGTCTGAGGAATGCTTTAGCAATCACGGTTGTTGAAACCAGACCCATTGCCAGTTACATCTTTGGAACTCATGGCATTGTTTCAGAAGAGAATGAAAAGAGGCTTTCTGAAAGGCTTGGTCTGTTTATTGTGTTTGTTCATCCCTGTTTTGTGTCTGCTGTTTTTGATTAATTTGGGCCTTCCGGAGGTGTCTATGGACAATAGCATCAAGGGATCGTACAAGACTTCGATAACTTGGAAGAGTTTAGAGGAAGTGAAACTAGGCGAGCTTGGGGAGATGATGGTTGCAATGTTGCCCAGTGATCTTGCCTTTACCATTTTTGTCCCGTCAGAAGAAGCATTTGAACGAGTTCTAAAACTGAGAGCCAGTGATAGCTTAACTGAACAGAAGAAAAATAATACTTATGCGATTGTCTCTCGTGTAATGGGTTTTTCAGCAGTTCCTCGACATCTGCCTTCTGGAGCAGTACCCTTGCACAAGGAAATATCTTTCGATTCTATATCTGGGTTCAGATTATATGCTTGGAAGGATTCTAATGGGACTGTTGTTGTTAATGGTGTCAGATCAGTATCTGTTGATGTCAGAAAAGCTGAGATTATTGTGCATATCATGAGTGGGGTGATTATGGATTCGGAGTTTGAGCAGTCATTTTCTCCCGATGATGATGACTGACAACTGATCCAATCCTGCCACCTGACTGTCAGTATGGCTTTAACTTAGGTGGACTTGATTTATGATACATATCCTGCATGCTTCCAAATATGACAAACCTTGTAAAATGGATCCTTTACTGGTAAATGTGTCCGTCCCAACATCCGATACCGTATTGTGCTTTTCTGCTAATAAACTTGATTCGATCTTCACTTTAATCTACCCTGCAGCAGTGGAATGCAAGTCTGGAAGAAGTTATGATTGTTTAACTTGAAAGTTGTTTATTACTCCATCTCATTAGTTGGTATTTCAATAACACCAGGGGGCTGTTCCTCCTTGGTTGAACTGCAGACGAGGCTAGGGATCTGATGTATGGCAATGCATGGATCAATTTGTGAGAAGATCCTGCATAAATATTATATTTTTCTTGTTGTTGAATGATGGTTTTGTGGTTTGGCATACTAGCTTGTGTGTTTCCTTTAGTTCTATCAGAGTTCGTATATTAGATGCTATTTATTTCTGTTCTATAAGAATAAGCTATATCTCTCTATAAACCTCCTCTTCTTGGGTTCTACACTTCATATGAGAGGGTGGTGAATTGCACCCAGACCTTGCTCATGGTGTCGGTTTGCGAGCATGAATGCAGTGTTGAAGCTGGCCCTTGATGTTGACGAGTCTCTACTGATGATTGCCTGTCGCCACTTCATTGCCATCCTCGGGAAGTGGGCTGTCACCGGTTGGTACATTGTGGTACAACTTGCCCATCAAACGCCTATATTTGAAGTGTGGATTTGTTATTAAGCAAAGTACATGGTTATTCTTATCATTCTTGATTTTATTTTTTTAATAGATTTTCATAATTTTATTCTTATTAGAATTTATTTCTAATGGTGTTAACTAAAGTGATTGATGGTGTTTAACTAAAACATTAGAATTTAGGCTAGCATGGTTAGGTCAGAGTTGCTGGAAACAACAACGCTATTTGAGCCACTAATGTCAGATTGCCACATTTCGTGGGTTGGGACTTATCATTAAATTTATTTACCCATTTATTTTGAAAAGCAGGTTTAGCGGGTTATGTTGAGAAAGTTAAAAATCTTTAAGTGAATTCTATTATTTAAATGTCTTGCACTTGAGGGCTTTGCTACTCAAGTCTAGAAAAATTGACAGGTTCCGGAGTGTCATGGTTGATTAATTGAGAAATAACATGAATTATTGATTTGATTGATTATGACAACCAATGATACCTTTTATCTCTTCATTTTTGGGAGCCTTTTTTTTTGTGTCAAGAATTATTCATTTCTTATACTTAATTTGAATGGTATTTATCTTACAAAAGCTTGGTATGGAATTGATATTTTTATGTGCCTGGCTCTATTCATTTCTTAGATTTAATTAAGCACCATGTTATATTACAGTCAGCCAAAGAACACAAAGAAAGAGGGGAAAAAAATGGCAGGCCGTTTATGAGGTGGCATTTGTAATGGAGGTTATTGAACATAGGTTGATGAATTTAGGAAATTACAATCCCATACTATACCAATAGACAAACTGTGTGAAAACGAAGGAAGATGTCATAAGAAATTTCATGGGATGAGTAGAAACCAATGGATGTCATTTATTAGACCAAATATTGATTCTATGGTGGTTTTAGGAAACATATAGATTGACTAGGTTATGTCGTATTATTTTGATGGACTTAAATAACCTTTGAACTCTTTCTGCTTGTAATAGAATGAAAAATTTTGCTATGTTGAGGAGACAACAAATACTTCCTTAGTCTTAGCATAATATAGCGACATGACTTGTCAGGAAAAGTGACAATTTGAGTCTAATCAATTCAAAAACTTTGCAGTTTTGCTAGCAAAGCCTAGTTGTGTACTTTCCTAAATTTTCTACATTGTATCTGTAAAAAATTTGATGCAGAACATTGAGTCAAGGAGGAATTCTAAGCCCCCCACCTAGAGAGAGAGAGAGAGAGAGAGAGAGAGAGGAAAACAAAAAATTGAGAGGAGGTAATTAAAAAAAAAATTATCATGTATTCATATATGTATGTATTACTAAAAATAATTTTTCTATAATGTTGGCTTGTCATGTGGCATTATAGGATTGAATATATATATACTAAAAATAATTTTTCTATAATGTTGTACTCGATTTGAAAGTCATTCTAATCCCATCTCATACCATGTCATATGCTCAACTAAATTCATATCAGAATTGGTAAATGAATTAAGCTATTGATATATCGGTATATTAAAGATAATGGATTACATTTAATAACTCAAATCATAAATGTAAGACTCAATCATTTATATTTATATCTTACTGGATTTCAGTATTTAAGTGTAGCCAATTTTAGTATTCTCTTTTCTTTATACATTCATTCATTCATTCATTCATATATACATGCATACATTATAAATGTATTTATATGTGTCCATATATATAATATACCATTGTCTATCACATTTATATACTTGCAAACATGCAATGCCGGTCAAAGTATTATAACTATTTATATATATACCACTTTCTTATTTATTCTTAAGCAATCAAATGCAAAGAACATAACATATAAATAGTAAGTTCATATTTTCAATAAATAAAGTACCTACTCTAATGACTCTTTTTTTTTTTTTTTTTTCTTCTTCTCTTTTCCATGGTTGAAGTTAACTGCTCGAGTGATTACATACAGCTTGCTGGCCGCATTGAAATCTATCCAAGGCTATATACCAAGGAATGAGTATGTGTTGCAGCCTCTGCTCAACTTCACATAAATCCTTCATCTATTACAATAGCAACCATAAATTGCAGCCCAAGAAACAGAGGTAGGAGGTCATACTTTTCATCTCATGAACCTTTTGTTGCCATATATTCCTGCATATATGCCTCATTTTTTTTTTTTTTTTTATAATATTTCCCCTTGGTAAACGCATATATAGGTCGGGTCGTTTAAACATCAAAGCCAGCGTGACAGTGCACTGTACTGTGGTCAAACACAAATATCAACACAAAAAAATTGAATGATGAAACCAACCAACAGCCCTCCAACAAATAGCTCCAAATCAGAACTGCTTCAAGAATCTAGGGACGCATTGATGGGACCCAAAGCGCTCTCCACCTCGGCGCTGTCCATTTCACCACCTCCATGGAGTAATGGATTCCACCTAGGAGACCCTAAAGTAACGATGGAGGGGGAGGTGGAGGGGGAGGGGGGTACAACACCACCTCAAAAGCAGTGATTCTGCGAGCCTTTGAACTTATGTCTTCCCCCATATGCTTGCCCCGTAGTCATGAGTCCCTTTCCTTCTTCCAGACCTCACTGGGTCTCTCCACTTGCTTTCGTGCGGGAGATTCTTCAGCCACCCCACACCACAACACTCCAAGCACATGTTAGGCGAGTCAAAAATGTTCCAACCCTTCTTGTTCTTTTCACTACATCCGACTCCATTAGTCCCTTTCGAAGGAATGAAAACGCCTGCATGTCAAGTCCCCCAGCGCATCTCATCTAAATAAACATCACTCTCCAGAATCAAAACGAGAGAAGGCCACCTTTTCTCTCTCTTCCCCCCCCCCCCAACCCCCCTACTTTATCTTTTCCCTCCTCTTCCCCTTTATTTCCCTTGGCACTTACTCAGCCCTCCTCTCCACGAACTCCTCCCTTCTCCCTCCTCCCTCCTCCCTCCCATGTGAACACCACCTTCTGATCGCCAGCGTTTTAAGATGATGCTGAGAACCGGTAGCAGGAATGCCGGCTTCAGCCCTGATGTCTATGAGAGGCCTTCAGCCTTTCTCGCATCAAACACTCATCCAAGAGCTTCGAGAAACATCAAGGAAAAGCAAGCACCTGGATGCTTCACCTCCCGGCTACTCAAGAATGCAGGCTTCTCGGCTGCGAGATTCTTCCGGCGTGTGGGAGCCAACATGGTGAAGGCTATTCATTTCATCTCTGGAAGGGAATTCGAGCCTTCAACTAAGGGTTCTCCCAGTGCGATTCCACAGGGGCTTGCTCCTCCAAGGGATTCTCACCATAGTGAGGCCATTGAAGACTGCATCAAATTCATCAACTCCACATCAAGGAGATCTTTATAAGCTTTGCACTCAAGCTTCTTTATGCTGCTGCTTAGCCAGTGCTACTGTACTCACAGTATCCATATAAAATATTAAATTGCAGCCTGCTTGCGTTTTTGTCTCACACAATATACTTCTTGAGGTACCTTTTTCTTTGTTGTCTCCTTTTTCTTCCTCTTCTATTTCTTAGGGGTTGTGGCCTTGTTGGGGTGGGGGGGGAGGGAAAGAGATCCACCCAGATTTCATTAACTAGAACTGCCATGAATGCCTATTGGCCCCTTTACATCCATGCAACCAACTTACAAGGTAAGAAGAAACAAAGAGAATCCATCAGGAATTAAGAAAGAGAAAGAGAGAGAGAGAGAGAGAGAGAGAGAGATAGAGAGCTTGTCGATTTCTGAAAAACAATGAGTTGAGGCTTGCTTTGTTTTGTAAGGAGGCTCAGTGGGGGCTCTAAGGGCACCTTTCAGCAGAATCTACGAGTGGAGATGAACGGTCAGAATGGTGGCCAGAGAGGCGTCCACAAGCAATCAAAGATATCCAAGCCTTGTTGGTTGGGCCCTCCAGCTCATCTTCCATGGCACTGTCGAGAGGATTTGCTATTGACCAAACAGCACGAATCTTAAATGTTCTATGAATGAGGCTATTGTACCGAAGGCTATGTGCAAAAACTGGACGACAAACCTTCATCAATAATTCTTGAGAATTTTTTGAGAAATTAGGTTAAACTGTGGAACTAGAAAACCGACTTAATATTAAAATTATGGTTCATTATTTTGGTGCTGAGAGATGTACTAATAAAATTTTAACATAATATCAATGTATCCGATATACACAGCGTGGATACATTTCTGTAACGAAATTTGGGCCTAATGGTTAAAATATTTTTTTTGCTATATTTTTTTTATTGAAAATCTAGAATTACCTTTCATCTTTGGTGGACATTAGCTTTTTTTTTAGCACCAAGTAAAGAATCATAACACATTCTATGATTACAGTAAAAACAAAAGAATCATCATAATTTAAACCTATTAATTAATTTGAAATTTGGCTGTGCTGGAAAAGAGACAAGGGGAAGCTATTTTAGAACTTGAAGTGTGATAGTTTTTAATTACCTAAGGACTGCGCTCCTTTTCCAGGAAGCGACATAAATCTTTCCCATGGTGTCCATGAGGAGGTCAATGTATAATTCTCACAAACTGTAAATGCCTCAGTATGGCAAAGGCCAAAGCAATTGAGTTGTCTTAAATCTTCATGACACAAAATGCACGCTTGCAAGGATATTAAAGCAAATAGAATGCAGAAGAGATCACATATCAGAGACCGCATGGTATAAGGGCATAGCATTATTTAATGGGCTTGTACTTGAAAAAGTAGTTGTATGGAATATCTGATTGTGCGAAGGATTGGGTGTGTAATGCTCCAAGCCTATCTATCAGTCCAATAAACCTGTTAGTGGATCAAAACTATATGGCTCAAAAATTTGAGTGAAAGTTAATTGATAACAAGTAAACTTGAGTTATAAGCATATAACACGTTTCTTTTCCATCCGATGTAGAACTATTTTTGAGGTATTATAATTTTTTTTTGTTATAATGCGACGTTCTCGTCGTACGCTATAAACTAGCTAGAATTTATCTCGAGCCATTCGTTAGCGGGTCGAAACCACGTGGCTCAAAAATTTAAAGGGAAGTTAATTGATAGCAAGTGAACTTGAATTATAAACACATAACACTTATTTTTTCCATCCAATATGTAATTATTTTTAGGATATTACTGGGTGTTTTACTGGGTGTTTGTAACGGAAATATGCACATGCCCTCTCAAAGGTGCATGAATAATATAAAGAACTTCAATATCACATCCTTGATCAAAAATAATAATTCAAGAGCATGGCATCCATTGTATGCCTGCAGAAATTTGTCACTATTAGCATGCAAGCTTTTCAATTTTTATATCACCAAATGAATAAAATTTGATATCCATATAATTCACAGGTAGACAATGATATATATCAGAATATACTCAAAAGCCATGAACAAAGTGTTTTACAAATTTACAACTCCATACTTCAAATACTTAACATATATACATGTCTTCAAGTGATATTTGATATTCAAATAGATAAACTATACCTAATCTAACTATAGAACTAGCCTTCTATTTACGCTCCCCAAAAGATTTTTACATGCTAATTAAGTCTTTGCATGTGCTTTCTGTTCTAAGCAGTATACCACATTTAAAAAACTACGGTTATAATACCAGACATAGAGAACAATGAAACAAAAACTAATTAATCATAGGTTCTGCAGAAAGAACAAAAGTTACCGATCCGCTTTGACCACTTCTAGCTTGCACCCTCATACTAGCTTTGTAGTTATGTTGGCATAAAAAATTACTTTTACACTCAAGAAAGCAAAGCCTTCAGCGAATATTTGGTTAGTGATAATATATTTTAGTAATCTAAAATTATCATGCATAATATCATGTTGGACAATTAGACATAATAATTTGGGTGATAATATTTGATACCAATAAATTTGCTACAAATCATAGTAATCTGATTTCTTTTTAAAAGATGAGCATTAAAGATTATCAAAATACGATAATCTCAGATTATACTCTTGACTTATATATAAATATTTAATAATATATTTATATAATATTATATAAATATTAAAATTAAAATTATTAATATTTTTTGTATATTAAATTATTATATTTAAATAATTATTATTATATTAAATAAAATATATAAATTTTGTATTCTCAGTAATCTGATTATCAAGTGTAAGATTATGAAGAATATAATATTTCTAATAATATTATATTATTATGAACCAAATATCACCTATTTATAATAAGTCAAAAACAATAAGGATGGATGAGAAACATGGAATTGTTGAATCCTTTTAATTTTCGATGATCTGCACATATTACAACCTTCAACAAATAAGTGTACCATCTGCAAAAGGAAGCATATTTATGGCTAGAAAAAGCACAAGCCGTTCTTGCTTTCTCACATGCATTCTTGTGCCTAGATTCAGTAGAGAAGAATAATAATAGAGCTGGTGCCTAGTGCCAAATATTATTATCATCAACTTTTTCTAACTAGTTTAATTTCCTTCTGTCGATTTCCTACTTCTTCTTCCTTTAATCTCTTAATTATGATTTTTAAAACTATTACCATTATCTTGTTATCAACTTGCATATTGGTTTTATTGAGTGTGGCTGACAAAAATATCACCTCTCTAATCAACTATCAATTTTTTTTAAGAAGGATGGATGAGTTCGGATCATCTAGTTGAGGTCTAATCTTGAATCCCAAGCTGTCTATGATTACATGGCCTAGTCCATGCACAAAATGATATGATTGCATGACTTCAGAGTGGTCCTAGCCAGCTATAGGACTAGCTCTTTTTTAGCTGTACAACCTCAATAACCAGCAGGGAAATGAAATTGGAGTCAAGGATTTAGTGGACTAGGTAGGCCAAATCCCATTAGAACCATCAATTGGGAATCACCACCAACATTTCTTGGTTGTCCCCCAAAAGAATCAAGAACTTGCCTGGCTGATTATTTAGTTTAGCCTCTGGTGATCAGAGAAAAGCCAGTCTGGTCCACTCATGGACAACCCTTTCTATAATCACCCACTAGATAGAAAAGAGCCCAATTTTTTTTGTCCCTGAAAAGGAAGAGCTCATTCACACTTGTAGCCATGTACTGGCTGCACTTGTAAAGATTAAGGGCTTAGGAAATGGAATTCTTCCTCCCTTTACAAAGCCAAGGACTTTGCTCCCATTTCATATGGGCATCCACTATGCTCTCAGGAATTAGGTTCTACTTTTTTTGTTACCTCTCTTTTGGAATCTAGTCCACCAACCTAATATTGTCATCCCCCACCACCTTTGCTTTTAACTCTCAAACTCTGCCAAAAAGAGGGATGCGTTATGTACAAACGCAAGTGAAAGAGTCCTTTATGAGTTTGGCATTGTTTGGTATAGAACCTCTTAAAGGGCCATTTGGTGCAAAATATTCCATTTAGTTTGATTATAGCGATCCTACGTAACAATGATACTAAATCATCTTTAGCTCTAAAATCATTGCTCAATCTAGTAATCTGATATTTATCGTTGAAGATAGGTATTTAAGATCATCCTAAACAATGATTTTAGACTAAGTTTGATAACCAAAATACCCCTATCCATTAAAAAAAGAATGCTTGATATTATTTTTATATCAATATAATTTAATTTAATATTATAAGATTATATTATAATAATATAGTATAATTTTATAATTTTATATAATAATATCATTATATTATTATACAAATGATATTATGATTTAATCTAAATATAATATAAAATAATGATAAACTAATATGGTAGTTGCAAAATATATTAGTGGCAGGTTTGGCATCAGATAGTCTATGATCTTTGATTTTTATGACCGACTCAATGGCTTAACCATAGACATATAGAGATCTTTAATTACTGAAATATAGAGTATTAAATATGATAATTTTAAATCACTTAGGATAAGATCGCTCTAAAATAAGGATCATTCGTGATCTAAAACCATCATGGTAATTCCATTTGAGTTGTTAGCAACAACCTTTTAAGTGGCTTTGGCACACGAGAATTAAAGGGTTTAAGGGGTCTGAGATCAATAAAGGGGCATGGATATGAGATGTGCCTTGTAGCCTTTAGTAGGATTTTAAAAAGTAGGGATCATCTACTGTGCCTTTTAATATTAAATCTTGAGATCTGACTCATTCATTTCAATGGCTTGCAATTAATTAATCAATTAAATTGATGGAGGCCATATAGTGCTGTGCTGTAGTCATATGGTCTTGTGTAGTGGCAATCGCACTAAATTCATTTTGCTTTGACCCAGAAGTTTGCTAAAATTACTGCACCAACTATTCTCAAGCATGGTAGGACTTAGTTTATTTGATCCTAAAGTTCATTAAAACTACTGCATAAGCCATTCTCAATGAGAAGCATGATAGAATTTGTTATTAAAAAAGAGAGCAATGTACCAGAGAGAGTAACTCAAAAAGGCTGCAATGAGTTCTCTATGCTCAACTCATATTTCAATGCTTACCATGATTTATTCCCTTAGAGAAAAAAAAAATTGATTTATATAATGGTGAGAATAGTTGTAAAATATTATTGATTTCTATAATGATTAGAACAATTGTTTATGTGCCCAAAAGCCTAGTCTGTTTGATTTGAATATATTAGTATTCAATCAATAAAAATTATGTACCTACATACAACTAATTTAAATTTATTTAAGTTTCACTTCATATAAGTTTATTTCTCAAGTGACACAAATTATTTTGGAGAAAAATTGGGTTTTGAGAAGTGTTATTTTATATAGAAAGCAGAGCAAAATACGAAATAATGATCATTCTCTTGCATAATGGCCATTATAATGGTATAATTATCAAATAACTATTATTATTTTAGTATCCATTGCCAATATCTATAACATAACCTAATTCTACCAAAATTATTGTCATGGCTATTGCAATATTTAGTGGCTTTTGTTTCAAACCATAGTTCTTGCTATTGATATGGTGCCCGTATCACATATCCTAATTTAGAGCAAAGATCCTCTTCAATTTGAGATTAAACTAAAGTGGTTCAATTAAGAGTTACCAATCATTCATCTATCATGGGATATACTAGTTATTGAGTCCAGCCTATAAGTAAAGGCTAAAATTGGATGAATATAGAACTATAGATATAAATATAAGTTAGATAATTTATGGCTACTAAATTAAAAATTACTTTAAGTAAAAGGTAAATTAAGTCAATATAATGTTAATTTGTATTTATATTTATTTTCTTTTGTAGATAGGGATACGAATATGTATATAATTAAATGCTCAAATTTTTATCCATATTTAGAGCAACTTGGATATGAAAATAGATATGGATGGATATCAGAGCTAACTTGAGTTATAAATTTTATATTATTCCTATATCGCTCGATCACCAATTGTTTAACAATATACTAAAGGTTGGTTAGTGACAATTGGATTTTCCTAGTTTAATGAGGATCCAAAACACTTGATCTAACCAAACTTTTAATGATATATATATATATATATATTGTTGGTTAATGTAATCAATGCTTTATAAGTTTGATTAAGAAAATGCAATTTTAATATCATAATATATCTCAAATTGATTTATTTTTCAGGCTTTTTTGTTTTTTATTTTTTTGATGGAGGGGTGCAGGGGTGGGTAAGATAATGGCCAATTAAAATAATAATATAGCATTTTGTAGCTTAATGATCTTCTTTTGAATTGAACCAACTATTTTAAGTCACACCAATATGATCCTATAACATTAGTTAAAGAAATTATCATAGACGACTAAAGCATAGCAGCATCACTCTTGTTCATGATTTACTAAGGCAATACATGCCTCTAAGAATAGAAAATTATGCTTACCAATTTGTGGATTACTTAGATTAGTTTAGATTCTTTCTAATTTGAAATTGAACTAGAGAGATCAATCTCCCAATCACAACCATCCATCTACTAAACGATGCTCCTGATCAATTGAACTAAAGAAATCAAGTCTTTCTATCACGACCATTCATGTATCATATAATGGCCGTGATTGAATAGACATTAGGTCATAATATATTTTCTTTATGATGTCTAACATAGAAAGTAGATTTACCTGCGGGAGACGATGCCAACTCAAACCTCTTCCCCTTCAAACACACACACATATGTACACCATCGCTAAAAATAATGGCATCTATCTACTCTACTAGTAAAAAACATAACTCAATTATGATCTCGACAATCTAGGATTTTAGGAGAAATAAATTGAAAATAGATCTAAGCATCATTTTTTTTTGGGGCACATAAAACAACTATTCTGTGACTCAAACCCATACCATTGTATATGTTAAGCCAAAATTTTTAATATAAGTTAGATAGTTCAACTTTATAACCACTAAATCAAAGATAATATTAGGTGAAAGATAAATTAAGTTAATACAATATTCACATGATCACTTATTTTCTTTAAAAATTCATGAGTATGATAATAGATTAAGTAAGCTTACAAGCAAAATCAGATATTTAGATATAAACTGAACAAATGTCTATTTGTATTTATATTTATTTTCTTATATATATATATATATATCAAATGCTTGAATTTGTATCCGTATTCAAAATTTGGATGTAAAAAAGGATCTCGATGTATATTAGCCAATCCACTTTTACTCCTACCATGAGTTATAAATCCTATGTTATTTCTACCCCATTCTAATTGTTTAATAATATACTGAAGGTTTATTAGTGATAACTAGATCTCTCTAGTTCAATGAGAATCCAAAATACTTGATCTGACCAGTGACCCTTTAATGATACAGCATATTATCAATGGTTTATGCAATTTATGCTTTATAACTTTGATTAAAGACAATGCTATTTTAATATGATAATATATCTCAAACTAATTATTTTAGGTGAAAGGGGAGGCGGAGCAAACTAAGGAGGGATAAATCACAACTCATTAAAATGACACTAATGTAGCATGTTGTGGCTCAATCGTCTCCTTCTAAATTGAACTAACTATTTTAGTTCACATCAATATGATCCCATGACATTAGTCAACCATCATGGATGACTAAAACATAACAATATTACTCTTATTTGTGGTTTACTACGACAAAATACGTGTTTAAGCATTGAAATATATATTGATAACAATTTGTAGGTTGTTAAGACAAGTTTACATCCTTCCAAATTGGAATTGAACTAGAGAGATCCAATCTCCCAATCATAGCCATCCATCTATGAAATGATGCTCGTGATCGATTAAACTGGGGAAATCCAGTCTTTCCATAATAATCATTCATGTATTATATCATGGTGATGTTTGAATAGACACTATGCTATGATATATTGTTCAAGTAAAGTTTAGCTAATCATAGCCCAAATTGGAGAGTAAATTAACTTGCACACATGGAAGGATCCCAACTCCCAACTTAAACACTCTGCCCCCCAAATGCACACAAACATGCCCATTGTTGCTGAAACTAATGACACCATCTACTCTACTAGTAAAGGGCATTGCTCAATTATATATGGTCCTGACCATGGGAAGGATAAACTGGGGACATGCCTAACCTTTTGCTTTTGTACTAAATAGTGACCCTTTTTTTTATTTATTTATCCACTCCACTATTAGGGGCAATTAATATTTAAACTACCTAGGTACCTACTAGTATATTTATTGTTTGTGTTGATAAACAAAGTCAAATCCAAAGTTAAAATCATTTAGATATAGCTAATCCTCATTCATGAACTTCTCAAGGAGGGAAGCAAAAATACAAGTCACTGGCATGACTCATGGACCACCTCCCAATTGTTTGAGAGAGGTTATTTTTAGGCCCAAGAACTTTTCTAGTTGATCCTTAACCAGTAGTCCTAAGTATTTTTCTAGTTAATTTTTTATCAATGATCCCTCACTTTAGGCTTTTCTTTTAAATATTGACAAGGAAATATATACATGCGATGCAAAGTGAAAAACTTAAGCTTATTAAGGAATTATAGGCTAGAAAATATGAGTATAATAGTAATCCACGGGGGTAATAAACAAACTTTCTCTAACAAGTCAATTTAAAATGAATTTATATTAATTATATTGATAAGTTTATGTGGACGGATTCTTACTAAGCTTTAGTTCATACTGCTCTATTGCTATCTTTTCCTGCGCCATAAAATTTATGCAAGTCAAGGGCAAGTTGGAGTTCAAGCTGGAAGAACAATAGTTAGATTATTCTGGTACCCAAAAAAAATTGTAGTTATATTAGTAAAATTCTTTGATTTTGAAAATAATAATAATATATTATATTATTATGAAAATTATTAAAAATAAATTTTATGTGTTCTTTAGGGCCATATCATACAAGATGTGCAGTCATATCAACGTGTCCAATTTAGAAGTGGGGTCATTAACATCAACAGTGATAACGAGATTTCTTTTGTGCTATATTTTTCTTTATATCTTTCATTTTCATTGTCTTTAAAACATGACTATGATGAAAAGTAAACCTTTTTAAGCTTTCCCTTCGATAGGTAGACGTATGGGTCTGAAAAGATAGATAAAATGTATCTGATTAGAGATGTAAGTCGATAGAATAATATTCGTCTGAATTCATTTTCATATCCCAATCGATATAAATACAAGTTTTACTATTGGATTAACATCCATATCTATATTTATATTCATTGGATCCTATTTAATCATAAAATAATCTACTTTTCAATTAGGAACATCATTGATTTGATGATCATAAAATTTAATTATTTGCCTTGTATCTATATTTACTTCTGCTTTTAATATTTGATTTGAATCTATATTATTTATAAAAAAAAATATGAAAGATTAATACCCATATGTATATCTATATTTATCAAATATAAATGAATATAAATATATATGCACTGATATTCATATCCAATTCATTTCAAACCTTATATTCCGTGCTTATATTAACTATTAACGTATGGGTAACGTATTATTATTAAGTCTACAAATGCTCGTTTAAAAGATTTTAACTATCATCTTTAGTCCACAAATGCTCATTTAAAATGTTTAATGCCATATGGCGTGAGACAATTAAGGCTATTTCAACTGCCATATGAAGCAATGGAACTCTGTTTGGCCACAAGTTTGAGCCCTGAAGCATTTTTTTTTTTTTTTTTTTTTTTTGTAAATATAAATTAATGAAAACCATTCAAAATATTTTATCAGTTTGCTCAGAATGAGAGAGAGAGAGAGAGAGAGAGAGAGAAGGAGGGGGGGTAGGTGAGAGGGTCGGCCATTATGGGTACCAGACAGCGACCATGACCATGACCATGGCCACGACCGCGATGACGGCGACCAAAAGAGAATAAAAAGGATAGCATTTATCTATTTTTACTATTCTTCTATGACAATTAGATCAAGGTAGATCATAAATGAAATAAGTATCTTAATACTAATTGACCATAAAAACTATCAATTTAAACCTAATCTATTTATAAAAAAGGCTAGATGTTTAATGTAAATCTATCCTATTTAATAAATAAGTCATCCAACTTGATTCATTTAATCTATTAAGGATGGTAAATTATATCAATAATTGTAAATTAATCAAATCAATTTTAAAGTATAATAACAAATGAATCAATTCAAATCCAACTCATTTATTAATCGAATCAAAAATCTTAATTCGAACTCAATCCATATATTACATAGTTATGTGGCATAATTCATATAATCCGTTGCATATAGATAACCTATATGACCTGTGTGACCCATATAACATGTTACAAACTGTATACAATTTATGTAATTTATATAATCTGTATAACATGTTTAATACCAATTCATTTATAAAATAATTATATATTAAAAATCATAATTAAAGTATAAATAAAAAAATTTTCATTCAAAAAGAAAAAAAAAAAAGAGAGATAAGTTTAGAATCTTCACGTAAGCATATAATCATTATTATAAAATAATAATTAATTAAAGAATGATATTAACTTACATAAATTCGGATTGGCGAATCAAGCTATACGAATTGATATGTTTAATAATTAGATCAATTACAGATTAATTTTGGATTCATGGATCAACATATAATCCAACTTATTTATTAATTATATCTAATTGGTCAATCTCTTTATGCTTCGAACCCATTTATTAACTTTATATTGGATTCCAGTTATGTTCAGAATTACTATCTCTAGTTAATTAATAATAAAAAAAGTTAGATGCCAATGAATTATTTAAATGAATTAAATAAATTAAAAAATATAAAATTTATTTAATTATGATCTATTTAATCAACGAGTTAATCTGTATACGGTCCAAGCCTGTTTAACTTTGACCTAGACCTGTTTATATCGTATGAACGGGTCGGATCAAATTCGGCACGCCGTGTACTCCCGTCCTCCGTCAAAGACGCCAAATGGAATCCAGCTACCTCCTGCCCATACGTCACTTTAAAAGACTAGATTCCCAGCCCTCCCCTTCATACTCTACCCTTTATAATTTGACCCATAAAGTCGATCGCTCCGTGCCTCGGACCCTTTCCTCCTCCCTTTCGTACCCATCGACGAAGGAAGCGAAGCTGGGCCCTGGACTGCTGGTTCCGAGCTCGTGCGTACGAGCTGCGCGAAGAAAGCAAAATAAAATCAAAAAGCAAGACGGAAAGCGAGACTGGTAGACCCCGTGACGATAGATTTGATATCCCTCGTTTTTCTCCCATCCCGCACGCACAGCTGTTAAGGAGAAAGAGGGGGAGTTTATTTGGATAGAGAAGAGGGGGGGGGAGGGGGGGGGGGGGGAGAGGGGGTGGCGGATGGGGTGCTGCGCGTCGTCTCCGCGGGCGGAGACCCACCCGGAAAAGGAGAACCACCAAAACCACAAGCAGCAGCGGAACCAGGGGCCGTCGTACTCCTCGCCGGGCGGCGGCGGAGGAGGAGGAGGAGGAGAGGTGCCGGCGTTCTCGGAGTTCTCGCTGGCGGAACTCAAGGCGGCGACCAACGGGTTCGGCCGCGAGAACATCGTGTCGGAGAGCGGGGAGAAGGCGCCCAACGTCGTCTACAAGGGCCGGCTCCAGAACCGCCGACGGATCGCCGTCAAGAAGTTCACCAAGACGGCCTGGCCCGATCCCAAGCAGTTCGCCGTGAGGAATCTAGTTCCTGCTAATTTAATTATTTTAATTGGTTGTTTTGAAAGAGAAGAGATGGGATTGATCGGTTTTCGTTGCAGGAGGAGGCCTGGGGAGTGGGGAAGTTGAGGCATAAGTGGCTGGTGAACTTGATCGGGTACTGTTGCGACGGGGACGAGCGGCTTCTTGTCGCCGAGTACATGCCCAATGATACCCTTGCCAAGCATCTGTTCCACTGTATGTGTTCCCTTTGCTATCCTAGTTCTTGAATTGATTCTCTGCCGTTACTCAAATTTTAGACGTCCATTTAGTTGTGGCTGTAAAGTTTAGAGATTGAGAAGTCCACTGTTGATCTGGCTGTGCTTTAAGCATAGGATTGTTGCAATTGCTTTATGTAAGATGATCATGTTCTTGATATAAGCCCTTCACTTTGTTGGTTGGCTAAGTTGGCAATGACCATGCTGATGACGAACAAGCGTTATCTTGATGATTTGTTCTTTGCTTATGATTAAATTGACCTTGCAACCTGGATCATTCTTGATGAGCAAATAGTCCATGCTACGAGATGTTAGAACTGGATGTTGTGCCTGAAGGGACCTGATGGAGACATGATCTATTTAGGTGTTCCATATGAGATATCTTGAAGTTTGCAAAACATCAAGAAAATTATTCCTTGATGCATCGCAGAGCCTTGCAGCGCAGAAATTTGCTGTTGGGTGAATGTTAAGTGTGGTATGTTTATTCTTTGCTGTTTCTTGTGAAACCAATAAGTACGATATAATAAATACAGGATAATTAGATGGTTTAACTAGCATATATATTAAGTTCTTTTGCTAAACAGGACAACTGTATATATTTAGCAAAAATTTGAAATTATATAGTTTGGTGGCATACAGGGCAGATGGGTCTCTACTTCATGGTTTAATGTTTTGTTGGTGAGCTTCTAGTTTTCATACCATTCATTCATTTATGCATATCTAGAATTCAATGGTTGAACTCTTATCTGTCTTCATTGTGGATGGTAGTATTGGTAAAATTCTTTTATACTTGTGTTCATAGTTCTTTCCATGCAAAAAAATTGTTTCTTTCTTCACCATGCATGTAATATGCCCATTTATCAGTCATCTTTTGAGCCATCTCCTATAGAATAAGACAGAGTAATTCACATACACCTTGTTTTAATTATCTTCCCATGTGAACATATATATATATATATATATATATATATATATATAATCTTTTTGATTCTTATATGTACGTCAATGTCTTGAACAGGGGAAAAACAAACTATTGAATGGGCCATGCGTTTGAGAGTTGCATTCTACATTGCTGAAGCCTTGGAGTATTGCAGCAGTGAAGGACGACCACTATATCATGACCTAAATGCATATAGAGTCCTTTTTGATGAGGTGGAAAATCTGCCCCTTTTCAAATCTTTCTTTTCTTTATGAAAAAGTAGGTAATTGTAACCAAAATCAAAAGAACTTTATTACTTGAGAACTCCTTTGTTATTGTCAATTTGGACTATAACTGCACTTCTACTGGGTAAGGCTAGCAGCCTACCTTTGCAACTCATTGATAAATAAGTTGGAAAACAGCATCTTTTTTTGTATTTCTTTTTTTCTTGTTAACAATAAATATGGTAGAGATTCTTAAAAATTATGTAAATGATTATGCATATAAAAATCCATCAGATAGGGACAGGGGCTTTTAGCTCAGAGCACAAAATGTTGCATAGCTTTTTAGAGTTAATTGGTTTGTCAATTATGAAGAAAAGAATGCTGGTTTATGATTGATGAGTTTGAGTAGGATAACTAATAATATCTGATGGAATTTTCTTGATGGTTTACAGAAGAAATTTTATTTCAGAAAAACACAAGCAATTTCTAGCCGCTATATTTATTTCAGAAAAACACAAGAAATTGTGTGCAAGCAATTTTTGCATCATTTATCTTCAATTAAGAGTCATCATTTCTTTTGTTTATGAATTAAATGGCTGATTGAACAAAATGTTTTTGGTACATGATATTTTTTGAATTGTTATTGGTCCATATAATACGATCTGGGAAGCTATTTTGGTTTGACTCAGTGTGAATAAGAACAAAAACATAGAGAAGGAATTAGACTTTTTAAGCTCTGACGAGGGCATAGACAAGGAATTAGACTTTTTCATTTCAGACAACACACAGCATAATTTTTGCAATTCTTAGTGTTCTCCCCACTACTCCTGCATGTTACAAAATGGGAAAAAAAAATTAGCTAAATGACAAAAACCCTTAGATGGTGAAATCCTACCAATAAAACCTACTTTTAGCAATTTTCTTCTCTACCAGATGTCATTTTGGATCCATGGTTTTTTGTGCGAAGCACATGCCAGAAGATGCTACAATGCCATGCTTCCAGTATGGCCAAGGGGTTGGACTCCTTGTATATAAAGTCTGGGTTATATGGTATTACCTCTTCTGTAATACTTAATCTTGTGGTGTACATGCACGGCATAAACTAGATATGGTGAAAATAGTCATTAACCCAAAAACTGCCCACTCTATCAATGCATGTTATGTACAAGCCCATGGTATATATGCATGTAGAAGGCAACAAAAATTCATCATGATTATATAGTGTCAATAAATGTAATGATATTCTCCTCCCACCAAAAAACATGCATCACTTATTGAGTGTTTACCAGTGTATTAGTGCATACCACCTTGTACCAAGCAATACCGTGTTTGCCATACTGGTCTCGGTGCCATGTGTACCAATATAGTATCAATATGGTGTCCAATACTAAGATTGCAAACCTTGGTTTACCCAGTTGATATGAGGAGCCTGACATATCATGTATCGTAGGAAGAATTTCAGAAGATGTGAAATCATAGGAAGTGAGGGTATGTATAAAAGTGAAAAGTTGGATTTTAATATTGAGATGCTTCTACAACTTGCAGAAACTACTGTTGTTGATTATGTGGATGGCATTATTTTTATCATAACACAGAATGGTAGTAGTTAAAAATCCTGCAATCAGGCTGGAGATAAGGTAAGAAAGATGCTAATCCAAACTGTAGTGTAAGCTTTCAGACACTAATTGGCTTCTTTAGGTGATAGATAATTTTTGTTTTGTTCTCTTGAAGAAGGCAGAAGTTTCTAAAGTTGCTATTATAAGTTGTTCTATAAAGGAATTGCTTCTATTTTGCACTGCTGCTTGGTAGCGGTGCAGAAAGTTACTCACAAATGATATCAAATATGACTAACGAAACCATGTTGAGCTTTGTAAAGGATATAAATGAAAGCTTTAACTCAATAAGATCCTTTTGCTGTTTGATATTTTGTAAGACATCTGAGAAAACGGAGGTGATTATGAAGGTTCAGTCAGATCTTATCCTTTTAGAATGACAATTCTTCTAGCCTCTCTCTCTCTCTCTCTCTCTCTCTCTCTTATACGCGCGCGCGCATACACACATTTACACTTGGTATAATTGGTTATAACATTTTGTAGAAGATGAGGAAACAGTGTTAATATATTTTAGATGTTTGAAATTGACAAATGCCATGCAAGAGAAATAATAAGAAAGAAAAACAAACTTGGTGTTGACTGCTTGATGATGATCCTGTATGCAGGACTTTTAACTTTTTATTTTTAGCATTGGATAAATCTGTGATTTTGCTTATATTCTCTGTAACTCAAGCAGCATATAATAACATTAAGTCTCACTAATAGGAGAAAGTAACCATTGAAAAAAGAGAGAACTGAGGAGGTTTGACAGGTTACAATCTATTAGTGAACGATGCTACCTTTTATTATTTTTTCTCCTTTTGTTTTGCTTTCCGTTTAATAGATGCACGTAATGCCTAATATGAGAGGAACAGATGTTGATGGATTATTGCTGAAATACATTGTTTTGCAAACCATCTGGATTTTTGGGCTACAAGAATTTATTCCCTGCAATCTTTTTAACTTTTTATAAAATTTATGATGGTCTTTTATGTTCCTTTATGTTGGCTAAGTCTCCTTCTGATCTATAATTTGTCAGAACTAAACTTTTTATTTTTTCTTCTTTCTTTACAGGATGGTAATCCAAGGCTTTCTTGTTTTGGCCTTATGAAAAACAGCAGGGATGGAAAGAGTTATAGCACAAACCTAGCTTACACACCACCAGAATATTTAAGAAATGGTAATCACTTGTTGTGACTAAAATTGGTTCATTACAATTTCTCCTATTCTCTGGTATTAAATAATTGGCATCGACTGCACGGCTTGTTTGCTTTTATGTTGTGGATAATCTTACTCTATTAATGCCTTCTGTTTGCTATTTTGTTATTGTTTCTATTACTATTAGTATTATCATTATCAAATCAATTTGTCTAGAGCTAGCATGCCTATTACAATTTGTCTAGAGTCAGCATACCTATTACAATGATGTGCTAAACTACCATTTTCAGTATTTAGTGTAGCTAGAGATTTGGATTACCCCAGGGGGTGGGGTTTGAGTTTGTGTGAAGCTAAGAATTCATGAGCATAAAAACTATCTTCTAAGGTGAATTTGTGTGAAGCTAACAACCAACCCTTGGTACTATATCACTCTAGATATGTCTTAACCCATCCCAAGCAACAACTTGTGTTCCCATGCTTAATTTTCAAGAGTGCAGTTGTCCAATGAGAGGCCTATGGTTCTAAGTGAATACAATTATTGTCGGCCATTGCTTTCATGCAACAGGTGAGCACCATAGATTTAGAATAATTTAGTACAGGTGAGCATGTAAATAGGTTCAAGTATTGTCTAGCACTAATACTCATTAGAGTATCCTAACTAGGATGCATATGTAAAATTGAATAACTAGATTGATTCTACTACAATACTTTGTCCAAATGCTGCAGATGGTGATGACAAAAGTCGCTGATACCCAATAAACAAAAGCTTAAGGCTCAAAACTGTGCTTGAATAAGTAGTTAGATGTCTGAAACAAAGTTTATGAACTAAAGTCTGCCACAGAAAAAGGGCAATTAACTTATCATGTCTAAAAATTTAATGGTAAACCCATTGAACTCATACAACAAGACCTGAATTCTTGAAGTATTAATTAACTTCAGCAGGGTAAAAAATATGCATGATTGAAATTTCCATATGCATGAGACTTCTTCTCTATGCAAAGAATAACAATGCATATTTTGTCTAGACACTGACAATGGTTTAGGCTCTTGTAAATACCATGCATGAGAATGTTGTTCTATTTGGTATAAATCCATCATTGCTTTTTTTGTGATTTTAATGTTGAATGTCATAGTAGTGCTGAGTTTTGAACCATTAATTTCTAATTTTCTTTTTAACTTGGAAGCAAAAATAATATCCATATCCTAGTGATAAAATTGTTGAATAACTTGGTATCTGGAGAAGGGGTGTTAATTTCTTATTTTTGCTCAAATAACTTGTTTGCACTTGAAACCTTTTCATTTCCCATATAAATATAGTTCTCTAGCTTTAAGTTTTAAGATGTACATGCATGCATAGCTTGGCTTTGTTACCTTTGAGAGGATTTCTACTCAAATCTCATCAGGTTTAGATTTAGATGGAGAATCCATATCGATGATCTGTGCTATTGAATGTGATTCATTATGTATAAAATGCTTACACATCAAAAATCATGTAACTTGGAGACCCTTGGCTCATGCATCAAGAGGTTAAATCTAGACTTGAACGGATATGAGTGGAGATCCCCTGAAGTATAGCCATGTGAAGCTCTCCCTCTCTATCCCTCTTAAACTGTAGCTAAGTCAAACCCTCTCCATATATTTATATCTCCTTTCTTTATATAAATATATGCAGGAACATATTCAAGTTAAACTTGGTGCAATTCTAAGCAAGGTTTTAAGTTCTGGCAAGACGGGGGGCATCCCAACCATCCTGTTCTATTCCTATGAGAAAATGGGATTGTGGGACATCAAAACCTGACCATGTAGAGAAAGAAGAAGAAAAAGAAAAGAAGGAAAGAAGGAAAAAAAAAGAAATGAAGGAAAGTAGAAGAAAAAGGGAAGAAAGAAAGGAAGAAAAGAAAGGAAAAAAATTGAAAGAAAGAAAAAGAAAAGAAAGGAAAGAAAGAAGGAAATGAAAGAAAGGAAGAGAGGAGAGAGGGAAGAAGGGAAATAAAGAAGAAGAAAGGAAAAGAAAGAAATGAAAGGGATAAAAAAGAAAAGAAATAAAAGAATAAAGAAAAATTGAAGGGTAGAGAGATGAGGGCACTGGGATGTTTTGTTGAGATGGCCATCAGGATAGGGTGGAAAAGTAGTGCATCTCATTTTATGAAAAAATTGGGGCACCTCTTTTCCATGTAATTTAAAATCTTGATTCTAGGAAAGTTAGCTTTTTTTTTTTTTGTATCAGACAAGGTAAGATGTACTGAACTAAATTGTTTAGTTTGGTCTGAATTGATTGAAAAATGGTTTGTTTTTGCCTGTTGATTTGGTACGAGCCTCGAACTAGGACAAACTAGTTTGAACAAGTCCAATCTATGCCAAACCACTCAATTTGGGGTGGTTCGGGTGGTTTTGTGTTTGTGGTTGTGCTAAATGTCATGTGAGCTCACATCTTCTTTCCTCTCTTATTTTTATTCAAAATCATTTAAATAAATGTTCTGAGCTCACATTCTCTCTTCTCTTTTCTTTTTCCTTTATATTTACTTAAAATTTTTTATGAAAATAAGGAAATACACCTCATTCGAATTTAACAAAAATATCAAAAAAATCAAATTTTCTAAGAATAAAAAGTTAAATCTCCCTCTCAAGAACAAATTCAGAGAATTTCAAGAAATCATGGTTTAACAAATATCAAGTTAGGATGCTTCCATTTTGGATAAAACTTTTAAAAAATTAATTTAACTTATAAATGATGAGGAAACAAAATACTAGAAAAATTATTTTAAAATACAATTTGTATGACTTTGGTCAACACTTTGTCAAACTTATAGAATTTTTTGACTTAAATAAGATCACAGTGACAGTGAACCTCACACTGACCTATGCCAACTTGATTCACAACTTATCAAAACAATAAGATTAAATTTGTCATAAAATCTTAAGGTTAAAACGTATTTTTTAGGGTTCAAACTATGACGTGTTATTAAAATTGGAATAAAATTTAAAAACTACCGATGAAAAAGGAAAAAATTGAAAATCAATGAAAAAACAAAAGAATTGCAAAAAATACTGAATTAGCCCTAATCGATAGTACACTACCGGTTTAGTTTGGTTTAGTATCAGTTCACGGTTTATCCAGCCTTGGTATCGGATGATTGGAGTTTCACATCAATGATCTAAGATGTTTTTGGCCATGTAATATGTAAGCTAAAGGTCTCCAAATCATATAAGTTTTTTTGTATACGTATTTTGGAGGTAATAGATCACATTCAATAGCTAGGATCATCAGTGTGAACCCCTAATCGTCTAATTTAGAAAAGATATAACTCTCTTAGAGTCACACAAGATGTAACTTGATCTTATCTTATATGTATATGTCTATATATATATATATATATATATATATAGAGAGAGAGAGAGAGAGAGAGAGAGAGAGAGAGAGAGAGATGGACTTGGCTACACCCGTGTGTAGCCAAGCTCAAATCTAGTTGCCCTTTGAACTTGGCTATATTTGAATGTAGCGAAGCCCGGATCCGATCACCCTTCCCACCCTTGGATCCACACGGATCACGGATTTCAAAGGTGAAAAAGGTGGAAAAGATGAGGTGGCTTCAGGATACATGTGAATCCAAAGGTGGAAAGGGCAACTGGATTCAAGACTTTGTTACATTCGAATGCAGCCAAGTCCAACTCTCTCTCTATGTATATATATATATATATATATATATATATATATATATAGAGAGAGAGAGAGAGAGAGAGAGAGAGAGAGAAAGAGAGAGGTAGATTTGGATGCATTCAAATAGAGCTAAGTGTAGATCCGATCACCTCTCCTACCCTTAAATCTACATAGTTCACGGATCTCAAAGATGAAAAGGTGGAAAAGATGGGGTGGCTTCAAGATCCGTGTAGATCCAAAGGTGAAGGAAGTGACCAGATTCTAGATTTAGCTAAGTCGACCTATGTATGTATGTATGTATTAATGTAATGTAATGTATGTATGTATGTATGTATGTAATGTATGTATGTAATATATGTATGTATACGCACCAATATCTAGTTGATATTAGCTAGATTTTGGTAGCAGCAAAAGAAATATCCCTGACTGTCTGTGGGTTGGATCTTATGGTTTATATGGCCAACCCTCAGACTGAGCTTCACATGGACGTGAGCTCAGATGTGCCATTGGAAAAGGGCCAATGTTCCTGATGGAATAGGAGCGAGCAGCTGCAGTCTTCTCTCAACTGTAAAAGGGGGGCATGGTTAGCTTTGAGAATAATGAGTGGCAGAGCGCACATTCTATGTGTAGCAGTGTCTCTGGGCGCTGGCACCAACATGCAGGTGCATTGGCATGGGCATTGGTTTGTGGGTGTGCTGTGGTGAGGGCATGCAATGTGTGGTGTTGAGGCATTTAAGCATGGTGATGGAGAGCTGTGATGAGTGAGAGAAGGGAATGAAAAAGAGAGGAAGAAAGGAAGGGAGAGAATAACAGAAAAGAGAGAGAATAAGAGAGATGAGAGACTAGGAGACCTTCTGATTTTGTAGTCTTGGTTTAGGCTGGATTGTTCGCGTGCCTCTTTTGATGCTTCTCTTTGACAGTTTTTCTATCAGCCAGTTTTTCTTGCATGGTTCTCTCTGACAGCTTGCCAAGACCTAGCAGAACTTGCATAAGGATTGTTTTCTAGTAATATTAATTCTCGGTAAGTCTGCATTGTTTGATTTAGTGGATTATCTTTCATCCCATCAATTGATGTAGCCTGTTTGGTGAACCTCATAAAATTCTGTTCTGTTATGTTTTCATATTACTCTTGTTTTATTTTCTGCTACTGGACTGTATGTGGGATGCATGCTTATTACTTGGTCTATATGTACACAGATATTAGGTAAACAATGATGGCTTTCTGTGTTACTTATACCCTTCATTTTAGTCTAAAAGACCCACACCCAATGCTTAAACATGGACATTTGTATGACTCTTGGGCACTGGCCTGTATGCAAAAAAATTTTAAATGTGGAAGGGATCCAACACTTAGATGCACACCCACACCTGATACACATAATTGAGTCCATGAAACGTAGAGGGCTTTGATAACAGTAGTGACAGCAGGAAACAAATGCAGCTTTCATTGGTGAACAGTTGCACAGATATGGAAATATAGTGAGAGTAAATGCAATAGAGTGTCATTGAATGATAGATTATTATGGCAATGCTTTGGAATGGGCATCAAGTTCTGATTGATTTATCATATTCCTGAGGCCGTTTTCCATTTGAACTGCTTATTGTTGTGTGCCTTGGAAGTAATTGCTAACACTAGCAACTGCTTGATTTTTACATTGACTGTTACTTGTGTTACTCTGATGATGTTAACTATTTCTTGCATGCACGTTAATCTAATTTATACTTCTGCTGCAATGAATCTAGCAGCTTCAAAGATCACCAAAAAATCCATGTAATATTACATTTAAAGTAACTGCTTGACTCCGGTTTTATTCTCTAATGATATTCAAGTGGGACTATATGTCTTTATGAAAATTCTTGCTTCTAGTTTTAAGGTTTCATTGTCTTTTGCTATAACCACTGGTCTGGATTCCATTTATTTGTTAGCTAACCAGCAGTACCACATGTCCTATGTTTCCATGTGACAATGATAAAGGTTGTCACCTAACATATGAGGGTTTTATAGAAAGTAATTTTTATTAGTTACTATTGCCTTCCATTTTAATCTCTGAAAAGTATTCAGTTTTATCACTCATCTGATTCCATATGCAGACATTCCAAAATTTCTAAAACATGGTCTGTATTTTGTTCATGCATCATTAAATCGATGTCCTCATCACATGTATAACTTAAACATGTCATAATGTTTTATTGCCCAAAGGAATACAATGCTGAAGAAAAGAAACAATGGTGCCTGGAATTAACTCAACTTCTCTTTTGCAGGGAGGGTCACTCCTGAAAGTGTTATATTTAGTTTTGGCACCATCCTCTTGGATCTTTTGAGTGGAAAGCGCATCCCTCCAAGTCATGTAAGTTGTATCTATCATATATGTCATAATGCAGTCATTTATTTTATTGTTTTTCCTTTTCTTTTTTATTTTTAAACCAAGGAGTGGGGGCCTACTTTTTGCTTTTGATGGCAAAGTTCTTTCAAAAATTGGCAGAAGCTGGACTTACCATTTCATCTTAGAGTATTTTTTGTATTGTTGTAAGAGGCATAATTATCGTGTTTTTCATGTACTTTTCATACTTAGCCTTCTTTGTATACGAAAAACTGCTATTGTGCATGTAATCTGAGTGTTTCTATAACCATAATATCAAGGACTTGTTCCATTAATTTGGCCTTGGGATTGTGATTCAAATTCACCAATAATTAAGTGTTTTCTCTGGTGTTATCATAAGCTTTTCGCATCTTTCTCATAACTTATTATGATGTTTGCTTAATTATTTATTCTTGGACTCTTAAACACAATTTTGAGTCCCTTGCTGCATTAGAGCTTCTTAGTTTTTGCTTCAATGACCAATGTATTTCAATCAGTTCTCCATCAAATTATTCATAATTGAGCAACTATGCCCATTTTTTGCTCTATCCCTCCTAGTTTTATTGCACATCTTTGTCAACAATGTCATTTCTACCACACTGACCTTGTTTTATATGTGTAATCCAAAAATATCACTATTTGTAAATTTACATTAAAGAAAAAGGGATCGAGACATAAAATAGAATTATGGCAAGATAAATGGTGTGGATACTACTTCATGCTTTGAATGTCGGGAGAATTGTGTTCTAAGAGTATAATTTTGGCAAAGATATAGATAATGAGACTACTTCATGACTACTTCATTCTTAAACAAAATAAATTAAGGGCTAGGACAACATAAGAGCTGGACCTTTTGGACATAAATTGATCTAGAATTAGTTGATACCAGATTTTTTTGCAAGGAAAATCTATGGGCAACTTAAAAGAGAACTGAAGTAGATTAGTGCTAAAAGGTTATAGGAAGGACCTGAAATACTACTGGTAAAAGTTGTGATAAGGAATTGGGAAAGACCTCTCAAAGCCAATCCTAAATAGTTAGGCTGAGGCTTCATGGTGTCATACCCCAAACCCGAGATTCGGGCTGAGAGCCATGACAACTGCCCCATACTCATAAGTAGTTCCTTATAAATATGCAAAGCATCATCACATGATATCACACCTCAGTAGTATTAAGTTTGAATCATCAAATTTAAAAGTTCCTTGAGCAAATATAAATAAACATTCAGTTACAAACCATTGTTTAAAATACTAAGTCTTTAATAAAATTAAAGGAAAAAATTTCTTTATTCTTCTCACATATCTAAGCACTCTCCCTGTGGTATCCCTATGTAGCTACTAAGTAGAATTTGCAAAAGAAAATAAAATAATCATAAGCTCCACAGCCTAGTAAGCAATGATTAGCCATCTTGAATATAACATAATATGAATATATAAGTACCATTTATCAATTAAAATAAAGAATATGTATTTTTCACATTCTTAGTTCTTATTATGTCATGTCATCCAATCCTACTATGCTGGAATCATATCGCCAGTGTTTCAGCCCCACGAGTAAGGTATCAACTAAGATATAGCCTCCAAGATCATGGCTATCACCAGTGTATAATCCCCATGAATAGGGTATTAACCAAGGTATAGCCTCTAAGGTCATGGTATCACTAGTGTATAATCCCCACAGGCAGAGTATCAACCAAATATATCCTCCAAGATCATGGGTTAATCCATATTTATCCAAATTTGTTCCTATTAATTTAAATCACTTCTGTCAATTTATGAATTTTATTTCATCAGGCCCTTAGGTCTCCTATCTAGGGTCAACATAGAAATATCCATTATCTGGTAATTTGAGCCATGTTTCATTTGATTAGGTTAGGATTTATTAGTGAATTAGTCAGTTAATTCATACCAACCTTGATTTATATATCATTTTTCATGAATTTGGTTTTACATAACCTATCCCTATCATTTATTCATGGAATAGCTAGTCTAAAATAGTTATTCCTGGTTTATTCTTAACTTTAAACCCTTAAGGACACACATGTCATTTAATTAGGGAGAGCATCATTTGTTAAATTGTTTAAAGGACTTAACGTATCATTTTTAAGAAAAGAAGGTTAGGCGCGGCATTTTATTAAAGTAAAAGGCAAAAGGTTCAATTGCAAGCCAAGGGACGCGCGTCAATAAATTTGGAATTCTAAACAGGAGATATGCATGGCATTTGGATCAATAGAGGAGTATTTGAGTCTTTTGCAACCCAAAGGCATGCACGTCAATAGCTTTGAGGGATATGCGTTTATTTTAGTGGTTGGAGGGGTATTTCAGTCTTTGGCTGCACTAGGACATGTGCGCCATTTTAACATTTGAGCTTAGAAACTAGGATATGTGCAGTTTTCTTTTGTTTGGAGGGGCATGCAGGTCATTTGGCCACCCAAGGACACGCGGTATTTAGTTTTAGAGTCTTGAAACAAAAGATTTTGATCCTCCCAATTTTCAGTGTTATTTTCTTCCCCGGCGACGATCATGGCTAGCCGGATCCCTCCCCCCGTCTTGGTTGGCTTGGATAGCCAACGGCCAACCACCGCCCTTTTAGCACCCCTGACCGGTTATAGCTCAAGCATGATGGCAAAAGAAACCGTCGGCTAAGACGGTTTAAGCCTTGCTTACATCCCCTCTTTCGACATTATCAGGCTCTCTCCAGCGTCAATCCACCAGTCTCTGGTGTTCTAATCCTAACCTCTAGCTACTCCAGCAAGGAGGCAGCCATATAAGCGGTGAAAGGTGGTTGCCAAGAATAGGGCATCCGGCCCTTCTTGGTTGAAACCGACACTAGCAGCTAAAAAAAAAAAAACTATTCTAAGAGGAGGAATAAGCTTATCTTCTAGATGGTCTTCTCCGATGACTCCTTAAGCTGGATGTCCTGAGACCTCTTCAAATCACCCATCCTTTCCTCCTTTCTACCCACCGTCCGAATGCATCCTAGATGAAACCTAAGGTTCAACTTTATAGTGGATTAGTTTCTCTTTAATCCTTCTTCATCTCAATTTAGATTACCTTGATTGGAATACTTTTCTTGTTTAGGAAACAGGGAAATAGGGTCTTGTTTTGAACCTGTTTCCTGCTTCGATCAGCTCTCTGTCTCTCTTTTTTTTTTTTTTTCGCTTGGCCCATTAAGACTTAGGCCCACTAATTCTAAGACCAGGTTTAATTAACCTAAACCTTGCTTTAGAGTTTCTAAAACCTAGTCTTTTAGGGCTGGGTTTTACACATGGCAATAATCATAGTTATACATCATAATTATGAAAGCATAAAATCAACAGATCGTACAAATGAAAGGAATTCTAAAATTCAAAAAACAAGAAATGAATTTCTTTCCAATAGAATCTTCATTAATTTATTGGAGTGGAGTTACAAAAGGATGCTTAAAGAGTTTGGTCCTGAGGTCGAAGCTTGTTTCATGTTTCCTTGATCTGCTTAAGTGCATATAACATAAAATATGCCAAACAAAATTTTGCTATTTTTTGTTGCAGAAGTGGATCTGTAATGACGTCTACATGGCTTAGTCTTTTAGCTTTACTCTTTGATCGCCTTTTTAACCTTGCTTTTTGAGGTTTAATACAGAACATTCTTTTCTATAATATATATTTTGGTCCCAATTGAGAAGACAAATTGTAATCTTTTTATATTCTATTTAGTTGCCAAGTTTAATAAGCATTTGGTATCAAGAAATGATGTCGTTTCAACCACCGTTAGGTAAACTTCCTTTTGGGCTGATTTGACAAACAAATTTGATATTATTGATGCTACCCAGAGTATAAATCCTCACTAATATGACAAACATCTTCAATCATTTATTTCAGCTTTCTCTTGACTGTGACATATACCTTTCTACACTTTCTGTTCAAAGATAAATCCAGCCTGTCTGATCTAATGATATTTGTCTATACATTCACCATGTCAGTTAAACAAAAAATAAAACTGTTAATGACTGCCCCTCCATCATGAATGACAAGGAAAACTAAATTTCTTCCCACATATTTGGGTGTCAATTAAACTATTTGATGTACAATTAAAGAGAATGCAAGATAGATCTTCTTAAACCACAAAAAGTAACTAAACAGTCTTCGACTGCAAGAGTATACTAAGAATTTACTATGGATGCCAAAACTTGTGTGATTATGAATACTCAAAACCTTTTGTTTTTGTGTGTGTTATATTGTGAATACCCAAACTTGGCAAAGTTAGGCTTCATATATCATGCTATTCTATGCACTTGGCAACATTTATATAGATCACCAGTGATAGTTACTTCAAGATAAACTAAATGATGGGCATTAAATCTCCTTTTGTATGTTTGTATGGTAATAGACAAATATAATATATGAAGGGCATGTATGTATATGAACACCAAGAGTAATCCCATTGCTTTCAGGGAATCCTTGAGGTGGTGTTTGGTATGGGGTGGTTTTTAAAATGTCACTGGTGATTTGAGGATGGTGATAAGATCACCCCATTTGGTATCTCCATTTTATCTTTGATTACCGAGAGATTAAGATCATTATCCAAGGGGATGATCTTAATCCTGCTCATGGGGTCAAGAATGTTAGATCACTGTAGTGATGGTGATATGCACAACAATTTGTGGACAATTTTATCCCTACATTTGCATTAAAAGGATGAGATTATCCTTAATAAGTTTGAAATACCAAACATTGCATATTAAAAATTGCTAACGTTGCATATTAAAAAATTATTATAATTTCAAATTAAATTTTATCACTGCTCTGATATCTGCATGTACCCATCTGTTTGTATTAGAACTGTTGCTCTGAAATTAGTGCTGAAAATTATTTTCAAATCAGTAGTTTCAAAATTCATGAAAAAATCTGTTTCCTGCAAAACTGATTTTTCCTGTCCTCTGAAATTTATGTAGAAGGTGCAAAATCTGATTTTTAATTTAAAATTTCTTTTTCCACTGCTTTAAAATTAGTGCAAAAATTCTTTTAAATAATTTTCAGCCTCAAAAATTTATTTTCAGGTTTCTCTAACCATGCTACTCTGGGGAATTTGGTCTTATGTAGTTTTATCACCTTTCTTTCTTAACATTTACAAACATTCCCAACATTGAGATACTTGTGTTATGGGCATAGACCTTTATATTGTACTGCACCTTCTATAAAAGGCAATATCCATTGTTTTGTTTTTATTTTCATATTACTGAGATAAAAATCCATTTATATGCATACAAGAATGGACATAACTAGAACCCACTCCCTGAAGCCATGAGTAATGGTTGTGATTTTTGTTGTTGATTAACATTTCCTATCCATAGGGATTTTATAATAAGGTAACTCTGAAAACTAACGTAAAGGGTTGAATGAAGCAGAGAAATTGATCCATATGTGAAGCAGGATTTTTTTTAATAATCAATAATAAACTTGGTTGTCACATTAAAAATCTTTGCAAATGGGTGATTAAGTGAATAAAGCTGGGGAGTTTCCTAATTGCTATTCACCTGCCCCCAATCACATAATTGTAGATGGATAAGTGAATAGGATATAGAGGAGTTGTGTACTTTCTAGCTTTTTAAGTTGGGTGATGAAGATTGTTAATGAGAGATTATCCATCATGGTCACTTCAGCTAAGACTTGATTATTTAGATGAATGAATAGTTTAAATTTCACAATACACATGAAAATGTATTTTGGTAGTAAAGGGAATGAAGACTGAATATACAAGTAGCTTCAAATTGCATGTATCCTTTACATTCATAAGTCCAGTTTTGATTATTTTTTGTGCATGCAGGCTCTTGATATGATAAGAGGCAAAAGCGTTCTGCTCTTAATGGATTCACATTTAGAGGGGAACTTCTCAGCAGAAGATGCAACAACACTAGTAGATCTTGCTTCGCATTGTTTGCAATATGAACCTAGGGATCGGCCTGATACCAAAAAGCTTGTTGCAACACTTGCACCATTGCAAACCAAATCAGAGGTAATGACTTACCAAGAATACTTTAGAAAACAGTATAGATTAGCTAACTTTCTTGAGACAACTTAACCCCATCGGCTCTACATGTAATGTCATGACCATAAAATTCTGTGAGATTTGATTTTTAAAGATTTCTTAGATATCATGAATCAAGCTTTTGCTCAGCATAGCTCCCTCTTGCTTATATGCAACAGGCCAAGGGTTCGACCATGGTTCTCTACTGGGAAAAATCCCAAGCCTTAAAATCCCCTTAAATGGGGTGAGCAGGACTTAGATCCCGCATGTGCCTCAAAAAATATAAAGAATTCTTAGACATTCATTTGAAGGATTAAACATTTGGAAATGGTTTTGTTGAAAAAAGATAACAAAACTCCACATAGAACTATGCATACTGTTAGATGAATATGGATACCTCTTTACTTTCCAATACCATTGCGAAGCATACACATATTCTCAGAGTTCAGTCCATCGCTGCAAATGAGCTGACACTCTAACTGCTTTATGGACCAATACACTAGCTGAGTGGCATTGCATGGTATGGGGAAATCCTAACTAAATATGATAATGAGTGGTTTGGGGTTAATATTCCGATACTCATAAATCTTTGCTTGTTCTTAAATTAATGATGTTTCTATAATTTTTTGTATCCAAATATTCAATATTACTCCTTATACAAATATGACTATGCTAAGATCATTCATATGGTCAGGACTTGTTTATTACTCATTATGGGGTTGGGGATAACACAAACACATGCGGGTGAGCGCACATACATACTTATATATGTATGTATATACGTATATATGTACATATATATGTACACATGCACATACATATGCATGCATGCATGTGTATGCACGCACGTGCATGTGTATGCCTTATTGCTCCATATGTAGTTCCTTAAACCACAAATTCTAAATGAACGAGAGCCAATCCGAATTGATCCTATAATAGGTTTGATACATAACAAATACGTTTATTTTATAAGTGATTCATATCATCAAGTGTTTCCATTCAAAATTCCATTCCTCTGTGTGTGTGTGTGTGTGTGTGTGTGTGGGTGGGTGCAAGATTTAACGTAACAAGATTTAACCATTTTGTTTTAATCTCTTTTATCTCTTTTAGAGTTACATCAGCTTATTGTATATACTTATTTTCTGATTTGAATGATTTAGCAAGTTATCTTTTAGTGGTCTGGCTTGGTTTTGGATTGATACTGATAGGGTTTGCAATCCTAATATGATCCTTTATGTAAATGATGTACATTAAAATGTACCTGAAACAAGTCAGAATTGAGTTTGGAACTGAATGGTGAACTGTCCAGCTGGGTTGGACTGTTGAACAAGATGAGTGAAATTACAAAATTGTTGTTCATGCAATCGATATTTTCCAATTAAGCTTTTCATCCCCTTTGGGCTACTTTATTGATGACCCATGATATATTTTTCAGGGTACAATATGCTTGTTGGTCGTATCATCAATTATTCTTTATTTTTAATATTTCCTTTTTCTTTCTTTTTTGATGCACTTTATTGGATGCTTGGAATGCGATGACCTAGGACCTCTACCAAAAAGGATAGCTAGAAAGTGTTATTTGGGTTCTTGGGCTTTGCATGAGTATAGAAGCTCTCTCCAGTGCACAATCGATATGAGACTAAGCACGCCCCTGCACAAGTCTTTTAAATTTTCTTCATTTAAACTTTAGCATCCTTGCCAAACTAAAGATCCAAATCTTAGTCAAATTCAATTACAAACATAATGATTGACCTATGGGCAGCCTCAAAAGGGCACGTGCTATAGCGTTTGGGGTTGTTATAAATGGTATTATGGTGGATTCAGCTCATTGCTTATGTGTGGCTGGAAAACACCATAACATAGGCCCTATTGGGGCTAACCATGAATTGATCATAGTGTTTGTAATTATATTTGAATAAATTTGGATCCTTAACTTAATGAGGATGTCAAAGCTTGAATGGGAGGAGAGGACCCATGCAAGCACATATTTAGTCTTACATTAATTTTACTTTGGAGGATCCTAGGTACTTATATAGGGCCAAGGAATCCAAATAACATCTTTTAGCATACGTTTTTGGGAGAGGTCCTGGGTCATTATGTGGAATAACATTAAGGCTATTCATAAAGTGATACTGTATCTCATCTCCATGAGATAACCCTTGCAATCTTTATTGGTGTCACAAATTCCAATATATCAGCCACAACAATCAAGTGGCAAGTGGCATGTAGGCACTATCTATTGATTATGAAGTGGGGCTTTATCCATCCATTAATTCAAAGATGGATTTGATGAGATGTCAATGCAATGGTTGTTTTGGTTAGACACATCAAGTTTGCATGGAATACTATGACAAAGCCCTATGAATCACATCATAATCATTAGCGGATGTGAAGGCACTCCAGTCTGCTGAATGGTTATAAATATCTCTTTTTCCCCCTTAATAGAAAGAAGACGGGTAGTATCAGTAGAAATCTTTAGGGTCTGTTTGGAGATATGAAGATCTCATCAGAGAATAAGATCATCTGGCAACCTTTGAAAGTACAATGAAAGGTAGGTATAGTTGAAAGAGATCAGGCAACTTTGAGGGAGCGGCAAATCCTGGTTTTTGAGTGGTAAATTAAACCATCCTTGAGATCATATTACCTGTCCTAAGAATCAGGAATGAGTTGCCCACGTCAGCTCTACTTCATATGTCCTGATCTCAGTCTACTTGATTTTCAGCTATTTTTCTACATGGAGGTATTGCTGGGAATCTTATTGGACTGATAAGATCTTCTGGAATCCAGAGTTCAAACATTCCCTTAGATTGCAGCTTTTTTCCTGACGTGCAAAATAGTGTCCCCTATGCAACAAAGGTTGCAACAATTTAAAATTAATGGAGAATTGCAGTGCATACCCATATTATGTGCATTTTATTACATTTCTATGAGAATGTGTTCACTCAAGTGGGTAGTATTGATGTGTCTTGACATTTGACAGTAAACTTGCCATGCAGGTACCATCTTATGTGATGCTGGGGACTGGAAAACATGAAGAAACCCCTCCTACTCAACGTCATCTCTCTCCTCTGGGTGAAGCCTGTTCCAGGATGGACCTTACAGCCATCCATCAAATTCTAGTCATGGCATACTATAGAGATGATGAAGGAACCAATGAGGTATAAATGGGAATTTCCAGATTAGTAATGGTTGCTGTGTGCTCCTAATTAATTATGCAATGAACTCCATAACAGCTATGGAAATATAATAGATGAATTTTGACTTTGACTCCTGCATGTTCTTTCTGCCATCAGTTGTCATTTCAGGAGTGGACACAGCAAATGAGGGATATGTTGGATGCCAGGAAGCGAGGAGACTTTGCTTTTCGAGATAAAGATTTTAAGACAGCCATTGATTGTTATTCTCAGGTACATTAGTGCTAAGTTGCCAGATGTTCTTTTTTCCCAAATTAATGAATTTAAATTCAAAGCATTAAATCAATTCCACCGAGCAATAAGGGTGGCAGATAAAAGCTTACTTTCTCAAGATTGGGAAGGCAGCTCCAGTGTCCGTTAATAAATTCAATCCCTGCATGTAGTCAAGTTTACACACACCAGACAGTATTCTGGAGTGAAACATGAGATTGGAAATTTGAGAATAAATCTTTATCATGACAATCAATTCTTGTCCTTATTACGGTAGGGGCCAGCTTTGTGAATAGAATTCAGCAAACACTAATCTTGGTTCCATCTGTTGTACTGCAGTTCCTTGATGTTGGAACAATGGTCTCACCTACAGTATATGCAAGACGTAGCCTGTGTTACCTTATGTGTGATCAACCTGATGCCGCCCTTCGCGACGCAATGCAAGCACAATGCATTCACCCTGATTGGCCTACAGCTTTCTACATGCAAGCAGTTGCCCTAGCCAAGCTGAACATGGATGATGACGCCAGGGACATGCTGAATGAAGCAGCAGAGCTAGAAGAGAAGAGGCAAAAGAGTGGAAAAAGTCAGTGAAACAGCAATTCAGTAAATTGAAACTGCCTTCTTCTCCTTGCGTCTTTGTTGACAAAAGAATGTTAATTTGGTGTGTGAAATCTGTGATTAGTAGGCAGAAAATGTATTATAGGGAAAGCACTTGGATTACATTAATGCATTTGTTTGCCATTTGTTTCGTATAATTTTGTTTTTCCCTTTTTTTTGGGTTGGGGCCATTGTATATGAACAGAGTCAAATCAGTCAGGCGCACTTAGGTGTTTGTTTTTGGGTTTTGATCATGCGGCATGTGGGCAGGCTCATGATCCTGTTTATTGAGAAGCTATAGAAACTTATTGACTTTGACTGCCTTGTGCATCAGTGATGGAATCATAACGCACTGAAAGGTTCAACTTGTGGAATCACCTGGTTGCCTAAATTATACTTGTCCTGGTCGAAGGCTTCGTTATCAAGTGTATCGCTTTATGGTTAGCAATTTTGGACTTTACCTGTTAATCTAATGCAGTGGGATTTAACTTCAATGGTAAAGCTTGATAGGGGTTTTACTGATTCCATCATCAAGATTATTTCAATAATAATATGAGATTTATTTACAATTTTATGTTTGTTAGTGTAACAATTCAGTATCTCGCTTAAAAAGCTAGTCGAAAAGATATTTAAATTTTTTAAAAAATAGTAAAGAGTTACTTAGTACATGATCAATGTAAGGTTACACATTCCAACATATGACTTTAACATACCTTTTTTTCATTCAAGTCTTGATGTTATAACTAGGTTAAAAGCTTCAGTTCAAATCCAATCAAACCTAATATAATTAGAAATATCATAGTCGGTTCATGGTCAATCCTAAAAGAGCTTGCCTACATTATTCTGAACATGAATTAAATTTGCTTTGATTTGCATCGATGCTATTTGTAACAGCATAGGATCTTATTTTAATTAAGTTAATGATAGATTATGAGTCAATAAATATTATTAGTACTTATGCTCCTCAAGTAGGTTTACATAGTGTGATAAAATAAAGTTTCTGGAAAGATATGGATAGACTAATTCAAAAGATTCCTAGTAGAGAAAAACTATTTATTGGAAGAGTTTTGAATGAACATGAAGGAAAATATAATATAGGTTTTAAAAGAGTATATGGAGGTTATGGATTTGAAAACAGAAGTAACGAGAAAAATATTATTTTAGAGTTTGCAATAGAATATGATTTTGTATTAGCCAATACATATTTTAAAAAGAGGGACTCTTATTTGATAACTTTTAAAAGTGGATATAATGCTAGTCAAATAAATATTTTTTTTTGTTAAAAAGATTGATCAAGTGTTTTGTAAAGATTACAAGGTTATACCGATTGAAAGTCTTAACATATAACATACATTAATGGTCATGGATATATGTATTAAAAAATACAAAAGAAATACTAAAAGGTATAAGAATTCAAGGATTAGGTTGTAGAATATAAAAGGAAAGAAATTAATAACTTTTAAAGATAAAGTGATGAAAGAAGGAAAATAGAATATAAATGGAGAGATTAATAGTATTAAAAAAGTAGCAATAGAGGTATTAGGAGAGTGACCATATGATAAGGAAACTTGGTGGTGGAATGAGAAAATTCAACTAGCAGTTAAGGCTAAAAAAGAGTGCTATAAAAACTACCTAAATGTAAGAATGGAAAAGCATATGAAAACTATAAGATGGTTAATAAAGAAGTTAAAAAGACCGTACGGAAGGCTAGATGTAAGGCATATGAAGAATTATATCACAAGCTACAAACACAAAATGAAGAGAAAGACATATAGAATTGCAAGAATAAGAGACAAAAAAACTACAAAATATATTTTAGGTTAAATGCATTAAAGATGATAATCAAAAAGTTTTGATTAAGGAGAAAAATCAAATAAAGATGGAGAAGCTATTTTAATACATTATTAAATAAAAATCATATGGATAATTAAGGATGTCCTATTAGTTCCATTGAAGATAAAGTTACAGCGTATACTCGTAGAATTAGGACATCTGAAGTAAATTAGGCTATAAAAAAAATAAAAGTAGAAAAAACTATAGGATCTCATAAGATTCCTATAAAAGTTTGAAAATGTATAGATGATATTGGAGTAAAGTAGGTGACAAATTTATTTAATAAAATTTTAGAAACAAAAGGATGTCTAATGAATAGAGAAAAAGTATTATAGTACCAATTTATAAGAATAAAGGAGATGTTTAAACCCGCTCTAATTATCGTGGTATCAAACACATGAATCATACTATGAAACTTTAGAAGAGAGTAATTGAACATAGGTTGAGATGTACTGTAAAAATATCAAAGAATCAATTTAGCTTTATATCAGAAAGGTCAATCATAGAAACTAATTTTCTCCTTAGGAGGTTAATAAAGATGTATAGAGAAAAAAAAAAAGACTTCATATGGTTTTTATTAATTTAAAGAAAGCATATGATATGTTTCCTAAAAAAATCTTAAGGTATGTACTAGAAAAGAAAAGAGTACCTGCTAGGTATATTAACATAATAAAAGATATGTATGATGGGACAGTTACTGATGTAAGAACTATTGGCGGCAATACTAACAAATTTTCTATTACAATAGGCTTACATTAGGGATCTGCTCTTAGTTCCTATCTTTACTTTAGTTATAATGAGTTTACTAGACATATTTAGAATGATATTTCATGATGCATGTTATTTGCAGATGATGCAATACTGGTAGATAAAATTAAGGCTGGAGTTAATCATAAGTTAGAATTATGGTGAAATACATTAGAATCTAAAGGTTTTAGGTTAAGTAAAATAAAGACAGAATACATTGAATGCAATTTTAATACAAGTAGAAATAAAGATGAATGTAGAGTACAAATTGGGGACTATAAAGTTACTAAAAATGATCATTTTCAGTATTTAGGATCAATTATTCATAAGGAAAGATTGAGGATGATATTGTTCATAGGATTAAAGTAGGTTGAATAAAATGAAGAAGTATAATTAGAATATTATGTGATCGTAGAGTACCTACCATGTTGAAGAGAAAATTTTGTAGGACAGTCATAAAGCCATCTATGCTTTATGGCTAGCCTTATGGTATGGAATATTGGATAGTTAAAAAAATATACATACATAAGATAAATATGATAGAAATAAGAATATTAAGATGGATGTATAGTGATATAAGAAAAAATAAAATAAGAAATGAAATCATTCGCGAAAAGATAGAGGTAGCTCCAATCGAGGATAAATTAAGAGAATGATAACTTAGATGGTTTGAACATATATAACATAGAGCTAGAGATGCACCTATGCAAAAGAGAGACTTAATACATGTAGAAAAAAAAAGAGGTAGAAATAGATTATAAATCACATGGGAGGAAGTGATAAAAAAAGACTTAAAATTTTTGTATCTTACAAAAAATATGACTTAAAACTGAGCTAAATGGAGAAAAAGAATTCATATAGCCGATTCTAACTAGTTTGAAATTAAAGCTTTATTATTGTTGTTGTATCCTTACTATGTTAATAGTATTAGTTTAAATTCAATCAAACCTAATCACAATCATAAACATTATGGTTGGCTTATGGTCAGCTCTAAAAGAGCCCACCTACAGTGTCCTTTAGTTTACATGAGCCAATCCACTCTGATATTATTGATACTAATCAAAAATCTCACTTAAAAAGACTAGTTAGAAGGGTATTATTTGAGCTTCTTAATTTTATATAAATACCCAAGATTTACTTAGTACAAAGCTGATTTGAGATTAAACACATGCCAGCACAAGCTCTCACATATATTTAGTCTCACCTTAACTTTGTATGCACACACACGCACACATACACATATATATATATGCTACTGTGCTTATTATAACATCAGTTATATATAAGGTAGATCATGGATATGAACTAAAAGATCTAAATAATTCAAAGATCTAAATAATACCTTTTTAGCTAACTTTTTGTATGAGACCCTTAGAGCAAATTTAGCCTATGACCCATATAAAGCAAGAGATATTGCAAACAAGCTCCTTAAGATTGATTACAAGTTAATTTTCTTATTTATGATTATATTTGATTAGATTTAGATACCTAACCCAGTAAGGAAGCTAAGGCTTAAGCAAGGAAAGTATGTAAAAGCTCATGCTGACATATATTTGTCCTATATTAGTTATGCACTGAATAAAATTTTATTAGTTATACAAGGCTTAAAAATCTAAATGACTCTTTCTTAGCTCACCTTACTTGGTGAGTCTCTAATATTATTATATAAGAATCCACATTAGTGTGTGTTTAGTACTAGTATTATGTAAGAATCCAAAAAAGATTGGGGTTGGCCATAAGCCTGTCTTTTTGTTTGTATTTGATTTGATTGGATTTGTATATAGTCTCTTAGCTTGGTGAGGATACAGGAATTTAAATGGCAGAAATATATGAAAGCCTACATTAACATAAATTTGGTTCAATTTATTCTACATCAATTATGTACTAGATAGATCTTAGATAATTATATAAGGCTAAAAAATCGAAATGATATCTTTTAGCTAGCTTTTTTTAAGGTGAAATCCTATGTTTAGTGTGTGTATATGTATGTATGTATGCACGTATGTACATATGTTCTAAAATATACAGTGCATCAAGCTATTCACAAAGGCCAACTTAATCTTCTTCCTTAAGGATCCCAAATGAGGGAACCCTAGGAAAGCTACCGACTCTAATTATTGTTCATGTATGATCCATACTAAATCTAACCAACTGCCCATCCTAGCTCTATATTCTTGATAGTCCATCTTTTTGTCTTAGTAGAGTCTTTTAGCGGTATGTTTTGGCCTTCTTCCTCATTGCTTAAAAAAAAATGAGCCATCGGTTCAAGTACAAGACACCATCATTAGCTGCAAATGGGAAGAAGCAAAACAAGACCCCTTTATCATTTTAAGGCTTATGAAGTGATGGAAATATTCCCTCAAGAAGGCCAAGCCCATTATCAAAGACCCACCCATCTACCATAATAGATGTCAACACTTTCAAAATGAGCATGAAAAGAGATGATTAGGTTAATGTTTATAGTTTTCACCCAACTTCACTTAAAATGGGGGAGGAGAGGTAGGTAGTTTGCAAAAAAGCGAGTTGAACCATACTTTATGCATTGCTCTCTTTGGTCCTAAAGAAACCCCTTGAACCCACAATAGTTATACCAACCCCTTCTATCATTTAGTTCAGACTTCTTTCCTTATCCAAGCCCTCCAAAGGGGAATTAATTAGATCAACCTCCTCATCAATCAAATAGTGCTTAACATGTAAATCCTTCTATATAGTAGTTGACTTAGGAGGGATGGAAGCCTCAAGATGGAATAAAACCTATCACTTTCAGAGAGAAAGATATTTATCTATCCTCTACTATAACCAAATGTGAATTTGTTAGATTTGAAACAAATAAAGAGGAATCGGACCACATTCTATCCCAACCTTTTATATATACATACACATGCACGCATTTATGCATATAGATTCGATCAAATCTAAATTTGGATATGATTTAGTACCTCTAAAATGTGTGCATACTAAAAATTATGTGAATTCGAGATTCTCAACCCATGCATTAAGTGGCCAAAAAATTGGATAGTCTAAATAATATAAAGTAATATATACTTTTTGACCTCTTGATACATAATTTAGATATCTACAAGTTACATAATTTTTTATTTTTAAGTATTTTAGAAATATTAAATCGTTTCCAATGTCTCGGATCATTAATGTGGGACATTCATTATTAAAATCTAAACTGATTAAATCTCAGTGGACATTTTCTTGAGCATAACCAAGTCAAGCTTACTCTCTCTCACATGATATAAATTGGATCTAAGGCCCTTTAAATGTGAGTGGTATCCATTCGCTTTCATCAAACAACCAATACAAAAGAAGTTACAAATTCAAAAAAGTTAATAATCTTAATAACCCAACACATAAAAATCACCATGCTAACTCTTGCAACTAGCCATTGAACCAAGGACATAGAAGGTTTATGTAATCTCAAAATACTTTTAAAATGCTGGGACATAGAAGGTTTATGTAATCTCAAAATACTTTTAAAATGCTACACCTTCTACAATACAAATTTTTCTTAGGAGAAAATAGTAGACTCAAATATATGAAGAGAGGATTAATATTTTTTTTAGAAAAATTTCTATATTTCTTTCAACCCAATTAATCAACCAAAAAACATCAAAGGATTCCAAGCTTCATATTTCCCTTATACAATTACTAAATTCATCATTTTAAATTGCAGTGGAGAAATAATCTACTACTAAATCATAGCCAAGCATATGAATTATATCTAATATAACTAATATGTAACTTTCACTGGACTAAAGAACTAGAGAGAGGTCTAAGAAACAATCCATCTTGAGGTCATCACAACAATTTGTGCAATATATGGAGGGTAATTAAATTTTAAATTTCCAAGTCAACAGTGAGTAGACCATAAAACTTTTCATGTGCATTAGCTGGGGACCTATCTTTCCCATTGAGCCTGTGTCTATGCTTTATTGGTTCTCTAACATGATAAGTTCATTTATGTGGAAAAATGTTATCATGTTATTAGAGAGAAAAAGGTGATAGGGGACTAAAGATATTTTGGTATTGTTTGGAACAATTGTTGGAAGTCAAGTGATGTTGGGGGCTAATAATTTTGATTTTCAACAATTAGCACAGGTTATTAATTGATCCCTAACAGGTGTTGTTAGAGAGGCTAACAACTATTTACTGGTTCTCAATAGCTATGCTAAATATAGTTTTAGCATTATTAATGACTATATGAAAGATAATTAAATATTGAGTTGCCAAGTCAAGGCAAATATTTTCAGGTGCATCAACTAGCACAGGTCATAAAATTTTCCCTGTTGGCCAAGAGCCTAAATTTTATTCACTCTTCAAGATGTATTTTATCTAAATTACATATCATTATGGTAGAGCGAATTAATGAATATTTTTAAAAAATAAAATTTTAAAGAAAAATTTTGTGTATCAATTGAAATGCAACCCTCTCCCTTTATTAAAAAAAAAAAAATTTCAACTCAGTTTTTTTGTTTTTTTTGGGAAGTGAAGGACAAAGCTGGTAATACCGCATCAGGATAATTTTGAAAATCAATAATGAATCAAATTTAGATTGATCAATTAAACATGATTAAAAAATAACTCACGTCTTATGTTAACCCACTAATCCAAAATTGATCCACAATTGGCATGATTATTAAATAGCTCAACTCCCGTAATACAACTTATAAATATGAATATGATCCATTAGACCTGTTTATCTTCTATTAAAAAAATATTTATATATCTTTATTTAATATATAGCATAAGTAAAATAGAAAAAAAAAGAAGTGAAGGATATTTTGAGTATTTCAGCATTGCATTAGATAAAACTTAAAATATGGGTTATACAGATTAGATGGAGTAAAATTAGCTGTTAGGTTTACATGATTTGAAAACAGATCATGCATTCGTGTCAATTCGAATATGACCTATTTATTAAATGGGTTATATGAATCATGTTATATAGCCCATATAATATACGGATCGAGTTTGGATCTAAATTTCTGACATAATTAATGAATAAATTAGATTCAAATTAATATATTTATTATTATATTCTTAAGTTGACATAATTCATTTATGATATATTGACATGGTTTACTGTCCTTAATATCAACAGCCAAGACTCATGAGACATTGGCCCCTAATATCCATGGCACCAAAAGACTTGGGTTTACACTCATTCAAGGAAAGTTTCCGAGATCATCGCAGCGTTCATCCTAGGAATGCAAAATTTTCTAAAGATTTCTACTTTACTCTCTTTTTGCCCATGTTGCACGCTTCACGAAGCTTTGTTTGACTGATATGTGGTCATTTTAATTGGTGTCACCAGCTGGAGTTAATGTGATAACTGATTTTTATATCTGAGCTTTATAATGACATCGACGTATAAGAATGTTAGGTGCTAATTGGTCTTCAGTACCTACTGCCATAGATTATTGCAAGCAGGAGACCAAAGCCATTTTCCTTTCTGTGAGGCCAACCATGCTTGCATGGAGATCAATTTCATGGCTAATTCTGCCGCTAATCCTGCGAAAACTAAGGAGTCTTCCACACCCTGGAAGAGGAGACACTTTTCTTCTTTACCTTGTTTTCTTTTTCTAGATTCATTACTGAGAAAAAAAATGAAGCAGCAATGCTCTGTCACTGCAACTAAGGACTGATTAATTAGATCAGATCCCATTCCAAGCTCCACAATAATCTCATCTTTCTACATGAATAGTTACAGAACAGAACAGAGGCTGGTGGTTCCAACACTTGTTGGATATTGTGATCAACCTACAACCACTGTCATGCTTTAAAATGCTTGAGATGTCCAACCAAGTAGAGATAATATGCAACGATCATGCATTCACACCTTGAAAGCATTGCTTCACTTCTGTCGTGATCATATAATTGAACATGATCCTGCCTTCGAGACCTTGTCAAACATGGATAGATGATTTTTTGGAGAAACTATAATTTTGGTCCTCAAACTTTCAGTACCTATCGTTTAGTTTAATTCCACGCATTTTGTGATATCCCTGTTGAATAAACCATTAAAATTTATAGAATAACTAACTTATTATTCTATCAATTAATTCATTTGTTACAAAAAATTAAAGTTTGACAACCAAAATGTATTTTAAGTGAAGTTTGAGGATCAAAAATATATTTTAGCCATGATTCTTTTCTTAGTAGCAGCACAATATAAAAGCCATTAAATTAATACCAAAATACAGATTCCATGAGTTATGACAATGACTTTGTTCACAGAATAGCCTCCACAACAACAAGGCAAGTCTCAGTCTTTTCTTATCCCTACTCCTTTACTTTGAGAAATAGGAGATAGATCTCTCAACCTAACAATCTCTTCTAGTAATCAAAAAACAAAAGGGAAAGAAAGAAAGAAAGAAAGGAAAAGATATCAGCACATTCCAGTCTTTTAATGTATGCTAGTATGTTCTGCCAATCCTCATACGGATGTCATCAGATGGGCTGATGCATTCCTTAGCACACAAATTAGTGAGCGTTTCGGTACTTAAAAGTTGAGCAAATTTGCGTATGGAGACCATTGGTCCAGCCATGGGCTACGCATTTGAGTCGAGAAAGGATCCTGCATCCAATCCAAGCTATTCTTTGGAACTTGAAGCTTTGGGGGAGAGACTTGTGGAATGGACGCAGATGTGACTTCCACCTCCTTCTGTGCCTCTTCTTTCATCTCCTTTGGATCTCCATTGTCCAAAGGCATTGATGAAGTTTGATAATTTTCCTGATCATCTGATGACACATTATCCACCATCGACATGCAGACTTGTGATGCTCTCGTGTCTTCTTCCATGGCTGCTCTCTGCTCCAACTCCTTCAATGATGTAGCCTTTCTATAGATTTTGCATAACACTATATCCTCCTGGACAAAGTGAGCACAAGACCAGATTAGTTCTATCACCATATTGCATTCATAATTGGACTCCTACAAACAGTGCATTCAATTACACATTTTGGAAGAAATTTTACTATTGTTTCTTTGCAGTTGTATACCATATAGACGTAAGCAAAACCATCTTAGGAAAAGGTCCAAAGAACAGATCTGGCACAGAATAATATTCACACCGCTAATTGTGATTAAACCTTCTGAAAAGTCTCTCCATTGACAACTGGTCAATTCCACACATTAATTTCCGAGTTCAAACATAGACCTTGTAAGCAAAGCTTAGAACCGTAATCTTCTTTAAAGCTTTTTCTAGGATGATGACATGACAATGAGCAACCGTTGCAAACATTGCACCATGGCATGTTTACGGTCCTACGACTATGGTCATTGGCCCTTTAGTGGGATGCCACCAACCTATCTCCTAAGACCTCTAGAATTCAAAAATGGCAGGCTAACCAAGTTCGAATGTGTTCTGTTCTGAAGCCAGCCCCCATGTTGACCTGCTCGTCAACCAGGGGTTGACCTCATGAGTCATGAGTCATGGCCCCCTCATTTTTCCACCAAAAAATAAATGAATAAATAAACTAAACCAAATTCTAATGGCATGATGGCCTCGGTGTAATCTTCTGAGCAAGATATAGAGAATCGAAGACACAGTACGGTGAGCAGTGTTAGGAGTGGCCACCTTGGGAGGAGGGACGGTGGTGCCGGAGTTGGGAGCGTCGGGGAGGCGGTACTCGTTCATGACCCAGTCGGTCCGGGTCCCGCGCGGGGCCCGGCCCTCGTAGAAGACCAGGGTCTTCTTCAGCCCGATGAGCCGCTTCGGATCGGCCGCGCTCCGGATCGGCCGGTCCGACCCGGTCGCCTTCCAGAACCCCCGCTCCGTCGTCCGGTTCGGCCTCCCTCCGTTCCCGCTCTTCCTGTCCCTCGGCACGAAGAAGTACCACTCCCTCTCCCCTATCTTCGCCAGCCCTGCCATGAGATTTAAAAATCTTGTCAGAAACTACGCAACGAAGGATTAAAGATTAAAGATTAAATCATGCATCAATACGAGGTGATACCTGGGAGTTCCCAGGGGTCGTGGCGGTAGAGATTGAGGGTGCCGATGATGTTGGACTGGAGCTTCTTGCCGAGGACCATCCTCTTGAGATAGAAGTCGAGGAGCTCCTCTTCGGTGGGATGGAACCGGAATCCCGGGAGGTCTGGCTTTGATCCGCTTCCCTCCATTCCTCCGCTTCTCTATACAGTTGATTATTCTCCTGGGAAGAGGATTGAGCGTGATATATAAGAGGCTGGCCAAAAGGACGAGGAGAAAATGGCTACTGGGCCCATGGCGAATGAACCCACGCGGTTTGGACGGGTGACGGGCTTTAATTCGTCACCGACTGGACTCCCAGGTCTAGGAGGAAAGGGAGAGGTAGGAGATGGAAGGAGTCGTGAAGTTTCCTCGCCTTTTGATTTGATTGTATTCTTTTTTAACTTCCATCAAGCGCAGCGAACTGACCCTTTCAAACCAGAGATAATTCATCGTTTTTGATTAATTGAGGGCACGGATAAGGTGGAGGATTTTGGGTCATTAAATAAAGCTCTGTTGGCATTCCCTTGTTTACTTGGAGGAGCCGTGGTGCGTTATTATTCCTGAAAGGTGGTAGGGTTTGCTGAGGTCATCTATAGAACGAAGTAGTAGGAAATTGAGGTTGATGTGGTGTGGAAGTTGTCTTAAGATTGGAAGGTAATTAAGGGTCCAATTGTGCACGCTGCTTTTTTCTTTTCTTTTTTTTTTCTTTCTTTTATTAGAAGCAGCACTTGTGGACTGCTTGAATTTAGTTAATTGAGGATATTATTCTTGACCAATCTTATCTGTGGATTTAAAGTGATTAGCCGGCAAAACCATAAACAAATAATATGTATTTTTTTTTTTACTGTAAATAATTGATGCATAAAGAGAAGAATGGACATGTCAATATATGAGAATTTCGTTATTAAGAGTTCAAAATGATTAAGTATACCTAACTTTATTCTTTTATATATATATAAAAGCTACTCTGATGTTTCAAACCTATGATATCATATTATAGTGAAGCAATGTTACCGCTAATCCGGGCTCATCCACAAATTAAAGAATAGATGGATCGCGAAATTGAGTTCTGCTAGTTGGATTAATTGTTCTTTTATATTTAAACCATATTTCATTGAAAATTTCACTCCTCTTGGTTTGTATGGCTATTTTATGATCAATGCATTGCAACACTATTAAACTATATAGAAATGGTAGAAATAATATGCAAAATTTAGTCTAATTGTGATCAAGAAATTAAAAGTAAAATGCTAATAAGTAAGAACTACAAAGTAAATTGGCAATCAAACCATCCATCCTTGTTCTTATTGCTTAATTTAAAAAATATAAAAAAATGATAAGATATTTTGTCAAGAGAGTTGCACCAATTAAAGGTGTCTTTGGTTTTGAAAAACTGACTCATTTTCTATTTTTATTTTCAAAGAAAAAATATTTATGAAAATATGTTTGGTGAATGAAAATAAAAAATAGTTTAATTGCTAGAAAATATATCAAAATGGTTGCAAAAATGAAAACAGTTTAAAGATATTATTACTATTTTTCATCAAAAGAAAGAAGAAAATAAAAAAATAAGGGCTAAAAAAATTGAAAATATTAGAGTTGATGATATTCTCTTTAACTTTTATTTATTCTTTTAAAAGATATCATTTATAATAAAAATAAAAATATTTTTTTTTACTTACTCAATTTTATTTTAGAGGTCAAAAAAAAAAAAGAAAAAGTTCTTAAAAACCAAACGCAGTCTAAAGAACTCTTTTTGAAAAGGAGGTGTCAAGGATTCCTATTCATTCATTTTTAATTAAGATAATGAAAGCATAGGTAAGTGCACGTAATGGAGGACACCCTATAAAAATTTGAGCTGGTTAGCTCAACTTAAACGTTAAAGCAAATTAGCTTCCTAAACTAGCAAAGCTTCTTGTTAGAAGCAACCTTAATCCAATCTTTAAGTCATGTTATTTGACTCAAGAACATCTAATAATGCATATAGGCAACATATATCAATAAACCTCAATTGTTTCACACACACAGACAATCCTGAGAGACCCTTTGCGACTGGTTAGGAAAGGAAGAAATCTAAATTGTGACACCTTCAATGGTTGCTTGTTTGCTTTTGAAGCCTGCAGCAGGACAAGGATCTAGATACTTGGATCAGGTTGAGGGCTCTCTCTGCTGCCAGAAATCAGCAAGGAAAGAATAATGACAGTCAGCCAGGTAACCACTGTAGCTGAGTCCACAGGTGAGCATTCTAGAGAAAAACTTTTTATTAAAAGCTCTTCTAGAGAAAAACTCTTGTTCAAAATTCCACAGATTAAAAATTCTATCATCCACAGTAATCCCAGGTGAGGCTTAAGTCAGCATTGATTGATGAAAACGCGTAAAGTTTGAATCATACCTTGACTACATTTCATAGTATCAGCAAATGATGAGCAGACTTCGTTTGCAAATCCTTCTTCACGTAAGAAAAGGATATAAGAAAAAATGAAAAAAAAAAAAAGTTGGTTCCACACCTGACTGCCTGTCAAACCTTCAGTTTGAGCAAAATGGTTACACTGTTAACATTATTCAACTGCCTTTTTAGAACTCCACCTCAAATGGAAGTAGATGCAATGGCATGATACTTAGTTACCATAGTCTACGACCCCATTAACTTAGTATTATATGGACAATTTGCTATTACTACTCACAAGTTCCATGGCAGTTTGACAGTTGAGCATAGGAAAAATTGATTCCTGAATCTATTTAACAGCATATAGAAATTTTATATCTTTATTCTCTATGCGTCAGTGGATTCAAAGAGAAACTAATTAAAAACATGTTTGCATCACTGATTAGTATACATTGCTCACTGAAACAAGCACCATGTCGAAGATTATTGCACCTACTAGCTTTGCTATTTATGTTCTCCACTATCACACAGTCCAATAAGAGCTGATTTGTTTGATAATGTATACATAATTTCAGAGATTTAGTTATAATTCCTTGTTACTGATTGGATCATCGATCTTGTTTTATTCAATCCAAAAACTAGGTAAGGCTTCATTTATACATTATCAAAGTAAGAAGAAATCCTCTATTTAGACATATGGCTAAAGGAAGTGAATACTAGGCAAATAAGAAGTAACTAAATAACTAATCCATTACAAATTGAGTTAATTGTCTTTACAAATTACTAGATGTTAATTTTAGTCAAGAAAAAAGGAGACTTAATGGAAACATCCTTCCAAAGTGCATTCCATCATAGACTGGACCCAATCAATTACTCCATTCTGAAAGTTGGAACTTGGAAGAAATAAGACCCAGCCTGGAAAAACACTGGCTTCCTGGGAGAATTGGAGACTGGAATTTCTATCAGTGGCCAAAGCCAGCAGTCTCCAATGATCATTCTATGGAATCCCTTCAAAGTTTGATTTTTCTCTCATCAGGCAACGACCAGAACACGACCAGCCAGCCTTTCTAACCTCTAGAAGCTGCCTGCACGCCATCCAAAGCCTAAAATATATTTTATTTCCTTCTTTTAAATTTCAAGTTGGCTCAGCATATAAACAATGCATCATGATCACATATCCTCTTTGCTTCATAACAGCAGCAAGCATTACAGAAACAAACCATGAGAACTCATATGAGTATATATTCAATTTCCCATCAGCTATGCATTTTGAGCAGATTTGAGGTATAGACAAAAATGTGTACAGATCGAATCGGATTGGTTTAGAAATACTTTTAGGACCAAACCAATTTAAATCGGTTTCTTAAAACTGAAATTGAAATCAAATCAAATTAAACTAAGAAACTCGATTTAGTTTCAGCTCAGTTTCTCGGTTCCTATATTAAACTTTATGTAGCCAAATAGCAGCTCACTTATTTATAATAAAAAAATATAACCCTCAAGCAGCTCACTAATTTACATTTGCTTATAACATCTTAATTTTAATTATAGTATAAATTAAAGCTCATACAACATATACACACTATTTGATTTGTTTTATATTGATTTTTTAAAAATCTAAACCAAAATGAATGAGCTTGTTTAGTTCCAAAAATTTTTAAATCAAAATCAAATTAAAAGAAAAAAAAAAGCCAACACAAACTAAATCAAAATCACAGTTTCGATCAATTTTACTGCTTAAGCCCGATTTGAATTGATTATTAAAATATCTTTAAGTAAGTATTTTATAGAGCAATTATGTGAGACAGTTAAAACTAATAGCTATTCTAGATATGCATTTGGTCATGAACAAACTCAAATAATATCTTTTTTGCTGGCGAATGGTGCAACTCCTCATCTCTGTGGTCTATTTAATTTCCTGACCTCACTTGGCTTCCTCAATGCCACAATTAGCGGATGAATGGATGGATAACAACAGTTCAAATCACCACATACGAATAGACTACTCTAATGACTAGACTGAGTCTTCCATCCACCATTCCTTCCCTAGACTTGGTCTATTAATTTATCAGTGATGCTGAACAATTGTACTCCATGGTTTCGTAATGCTAACTAGTGGACATCATCATAGCACGACAATGAGTCAGGATACTGCCATTTCTAGTCACTTTTGGATCGTTTATATTTTATCCTACTTACTGTGGCCCTCATCTCTCAAATATTTTATCCTACTTACCGTGGCCCTCATATCTCAAAGATTCTCTCCAAGGCCAAGTCTCCAAGTCAAGGTCAATAGACTCGCTGGGCCTTATGCTCCCCCCCTTCCTTGCAGCTAGTTCTCGGTGACTGACATCAGTTTCTGTTGATGCAGTGGGAGGTGGACTTTGGGTCAACTGCAGAAGCTGCCGAAGATTTTTTTTTTTTTATCGTAGGCCCAAAGGGCAAGGTTTGCTTCGCAAGCCACTGTCTTAAACCCCAAAAGTCCTTCAGAGATCCTGATTGATTGGAGGATGGACGAGCTGGTGACAGCTGTTTCTCTGGCGGATGGCAACCAGACCGGTTGACAAACTCAACGGATGTCTTTTTTTTATTTGCAAACATTTCCATCACTGATAATTTGACAGAAGGAAATTGTTAACATGCTGATAGTTGCATAAAATTATTTACTTATTCAATAATATTAGTAATTATTGTTATAAATGTTGATAGCTTAATTTTTTTTTTTAATAATTCGATAGCATTTGATTCGCAGTAATATAATATTATCGAGAATACATTTGATAATCAAATAATCAAAAATATAAAATTATCATATTTGATAATATTACATAATATGATATTACATCTATTATATTATATTATATTATATTATATACGGTGGGTGCGAGTTTTGGTCATGAAAAGGCATGGAAAGGTAAGAGAGGATAAAAGAGCATTAAAATAAGTTTAAATTATAATATGATATTTTCAGACTTTGATAATATCAAATACTTTTATTTCATATGAGAATCAAATTATCATAGTTTACGATAATTTAAGATTACTGAAAATCAAATATTATCACTGAAAATACTATATCTAATATTACCGTCAACGAAATGCTCTCTTAAGGTTTATTCTAATGATATAGGTTGAATATGTTCCACTTTCTTCTAGTTCCATATCAATGATATATTTACATTTTACTTCGATTAGGGTTCGTTTTGAGCACATGTTCTTTCAATTTTATTGACAAATGATTCACTGGATAGGATAAATTACTAGACATGGACTATCAAAAGAATGATTGGAAATAATTCCAATTTTTAATTCCCTCCCTTGGTTTTGATTATTTAAATCATCATTCTTGCTGAGCTATTTAAATTTTTGTATTTGTTAATTTTTTGACTTTTCTAAGTTAAAGTAAGATATAAATTATCATATTAAATAGGGTGCTAAGATGATTTTTGTCCCATTAAAATTTTAGTTCTTGGAAATTTAGATCTAACAATGATTAAATCATAAACCAATGATATGTTCTATAAAAGAGAGATCAAAAAAGGGATGAAATTAATACATAATCATGATGCTTCAAATATCTATCCAGCCAAAGTCACCAAGAATTGAATCTACCAGAGTTGAAATCACTTCTTATTTTTTGTCTCTCAATGAATGATATGAACCCTTCAAAGTCTTCAAAAGCTCAACTAGGAAATGTCAACTTTAATTCTCTAGAATGAATCCAGGATTATATATCACATTATCCTAATGATCAAACAGATAAAATATGGTATGATTACATCAAAGCTAGGTTATATCAGCATATTCTATCAGAAAATCCATTTCTAGCTTAGAGAAAGTATCCTAGTTACCTCCAGTCATTGCGGTTTAAATTATTTTCAGCATGGATGGAATACTCTTCTTGTCTTCCAGCGATGCAGTCTTTTGCTTACCAAATTACCTTCTCAGTAAAAATCCAATGGACAACCCAGTTCTTTTGTTTCCACCTAAATTTCAAAGAAACATGTCATAGCTTAAGACATCCATTGACACCATCACATAGCTGACATTTCAAGCTTATGAATCTAGAAGACACAATGAGAAGCCAGATTGATTGAATTGTGGTAATTTTATTGAGACAATAAAATTTTCTCATCCCAAATCTTCTTCAACAATTTTGTCCTCAATAATACTCTAAAAATGAAAAAGATACATTTCTTGCAAATCTTTTTTCGAGAAAGATCCATTATTCAATCCATGAGGAAATTAGTGATGCCAAAATTTATGTTATTATTGAGATGGACCAAAAGATAGCAAACAGGCCTTATTTTAACATTTGTTGGTAGAGATGGCATTGTACCTTGAAGAATCTTTTGATATGGTCAATATTTTAGGTACTGCATCATTAACCTTAAAAAAATAAATATATGCTACTCTTTCTAGCCCAAGGCTTTGCAATGGAAGTCTTTGATGCCATAGTTATGATGGTGCCTTTGTTGAAGGAAAGAAACTAGTTATTTTTTAAATATATTTTTTCAGTTTCAACAATTTGTCTCCCAAGTATAAAATTCTACTTTTGCCACCTCATGACATCATTGTTTTTCTAATCTAAATAAATTTTTCTTTCTTTGCACTTGATTAATTTTACAATAAAATTAATTATTTATTATATTTTGAGATAAATAAGAAAAATATTTTTTTAATTTCTTATTTTACGTGTTATAGCTAACTATATTTATTATATCCCTTTTTATAAGTCTCCACAGCAAGCATAAGTTCATTCATGATCAAAAAAAAAAAAAATCTTGACTTATATACAATCTCATGATTTTCTAAAAACTAAATAATTTGACCACATGCATAATAGATAAATTTATGATGTTTTATAAGACTTTAAAATTATTTAATATTATATATATATATATATATATATATATTAAATTAGTCATCATTCTAGTTTTGTTTTCATAAATTAAAAAGCTAATTAAAAAGATAAAAGTTGCTTAAATTATTTTTCAATACCGTGCTTCATGATCATTTAAAGGTTAAATTGAAGTTACACCTAATGTAGCTCTAAGAGATGTATACTTTTTGTTAAGTTGGATAATAAATGTTTTATATCGACAATCCAAGATATTAAATGTGATGTATGTATCTAAGCCGCACATATACATACATACATACATACATACATACATATATATATAGTTAAAGACCCCAATCTATACTATAAATATTAAAAGTTGATGTTATTTAAATTATTTATTTTCTAACTACTTAATATATGAAATAGAAATATTTAAATTATATAATTTTTAATATATTTTAGAGACATTTTAATGCTTACGGTTGTTTTTTTCAAAGCTATTTTTAGCTGATGATAATACTTCGCATTCTCTATTAATCCTTTCTCTTCCTATTCGAGCAGATGTAACCTTATTTTTTTCTTCTTTATTTTAATAAATCTGAAGGAAATATTTCTCTTCTTCCAATTACCTGTCAAACAAAAATAATTTTTAATATACAAGTAGTTTAAAGATATTAGATAGCATCTAATGACTCAAATTGTGGATCCAAAACTATCATCATTTAAAAAAAAAATACATAACTCTCTTAAAATTATAATAGGTGTAATGAGCTCTTTTTTTTAGTTAAAAGCACAATTATGCTAAAGTTGACAAATCCTCTAGTAGAAAAATTTTGGCTCCATCCTTGTCATGCCTAACATCATATCTTCCATCAATGAATTGACCACATGAGTGGCAAATATGTGAAGATGGATAATTTTTTTAAGGCTTAAATATACTTTTAGCTCTTAAATTTTTATTCAAAATTCATTTTGGTTCTTAAATTTTTGATTGTTACATTTTAGTCATTTATATTTTTAAAATATTATATTTTTAAAATAAACTTTAAATAAACTTATGTAATGCAATATTTTTAAAATATTATGGACTAATAATTAAAAGCTTGAGAATAAAATGAATTTTAAGTAGAAGTTTGATGATTAAAAGTACTCTTTTTTTTTTTTTCCAATGGAAATAAGATGGATGCAATTTGAACCTACCCTTGGCGGCAGTCCCAACGTCCGCACAGAAATTTCTATGCGGGACGAACCGGACAAAAATCGATGGCCATATCGGTTCCCGTCCTCCGCCACTGCTGTGCTGTCGTAGTCCACCAGACCACGTGACGTGAATCCCGTCCTCCGCCGTCGCCTGCCGCCATGTCCGCCACCTCTTTCTTGCCTCCCTCCATCATTTCCTTCACGGGCATGGCCACCAACCTCTCCGAGGTCCACCAGTCCCACGCCCACATGATCAAGACCGGCCTCATCCGCTCCCCAACCGCTGCTGCCCAACTCCTCTCCTCCGCCGTCGCCGCCGACGATCCCCCAGCTCTCACCTACGCCGACTCCCTCTTCGCCCGCCTCCCCACCCCGTCCTCCTTCGCCTGGAACTCTATGATCCGGGCCCACAATCGCGCAGCGGACCCGGCGTCCGCCCTCGAGATCTTCCATCGGATGCTCCACTCCCCCACCCGACCCGATAAATTCACCTATCCCTTCGTCCTCAAGGCATGCGCGGCCCTCCCCGCCCTTCCCGAAGCCCTCCAGATCCACGCCCGGATCCTCAAAACCGGGTTCGGATCCGATATCTTCGTCCTTAACACGCTACTACATGCATACGCCATAAATGGACTCAAAGAGGAGGCATTCAAGCTGTTTGATAGAATGCCTCAGAAAGATATAATCTCCTGGAATGCCATGATCAACGCCTTTGTAACCCTCGGCTTGATTGATCCTGCACGCAAGCTGTTCGATGAAATGCCTGAGAGAAATGTGGAGACTTGGAACTTCATGATCTCGGGCTATTCGAATCTTGGGCTTGTAGACCAAGCTAGGGAACTTTTCAATGGGATGCCTGCCAGAGATATTGTCTCATGGAATGCCATGATCACGGGGTGTGCCCATGCAGGCCGTTTCGATGAAGTGATTTGGTTCTTTCAAGAGATGCAGCATGATAATGTTTGGCCGGATGAATGCACGCTTGTGAATGTGTTGGCAGCATGCGCTCGAGTTGGAGCTCTGGGACAGGGCGAGTGGATTCGAGGTTATATTGACAAGAATGGGATTGAGATCAAGGGGTTTCTAGCAACTGCACTTGTTGATATGTATTCAAAGTGTGGAAGCATAGAGAAGGCTTTGCAGGTGTTTAATAATGCTTCTAAGAAGGATATTAGTACATGGAATGCAATGATAGATGGTTTAAGTAGCCATGGCTCTGGAGAGCATGCATTGAGGCTCTTTGAGGAGATTCAAAGAAATGGTTTGGAGCCCAATGGTGTGACTTTTGTGAATGTACTCTCTGCTTGTAGCCATGAGGGATTGTTGGATGAAGGCTGCCGGATTTTTGATGATATGACTCGGGTTTATGGAATTGAGCCAGGGATAGAGCACTATGGTTGTATGGTTGATTTGCTTGGCCGTGCTGGGCTTTTGAAGGAGGCTGAGGAGCTATTAAGGAGGGTACCAGTCAAGGATGCAGCAGTGCTTTGGAGGTCACTTTTGAGTGCTTGTAGGAAGCATGGGGATTTTGAGTTGGCAGAGGTAGCAGCAAAGCACCTCTTGGAGTTGACTCCTTTTGAAAGCTCTTGTTACATTCAATTGTCAAATATTTATGCGTTGATGGGCAGATGGGATGATGCAAGGAAGGTGAGGGAGATGATGAAGGTGCAGGGAGTTAAAAAAGAACCAGGTTGTAGCACAATTGAAGTGGATGGTGTCATTCATGAGTTCTTTGTGAGTGATTGATCATATCCTAATACAAAGCTTGTCTATAAATATACATAACCCTTCTGTGTAAAGGATTCGAAGTATTCTGGGCTATTTGCCAAAACCAACCATTTCATTGAGGGTTTCAAGCCTTTTCCAAGACATCATTCATGGAGTGTACAAATTTTGCTTGTCAGGTGAAGAAATTAAAGAGATTTCACTGTATATCCAACTTTTTTTTGCATTAGAAAGCTCTTGTAATGTTTTTTTTTGTTTTTTTGTTTTTTTTTTTCACTCTACAAGAGGCACATCAAGTCGATAATTAGCTCACTTCTGTCTACCAGCCCATGATGTTCTTGAAGATCAAACATGCATGCAGCATTTGTAATTGGTGGGCGGGCTGCATGGCATGTCGTATGCACGAGGTAACCACCCCATGGCTTAGTGTATATAAATTCTGTTTGATAACAGACAAGGTTATTTTATCTCTCTGTACTAAATTTGGATGAATTCAGCAAGTTAGCTGGCAATAACAACAGGTAACAACAATGAAGTTCATTCGACACTTGAGCCGTTTTCTATTTTGATATCTTCTGGTTAGTTGGCAATTGTAATTTCGAACATTGCATGATCTATGATTTCTTTAGTCATTGGATTAAAGAGGGGCATCCATTGATGCTTACTGGGTAATAGGGAGGCCAGAAGCATCTTTTCAGAAAAGCATGCCTCCAGACAATTTTATGCCTTTCTTCCCATATGCAATGTAAGCCTGTTCATACTCTGGGTATTCTCACAACAAAATAAATTTCTCACCATATAGTTCTTGGTCTCTGATGTGTCTGACAACAAAATAAATTTCTCACCATTAATTTCTCACCATATAGTTTTTGTTTAAATGATTTAGGGTGCTGACAAAAGATAAATAACTTGTGAATAAATTAATACAATTACCATATGTATAATTTGTCAAAGATCTTGTCATGGAAAGTACTAAACACACAGCAAAAAATTTTAGTTGATTGCTAATCCAATCCAGGTGATCGGCCATTCCCAGCGTTAGAACATCAATAACCTTTTCAGAAAAGCTCTTAAAACTAAAGTACATTTAATAGGAAATGGAATTTGGTTTGCTTAGTTCATATATTCAAGTGGGATCATGAATATGTTGTGGCAAAATTACATAAACCAAAGGGGAAAAATTATATGCAAAGCGTTATCATGAAATCAGAACTAGTGAAAGGTTAGGCATACACAATGATTGACATTGCAGTTTAATTTTTAGCTTGAAAATAGATTCTTTGCAACAGTAACTATATGCCCTTAACAAAATGGTGCACTGATTTGATTTTACATGTTGTCTACATACCTCGTGGGTAATAAATTGATTTGATACAACGTTTGCTTCATTGAAAGCCTGATTGAAGGATTGCATTTTAGTATGAGTTAGATCACATGAAGTGGTCTAATAATATGTAGGGGACTCAGTCAATTTGTTGCTGGACATGGAACGATTTTCTAATAAGTATTTGCAGTCCAGCGAACTTTCCTTGCCACCGAAAACTTTGTTTAATCGCTCAAGGAGTTAATTTCTTTCTCTAGATATTGTAGAATTAAAGAAGCTGAATTTATCAACCCTTTGCTTGGATGTTCTAATCGGTTTATTCTAATGCAATAGGGCTTAACCTATAGAGCCTATTTCGTTCACAAAAATAGGACCTAGGAATGAAAATCTGAACCAGTAATTTCAATTCTAATTATTTATTTAACTGGAATTGAAATTTGATTCCCACTCCATCTAAAATCAGAATCATATTTTAGGAAGGATTACAAATTTAAACTCTCATTTAAGATTATGCTTTCCATTCTGCTCAACATAACTATTCTCATTGCTCGTACTCTTCGGAACTATTCTCACCTAACATCATTTTCTCTTCCCACTCCATGACCTCTCACTCGACATCACTTCTTTCTCCAGCTTCACGACTTCTCTTATCACAATACAATAATGGATGATGAATGATCATGATAAAAATTAGAAATAATTCTCTTATTAAGCATACTGTAATCACACACACACATATATATATATATATATATATCCAATCAAACTCTAGAATGGAAACGCTGATTTCTTGTTTTTCCTTCTTCACCACTCGAAGGTACTTCAACTTAAACTTAATGCTATTTTATTTATATAATCATAATATAAATATTATTTATTATATTTTTATTATGATCTTTCTTTATTTATTAATTTTAAATTTTATATTTATGAAATAAATATTAAATTAAATATATATATATATATTAAAAGATTTTAAAAATAATTAAATTTTAAAACTTTGGTTCAGAAATAAATTAAAATTTTAAATTGATTTTATTTCTAAGGTTTAGACAGATCAAAGAATAATAATAAAAATCAACCTAATTTCGATTCTAATTTTTATATGAATTAAACAAGTGAAGAAAATAAATAATAGTAATCTCAGTGAAATTTGATTTCGATTCGTGCATGGAACCAAACGGCCTGATCTTATTTTCTTGGTGAATAAGGGTGTTATTATTTACTGTATTGTTATTGAAGTAAATGCATTGTTGCAGGGCCATGCCCACTGATTGCATTGCCTGAAAGCTCATGGTACCTTCTGACATTGTTGCATCAGAGAATGAACCACCACAAGACATTACTCCCCATTATTGCGCATTAACATTTGAAAGATGTGCAACTTGACATGCTTTATAATCCACCTATTCATTACTTGGCCCTACTCATTATGGCTACATGTAGGGGCTCAAGCGACAGCTCAGTTGCACCCAAAAATGCGACCCAATGAATCACACGGAATCAGTCATGTCAGTTCCATCAGTTTTCTCATTAAGTAGAGAAGAAATCTGAAGGGAGGTTTCCTTGTCTGAACGAATGCAACAGGTCCCGGAAATCCAAGGCAGATTTACGTTGACATCACATGGCTCAGTAAACGGAGCAAGTGAAAAGAAAAAATAAAAAACTTTTTTCCCTCCCACTCTTCTCCGCCAGTGATTTTATGTAGGTTAAAATATACTTTCAGTCCTCAAACTTCCACTCAATTGGAGCCCCAAGTGCTGGAGATTAGGAACTAAATCAAAATATTATATTTTTTTCAATTGTTAAGAATTAGGAACCAATGAGTAGCTGTAGCAATTGGATCATCAAAATATTAAATTCGATTCAATTATTGATAATTAGACTTACTGGCTTAAATTTAACCTTATTCTTAGTAATCGGATCCTTTGATCAAGTCTCAACCTTGATATTGACTCAATTGATATCAAAAAGATTTATTAATTGAGTTTGAATGTTGAATTTAATTTAATTAGTAAATTTAACCTAATTTATATCAATTAGGCTTTAATTGACACCGTAGATATCATGGGTTTGATCATCTAATTTAATCCATATGCTGATCTTAACTCAATGTGACCCAAATAGCCAAATTAGGATGTTAAATTAAACTTGATATTCAAAGCATAGGTCCTAATTGACACTTCTATTGTAAGCTAAATATAGAAACTTTTCTATTGTAAGCTAAATATAGAAACTTTTGAATTGGCAGCCGATTCAATCAATCTCACAATTTTCTCAAAGTTGATGCTATCAATATCCAAACTATAAGTTTTACTTGCTCATTTTATCATAATTCAAATATCAAAACTTTTTAAGTTAATGCTTGAATAACTCCATCTTGTAGTTTTTTCAAAGATAATACATTTGGTGTTCAAATTACATAGTTTACCTACCTATTTTATCTTAGTTCAAATATGGAAATTTTTGGGTTGATACATAAGTCAATCCATTTTATAGTTTTTCTTAACGATAATGTGTCCGGAGGTCCAATTATAGACCCTACTTAGTCCAAATATAAAAGGTTTTAGGTTGCTACTTGAGTTAACTAATGTGATAGTTTTTTCAAAGACAGTGGAGTTGATTTGATTATTAAAGATTTCAAGTGGAGTTGTCATCAATAGGGATTAAAGATCTTTAATGTTGACTAGTTTCAGTGAACTTTTAGTATCAATAAGCTCATTGTGTGCAGAGCTTGAGCTAAAGCAATTGAAACAACATGCTACAGTTGATATAAGATAACAAATTTATCAAAAAAAACAGAAGGTGAAGATGAATTGACTTGAAATCTACAGGAGTTGGTACGTATGCAAATATTTTTTTCCAGGTTAATTTTGCTAGTTTGTGAGGTGGCTTGCCACTGTTTTGCTCAAAAACATAGTCCATTAGCAGATCTTTTCAAAGGAGGACTTGGCATGGCTTTATTTGATTTTTGTCATCCTGTAACTCCAAATTTATGGGCTTATGGCTTAAACAACTGAATCACTGTCATGTTTTATGGCTGTAGAAATTGTGAAAGAAGCTAGGCAATCTATTAATCAACTGCATCAATTACTACTACATTTCATATCATACCAGAACCTAAGCTGGTGAAATTCTTCTAATAAGATCACATTGTTAACAGGTTGTCTGTGATATAAATCCAAGAGTCAAAGAGGGGTGTAACTCCAACGATGGAAGTTGGACTTTTCTTCCTCTCTTGTTGCGGGTTGGCCATAGGCCATGGTGACAGACCTGAAAGCATAATACAACTGAAATTTCAAAAATAGATTATTTCTACAATTCTCTTATAAAAAATTATTCTTACAAGACTCCTTTTAACACAAGGTTGCAATAGCAGTATCATTCCATTATAGTGAACCCTATCAAAAATATTATTGGCTGTCATAATCATTATAATTTTAAAAATATCTATATAATATATTATAAAAATTGGTCTTCCCAACATGAGTGCATAGCTTGATAAGTGAATATTTAGTAAGCTCTCCATTTACCATATGTCAATATTTTGTTTTGCTACATGGGAATATTAATTAAAAGGAAGTAAAAAAGATGTATATTTTAGCTTCCTTGGGCAGCTCTCTCCTCTTCTGTTATAAATAATCCCAATCTCTCTCGTCTCCTTTTTCTACTATATGACAATATTAATTAAAAAAAAGTCAAAAAAATGTATTCTTTTGGACAGCCCTCTCCTCTTCCTCTATAAACAATCTCCAATCTCTCTCTTCGTCCATATCTTGATGACCTCTTCCTTTATGTCTCCTCATTTTCTCCCTTTTCTTCTTGTATGCTTCATTCTCTTTCTTTATTCCCTATCAACCTAGACATGCAGTTGCAGCTGGTACTTCCCTTTTTTACTAATTTTCTTCTTTTTCACCCTACATCTTTGATGAAAGGAGAATGGTTGACCCCATGCATTACATGAATTATATATTTGTTTAATATTAAAATTGATTGTTATAATGACTCTAAGCAAGTCCACCAAACATTTTCCTTCATTCAAAAGTTCATTTATGATGATAGATTAATGTTTATGCCTGTGCGTGCGCATATATATATATATATATATATGTGTGTGTGTGTCTGTTATATATATATACATATACATATACATACATACATATATATATATATATGTATATGTATATAGATGTATATGTATATATGTATATGTATATGTATATGTATATAGATGTATATGTATATGTATATGTGTACATATACATACATACATATATATATATACATATATATACATATACATATACACATACATATACATATACACATACATATACATATGTATATATGTATATACATATGTATATGTATATATATATGTATATATATATATGTATACATATATGTATATGTATACATATACATATATGTATATGTACATATACATATACATATATGTATATGTACATATACATATACATATATGTGTGTGTGTATATGTGTGTGTGTAACATATAGACAAAGTGTTTATGATAAATTGCATTCAATAGTTTAAATTATCGGTATGAAACCTCCACATCTTATTCAAAAAGATGCAATTTTATTAAAGTTACATAAGATAAAACTTTATCCTAATTATGTATGTGCGCAATCCATCGCTCCAAGATATAACTTCATTCAAACGAGAGAAGTACCCTTCAAGTTAGTGAAGCAAGAGTATATACCTAATAACTAAATATATTAGCTCAAAGTCCCAACTTAACCAACAAAAAGATTGGAAAGCAATGCTCCGAAAGATAGATTAGTTAAAATCAAAGAGGATTAAAGAACCACCCAGGTTTCAATCTTTATCTAGGACTTGATTTATATTACTACGGAACTTTCACTATATAATATATACAAAATTCTCACCCATTAATGTATTGGCTTATTTAATCCAATATGTATTATGAGATATTGTTAGCCACCCAAAAAAAAAAAACCAAAAACCCAGTAAAGAGCATTCAGTTTCTTTTACTTCTGTAAATAGATTTTTAATTAGTAATTCTCAATACTAATGTCTAAAAGCAATTGTTAATATAGATTTTAGTATGGAAGTGAACGTACCGAGACCTTGGTGTCCATATATTTCCCGGACCATGAAAATTCTTGTTGGAACAGTCTACATTCAAGTTCAGGTCAAGTGCAAAGATAAAAGAACTTACAACTATTAGCTCTATATCTAAAACAAAGAGTGGTAATGTTATGGATAACAAATGAAGATAACTCCAAAAAAAAAAAAAAAAAAAGTAAATTGTTGTCTCAATGTCTCAACAAGGATATGGTTCAATCTTAATACCTAACCAGTGCATGGTAATGGGTTGGGTAATAGAGAGCTTAAGGATGTTAAAATCATGGGATTTTGGTTTCACTTGGGTAATAGAAAAACATAATACAATATGAAGAAGTCAAGCCACCAAATCCGAAGAGTGTTCAAAGAGTATGCAAGAAAACCAATTAAATTGTAAAATTAATCCAAATTATTATTTCAGTTTCGTATTGATTATTTTATCTCTCAATTTAATTTCAATTTAAAAATTTCTGAAACTGAAAAAAGTCGGTTCGGTTTTAGTTTGATTTTTTAGAAAATCAATATAAATCGAACTAAACCATGCATATATATTAAATAGGCTTTCATTCACACTACATATAAAATTAAGATGCTACAAGCATCTACGAATAACTAGGTTTAGTTGTGTAAGAACTATGTTCCTTTCTATTATAAATAATTGAACTGTTTTTTGACCACATAAAGTTTGATATAGAAATATATCTCATGATCATTTAAAGCAGGTAAAGGCAAATCAATAAATAGAACTAAAGTGAAACTGTATTTTTTGAGTCAGATCAATCTAGGTTTCAATTTTAAAAATCTAATTTATAACTGTTTGATTCTAAAAATATCTTTAAACCGATCAGACATAAAACATGCATGCTTCCATTTAATTTGTTATTATTATAGGTTAGACAACTTTCAGATAGATAGTATCCAGCGTTAAGAAAGCCGTTAGGAGCTAATTTAATTTCTTGAATTTCTTTAGAATGTTGTTAAAGGTCTCAAACATTAAGTCAAAAGTTTCTTACTTTTTAATGCTTTTTTGGGCTTAAATGTTTAGGCTAGTGATGAATCTTATTCCAACAAGAAAGTCATCACTCCTAACACTATAAAGTTTGAAGATATCTTCTTTAATTTGATTTCCAGGGATTGCGATACGGCCGTGGACTGGATAACAAGACTAGGCGAGTCGTTGAAGACTTGGATTAGATTCTAGAATACGTTATATTTTATAGCCATTTTGTTTTGGGTCAAGATCATAACCAAGTCTACATCATGTACTTCAAAGTGAAAAATTATCAATAACATCCCACCACTCTTTAAATTGTCTATTTGTTGATCATTCACCTAAGATAAAAGGATATGTCCTTTGCTTTTATAGATTAGTTACAGCCCAGGTATTTGAACATTATTTTACCTTTAAAAAAATTGATAAATGACCTATTTTAAGAAAACTAAGAAGACAAGCAGTTGAATATAAAAATCTTTGAATGGTCAGCAATCTTTAAAAAGTAAAAGTGATGTCCCTTAAGATTTCTTTCAGTTATATGAGGAACAAAAACAGATCCCAGGAGTGAATGCACAAAGAGGCATAAAAAAGAGATACCAACTGACGAAAACAATTTTAGCAACACAACTAGAGATTGATAATTGTCAAAATTGATAAATACTTCATTAAAGTTCTTCAAGCCATTCTAAACAACTGTAAGTAACCCAAACATCAAATTTACAAACAAATACATCTGAAAGAAAAATGCAAAACAAGACACAAGGAATTCATCAGTGACTTTGTTATTTGCTTCTAACAATCTTAAAAAAAAAAAAAAAGTTTCAACAATGCACATCAAATCTCTGCAGTGTTCAAGCAGATCTCACATGTTGCTTTGATTCCGAGATCAGGTACTGTACAATTCTCTCACCAATGTTTTATATACAGCGGTATCTAGGTACGTTTCTGCATAAAGCAAAGGACAGAATATCATTTTAGTGAAAATATATATCAACAAGATAACAAATAAAACAAAAAAAATTAATAAGACTAAGACAGGCCTTGATATTAGAATCTGCTTCTATTATTGGTTTTCATGGACTTGGAACAGGCGCAGAGACTGTTCCATTACAAGAAGCTTCGAAAGGCAAATCAATGAAATGTGAAATAGAACTACGAGCATCTCATGGTTCTCTAGATGAGCCTTTCAAGAAGACATATATATTTAACAGAGGGATGGCCTCTTGATTTACAGGGAGTCTCTATGATGATTCTATTTAATGGGAACATAAAAAATATAGCTATTGATACATGAAAACCAAACAATGAAAGTAAAAGTGGAAATTTTAATCTTCATATTCTCTACCATACTCTCTCATCTGCTTTATCTTCTATTTACCTTCTTCTCTTGCAAAAAAACACATTGCAATATGTTGAACATGGAGCAGTTGTTGTCAAGAGCCTGGGGATGAAGAAAAGCTTTCAAAATACCAAATGAATATGAGAAAAGAATAGATTGACTGCAATGCTCCATTCAACAGCCACAAAACTTTTCTAGTCTGAAAGCATGTCTTCCAAATCTGGAACTTCAGATCTGATGAAGAGGTCATACTCCTGGTCTGTTCTCTCCAGAGCTGTATTTTCTCCATAATCCAGGTCCCTCCAGTCTGAATCCTCATCACTAGAAAGACTCTCTGTCGGTTCCCTGCTACTCAAATTACCTGTTCCATTTCTAATTCGAACCTTTGGCCGAATATGAGAGGTAATTCCTGATGCTTCCTTGGAATTTTCACATATACATGTTGAAGGGTTTTCATGAAATTCACCTCTACCAGGTCTAACCTCATTGGGCTCCCCCATGAATCCCTTTTGATAAGTGCGGAGCTTCGATGCAAATGCTTCCCAAGTCATGCTGGTTCGGTTCAGAAACAGAGAGTACAGTTTCTTAGCATTTGGCCGTACAGTCCTCTTATGTCCAAAAAATCTCCTACAGTAAAATTATGGATCATGCACAATCAGGATGAATGTTATTGGTTTTCACATACATCATAACCACAATGAAAATGGAAACATACCTCCGACCAGCCAACATCTTAGCCATGTTCCCATTGTTGTTTGTTACAAAGACATCACTGCCATCACATACAATGAAATCAAGAGCAGCCATGCGTGATGAAAATGCTGCAAATGGAGCCAGCTCCTCCTTGCTAGCTAAAGTTTCTTTTGAATGAAAATTAGGAAAGAGTGCCTTCAGAGGTGCTAATGTTTCCTCTCCACCATACACCTCGCCAGATGCCACATAGATGTGAACATCCTTGCCAAAGCCCAATGCTCTCAGCATAAGGCCTACCTCTTCAGGTGTTAGTGGACATTTCCCATGTCTCCGTTCCTTGTCCGGGTTGTTCGTCTGCACGTAAAATTATTAAAGTAACTATAGTAGACAAGAGTACCCCAATAACACCACTGGAAAAGAGATGTTGATGCCTTACATGTAAGGTTTTCCACCTCTTACGTATGGCACCTAATTCTGTCCTTTCCTTTTCTCCTCCTCCATAATAGCACCCAGAGAAGGCAAGCATATCAGGTTCAAATCTGCAACAATAAACATTTTCACATTTTCATGCATCATAGAACGTTCTATGCTAAATCCTTAGCTCTACAGAATTTTAGATTAATAGAAGGATCCAATTTGCTTGTCAATGGTAATGGACTAATAAATACAAAAATAAAGGTTCTGCCACAAGTGATGCTTCTATTTTGCCAATGAGAGGACTGGAAGTATACAAGACACATTTTCTCATTTCTCTGACAAAATTGAGTAATTTTATATATGCACATTTGATCATTTAGGTAGAGTTTGGATGTAGAATAAGTGGGGGATATCCTCCATCATCCCACATTTACTCTGTCAATCACTCTTTTTTGCACCCCTAAAATAAAGTTATGCCAAGGGATAACCCCTCACCCCGTGATGTAAATCTACTACTCCTACTTCAAATAGATTTATGATGCAGAATTGGGCAGAATCCTATTCCACCTAATTATGCTTTTACCCTTGGCTATCATTATTGGTTATGGGAGGTTCAGGTGGACTTCTTACATTAACTTCTCACCACGTTCATTCATCTTGTTTAATCTCTCCTCCTTATGTTATCCATGCTCCAACAAGCAGCATAAGCCCAATGAGCCGCAACTGATTAGTGATCCACTGTGGCCTATCTGCTTGGGCCTCTTCTGTGGTCATCCTTTGCCCTGGCTCCTCCATTGTCTGCTCTGGCAAAATCTCCCTCCCCTCTTGTGATGGATCCTTCCTGAGGAGCAGCATCTCATGGCATCTTCTGCTCTGACTAATCCATCTCCCTGCTCCTCCCCAATATGCATACCCTAGACCCTATCATGAGGCAGTTTGATCTCACACATGAAGAAATATTGATTTTACACCAGGATTTTAGTCTGAATGAGTTGATCTTGGAAATATTGTTACTATTTGATTTGGATCTTGTCATGGATGCTTGCACCTATTGAAGGATTAATACTTGCAAAACCAGATTTACAATTTTTTTTGAGTGAAAAATTATACTTATTAGTTATTAGGATATTTATTGGTTGCTGACCACATCTATGCATTTTAGCTGCACTATATCATGATTGTGGCTTTTTTATTATTATTAAAATGATTAATTTCACCTAAAATTGAAGCCTAATTACAGATCTATTGATGCATGTGAAAAATAATGGAAGATGAATAATTTTGAGTTTTTTTTTTTCTTTGTATTGTGATTATTTTGCATGAGCCTATTTGCTGCCCTGTATGATCATTGTGTTCCTTTTACCATTAACATAGTTAAGTCAATCAAAAAACAAAGCCTACGGGTGATATTCATATTACAGTGGCACAAATTGAACATCAACAATTTCAAATTATTTATAATCTCTGGTCTTTGGCTTCAGGTTATCTGCTGCTCTTGATCATGGCTATTCCTCCTGTTATAACTAAAATGGCTTATTATTTATATGATGAAGCCTAATCTGAGATCTGTTCGTTACTCTGAAAAAATGAGGCTGGAATAACTATTGGATTTTTTGTGCTCTATTACATCTTCATTAGGGCTTAACTTTGTGGTTGATAGTTCCAAATTGTTGCACCATTGTGTGCATGCTTTGTGAAATATTCGACTTCTAATATTGGAAAAACCCTCATGGCCCATTGTGTCATGCATAGTTTTATTCACAACACCAAGGCAATGATAGGCACTTCGATACGAGATTCAACCCATCTCACCCTGATGATTATACTGGTGATGTTGAGGATGAACTTGTACCCATGGATGTGAATAAGTAGACAGGAGGGGTGGCATTACAAGAGACGGTGTTGTTAGACTTATGGGAAGGAAGGTCATAGGCTAAGGCTGTATGTCATTATGTCGCCTGCGTATTACATCATGCTATAATTTTCCATTATTAGTGTTATTTTAGAAGGCATGGTTAGCATAATTTATGAGAAGATCTAAACTAGTCCACTGACTATGGGACATACAGGATACTATGTGCTCCTTATCGACCATGTTACAATTAAACATGAGACATAGACCAAGTGTTAGATGCAGGTGATTGGATACTCACATGCTTTATACATGAGGTACACAGCACTCCAGGATGCTCAAGCTTATCACACATTCATGGTTGGTGCAACAGCTACACATATGGAGCTTTCTTACCAATCACCTTTTGTTTTCATGAGAAGATCTACCCACTTTATCCATTTTCCTTAAATAAATAAAAACAATATTTTCTCAAAAACAAAATACATTTGGGTGAGGCAAGAGGGGAGTGGGGATGGGGGCGGTTCTTCCAATTTCTAGAAGGACTCCATATTTAGCCAATTTTTCAATGACAACTTGAGGAGAAATTGTACTCATTTTACCTTAAATAATAAACAATATTGCCCCAAGAAAAAAACCATTCAAGCTGAGCAAGGGAGGAGGAAGGAGGGGGTTGGATGTAGTTCTTCCAATTTCCACGAGATAAGGACTCCATACTTAGCAAATTTTCCAATATCTACTTGAGGGGCAGTTTTGTCCATTTCTATAAGAGAAGAAGAAACAATATTGTCCAGGGGAAAAAGATATATTCAAGATAGGGGGGATGGAGGTGGTTCTTCCAATTTCTACAAAATAAGAACTTCATACTTAGTCAATTTTCCAATAATTACTTCAGGGGCAATTTTATCTATACTATATAAAATCCTACTTATTCCTCCAACCAAGCACTACAATTTCCTTATCCTAAGGAATAAACCCATACCATCTACAGTAAGCAGTTAACTTTTCCTTATTACATCCAAATTTATTCTGCGACCAAACATTACCTTAGTTTAAATAGGGAAGCTACTTTTATCATATGATTGGCTATTTCTCATAGATTTTGTAGAGCAATTCCACAAGATATTTCATAGAAAAGATTATGTAGAACATCAACCCCTAATTTAATGAATAAGTGTGATATCAGGTGATCATATGGCTTAGGTGGATTATGGCTTACAATTTTCTTCAAATCTGTAACTTCTTAATAGCAGATAATTCTTTTGATTACTGATAGTAAAATTAAGAGAACGACTGAAACAGAGAAACATAATAGAGGAGCAAAGGAATAAATGGAAGAAAAACAAGTGAAATAATGGTAGAGAAAAGATTAGTGAAGAACGTTTTTTACAGGTTTAGGAAATTTTAGAATCACAAGGTTCTCTGCTTACTAGCGAGGGTAGCAAAAAGGAAAGACTGACAGTAAAGAAAGTGTGAAAGAAAGCTTACTAATCTTACAATGGTACATACTCGGCCCAAAAAATGCAACTTGCCTTGTTTTACAATCAGATTTTTTAATGCAAGGGTCAACAAGTACAATATCAAGGGATAGATGTAACTATGGCTCAAAATACCAGCATTTGCAAGCGGAACTCAGCAAAATATATATCTTCAACTCTAGAAGATCTCATCATGCTAAAACCTAAGAAGATTGGAGTAGAGACCAGAGAAAATAGGGTTAAAGGAGAATGAGTTAATGATGGTTAAATGTTGTTCACAATTTATATTTGGTGCAGGGAATGGGAACAGGTTCATGGGCTGTGAAGTGATTCTGATATCTTGGATAGAAATCCTTGTTCCTAAGCACAGAACACTAAATCATTTGAAGAGATATGCCATAAATCTATATTGAACCACTTAGGTCAACCTGTGACCACATCAAAAGCTTACCTCAGGTGAAGGGCAATAAAGTTCTTGGTTTTTGCCTTCATTCTCTGAATTAGTCTCTCACCCATTTCTTGTATAGGATCTGTAAATCTAAGGGCATGATAATTAACTCTACATCTCAATTTTTGAAGATCAGTCTCCAACTTGTTTGAAAGCCTGTAGTCGAACTTTGTTAGCTGAACAATCTGCATCATCAAGAGAGAAAGATGTTGGTTTTGCATGCATGCATAGGTCCAAAGAACAAGCAGGTACTTCTTTACTATGGGATACAAATAAGCTAGACAGATTAGGAAAACCATAAAGCAGTGACTAAACCGAAGTCAAATACTCTAGAATATCATCAAAGTAAATCCTCAAGTACAATAGCTTTGGAGGAAAAATATAAAACATATACACAGGAATAACAAACATGCATATTCTTGACATCTGTTTATGCACTTGAGAAGACCCTGTTTTTGGAATAATGCTTTGAAGTACCAAAAGGTTGCAGCTTTAGAAGTTTAGCATAACACCTTGCTCAGCATTAACCAACTAGCTTCATTCCATGTTATTGGAATTTTAAAGCATATTTAAGCATGTACTGTAAATCAATTTGAGCACAAATAAATTGAAAAAACTTTAAAATCACTGAATAATATTTCCTAAGCTAACAGAATATGACAATTTTGTATTGCCTTACCACAGAACTAGTTCGATATATTCCAGTTTACATTTCACAGAACTAGAAACAATAACCAGACCACATCATTTAATCTATGCTCATGCTACAGTTCTTCCAGCAAGAATCAATCATGCATCATGTATGTCAAATTATACTCAAACAAGTTCCACGTACATCATCCATGGTAATGCTATGTTAGTTCAGCCTACATAAAATAAGATTTAAAGTAAATTATACTAATATGGCAAAATATGAGTTGGGTCCATAGTTTTCTTCTACTGAAATGCCACTAGTTCTTTAAGAAAAGTTTTAAATAAAAATATTCTAATGGAATCATAGGCTAATTATTAAAAAAACTGTCCAGTCGATCAACTACCTTGCCCCTACTTATCTCTAATCAATCTTCTCTCCCAAACTGTATTTCATCAAAATTTTGACTGTTGATTAATCTCAAGTTTTTCTATGTAACCACATATTTGCATATTTTCATATACCAGTAAAAGAAAAGGTCCACCTTATCAGCTAATTGAATAAATTATTATCATGTTGATAAAGAGCCTGGATATAATGGATAAGAGATGCCAGCCTCAAGAAATCACAATAACTTAGTTCCACTGATGCTCATGATAGAATGTTTTCCATGAGATTAAACCAGTTATGCTCGTGAGGACATCATGCTAGCTAAACTGGAAGAAGCTTGCCACGGAGAAAACTGTTTGTATTAAATTTGTATATAATTGGAGAAGCAGATCACAAAATTTCAAATTACAAATATAACCATCAGTATCATTCTTAAATAGCTCAATCCCCTTGGAATGCTAGCTTTTCAGGTTCCTTTTTATTCTATCCAGATTCTAAAAGCAAAGGAAAAAGAAGAAAGAGCATTCATAGAAGAGATGCCAGAATGAGCAGAAAAGCATGCTGGTTAGACTTATTGCTGATATATCTCATGCATTTTACCTAAAACAATGCCAACATCATGAAAATGCAACTGATAGTAAAACTTTGTTAGGGCTGACAATTCACCAATCAAGGACACCAGGAAAATACAGACATTAGGCAATGAAGACTCTGTATTAAATACAGACACCTACATACAGCTTGGATTTTCATCTGTTCTTCATAATAAAACTAAACTATTGGAAACAAAAGCAAGGAAGTGAATGAAATGAATAAGGCAAAGTGATAAGAAACTAAAAGCAAGAATAAGAATTTAGATATTGTAGTTCTAAAGAACTTACATGCTTTTTCAAAAGAACAGGTAAGACTCGAGTTTCATAGCATGTTGATGTACATTTCCTTGGAACACGCATGGAGTAAGGATTTCCAATAACTTGTCCACCCTTTTTTGGGAGCTGCTTTATAATTTTAACATCTTTTGAGAGAGATGATATGAACCAGTCAACATCAAAGATATCAGCAAAAACACTGCAAAACAAAATCATAAATCAACACACAAAATATATTCAGTCTACATTGATGATGATGATTTATTAGTGCTTCATTTGCTGCAGGGGTTAGAAAGAGTAGTATTTGGAGCAAACCTAGCATCTTTCCAGAAAGATTTTTGATCCAGTTTAGGAACAACAAGTGTCGCATTCAAAATGCGAGCTGCAACAACAGCATCTGTTATCTGAAACAACCACAGTTAGCAGCAAATTTCCCATCAGTAATCTTATGCTTATGTTTTCTATGTTGATCAAATGGAAGAGAAAAATCAAAAATCTTCCAACAAATTTAGGTCATGGAAAATGTACACAATGAAAAACGGTTAGGACTCTAACCACTCCACCATTTTCACACAAAAAGGCAGTAGCCCGACTTGGCATAAGGAAATAGAAGGTGGGCCTGATTGATTCTAATACAATCAATATTTCATATTATCAATCACCAGGGTGGATAGATGATCCAAGTACACCACAGAAACAAAAGGCACAAGATGAATAGGGGATTCAAGAATATCACCTAGGGTGAATAGAATTATCTGAGAGCACCACAATCAAAGGGGAAGCATGAAGTCAATGGTGCTCAACATGTGAAGGAAATGTGGTTCAAAGCAAAACAGTCCTTTCCAGTGACTCTAATGACTAAATTTTATAGTTCATTTCCATTATTGCACAAAAAATGGAATTTTTGAATTCAGCTTCAATAAATTATGGATCATTCTATTGACTAGCCATTCAAACAATGATGCCAAACAACTTTAATTGCAACATGAATGTAATTGTGATAAATAAGACAAAATGCTATTCACCTCATTATGACATTACAAATCATAACAATGACCATTAAGTCAGCATTTTCTTGAAGGAAATCTAGTCCTCCAAAGAGTACCCTAGAAAGGCAAACTCTACATAAAGTGAGACAAATAAAACTTTATATTCAAAATGATCATAAATATTACCTATGGGGTTCAAATTCACAGTTAAATCAATGGAAACAAAAAAGAGAGAGAAAATCTTGAAAGATAAATCTTGAACCCCCAAAAATTAGAAAAAGCATGTTTCAGTTTCAGTCAGAACTGATCCAAAACGAGGATTAATTTGGAAGTTTTGGGTGAAATTGACTTATGTGGTCAAATTTAGCATATGCTTGAGCAGTGTATGTCATTTTTTTAACCCTTTCTCTGTGTTTAACACAGCGAAGAATCCCATCTAGACTCATGGTGGCTGTTTATGAGATTTGAGAAGATATGCGAGCATCATATAAGTTTCAAAGGATTTATATAGGACAAAAAAATGATATAGGTTTTGCTGCATCTGGAGCCGTGATATGTTATATTTCACCCTATATATGAATCTTCAACACTATATTTTTTTTAACAAAAAAATTGATGGTCTCCAAAGGTCTCAAGAAATATAGTTTACCAAAAATGCCAGAAGCATTTAAATCGAAACTCGTTTATACCAGAAAGACCAAAATCAAGTTTCCAATGTTTGTATTAGCGTGTCAGTACATTTAATAATTCCAATATCAAATTCACTCGACAGTAGACCTCATGGCATACCTTTCAGTACATCATTGCAAAACATAAAAACGCAAGCTATTTAACTTAAAAAGTAGGCTGATCATGAAACTATTAATATAATCAATGTGGTCAAATAGTGAGATACTAGATCATCCAATCTGAAGTACCAGCTGAATTCCAATGAATACTTCATAAAATTGCTCATTGAAAACCCAACGTGAAGGTGTGGTCAAAATTTCTAAGACAACAAATAAAATATGCCAGATTATATGTAGTAATACCTATCTTGCTTCAACTTGAAAATAGCATTACATAATTCTCAAGCACAACTTATATTACAGTTCAAAAACAGAATCGCTGTTGGAACTAGCATGTCTTCACAAGAAACAAAGTAAGGACAAACATGCTGATAATCCTGATTAAAATGAAAAACAATATCTAACATGCTTACTGATAATCTGATTAAAAAAACAATATATAACAAATTATGCATGAAACACTTTTCAAACAGAGTAATAACACCAATAGACTGCAATAGACTGACATGGAAAACAAACGAACTCTTTGAAGGAAATGATTGCCAATAAAGGCTCTATGCTGCTCCAATTGAGAATTTTTCAAACAATGATGCTATAGATGTTACACAACTCCAGTAATGATTTTTCTCTGACAGCAATGGCAAGTTATTTGTCATGCATTTAGATGAGTTTTCAAAGAATTCACTGATGGCAAACAGATTGAGATTCTATTATAAGAAAAAAAGAGTCATAATTGCCTCCCTTCCATTGGCACCCACAACTGCTCACAAAGAGGTGATAAGATGTGTAAACTTCCCAAATTCAAGGATTTCTAGAATAATACCAAGTAAACTGAAGCAAGAAGGCATGTAACATTATATAAAGCACTTAATAATCATGTTGGTGGCAGGAATTAATCTCAATTCAAATCAAACTTATGGATGAACAAATGGAGGAATTTAAGTTAATGAACAAGGCCGATATTGGGGCCATTTCCAGATTGGAGGATCTTGAGGGGATGACCAGCAGAGCAACATCAATGGGAATGTGAGCAATTTCAACAAGCAAGAAACCAGCTAGCGTCCACAAGAAACACATTTCCCACAATTATGGTACACTGTGCTGGAAATTTGTCTCTTATCAAAACAGCAATGATGGTCAATGTTTTCACTTTGTCATTAAGTACCACTGGAATCATTTTAATCAAGGGGGAAATATTTCTTTTCAAAGAAAGTGGGATAGTCAATTGATGTTAGGAATTCATTTATGTCATGAAACTGAAAATATAACCCATGATTCAAAGTCCAAATTTCTGCAGACTTATTATCCCACTAAGTCAAGTTCTTTTACCGTACAGACCAAACCCATGGCTGGGTTTTTCCACCATCACCGAAATCTAGAACCTGACAAGACGAGTTTCCATGAAAAGTCCACACAGAATTCCAATTGAAGCAAAATTACCCAAAACGTAGACATCATTCAATAATTAAGATAAAATCTATTCAGAAAATTAGCACAGAGAGAGAGAGAGAGAGAGAGAGAGAGAGAGAGAGAGAGAGCAAAATGAGGAAAATATTACTACTGGACAAATATCTCACCCCTGTTCGCTGCTGGTTTAATCCTCCACTGGTGGCAATCATCAAGTATCGATTGGGTTGAGTGATGGCTTCCGCTTCTACAAATAAGAACGATTAACTAACTATAATTTCGCGAGATATATACCCATTTACTCACAAAATTAATTATACTTAAACGAAATCAAAACGAAGTACTACGACGATTTAATACCGAAAACTCGACCAGCCCAATTGGAAACCGCAAAATCAGCAATTTGGAAGTAGACTATGCATTCGATTCCAGTTTATAGCAAATGAACATCTAATCAGAGTAGAAGCCTAACACATACTTGCAAACTCACTGCTCGCATTGCTGCATCCATAGAAGTACTCAGCCCGCGTGGAGTCCCACAGATCACTCACCGGACTCCCTCCTCCACTCTAAAGAAAAAAAAAAAAAAATTCAAATCAAACAAACTATCACCATTGGCCACATTTAGATCCAATATAAAGTCAAACCAATCAACGATATCCATCGATTCAAACAAGTTAGTGTAAGAAAAACACGAACCGGAACACGAAATTTCTCGGCGCCGACCACATTCCTCTGTAGCTCCCCCGGATTAAGCTTAAAAAAAAAAAAAGAAAACCATAAATGAGAACCATAAATCGAACAGAGAGAGAGAGAGAGAGAGAGAGAGGAGGGAGGGGATGCGTGGGTACCACGAGGGAGGGGTGGTTGTGGAGGCGGGGGTGGGGGAAGGAGTGGTGGTCGGGGATGGGCAGGGCGAGGAAGGATTGGAAGGCGACGACGAGGAGGAGGAGCAGCGCGGCGGCGGAGAGGGCGTAGGTCGTCGGCACCACCGGGATCACCCACCGGTAGCGGTGGTGGCGCCGCCGCTGGTATCCCATGTCTCCCTTCCTTTCCTTCTTTTTCAAAAGCTCTCTCGTTCTCTTCTTGCTATCTTTTCAAATATAATAACGACGACGACCACGACGACGGGGGGCTCTTCTTCTCCGACAACAACGATGCCATTATTGGAACTTCGAAGAAGACTAAGACGGTGCGCCGATAAGAGAGAGGATGGTTGGTTGCTTTCTCGGTTACTATCCAAGTGGTTGGGTCTGGGGGAGGAGAGAACGAAAGAAAGGAGGGAGGGAGGAAAAAAAAAAAAAGCCGACACCAGAATCGGCCACGACTGGCTCGGCTGGGCCTTTGTTTCCACCACCTCACCTCACTTGCTCCGCTGTCACCTGCCTCGTGGCAGTCAACAGCCCGTTTTATTCCTTCTCTTACTTTAGGATACGCTTCATCTCCCTCTCTCTCTCTCTCTCTCTCTCTCTCTCTCTCCCCTAAGTAGGGGCATTCTGGGAACGCCGGTGCTTCAAATAAGCGGAGGGAAATACCCAAATTTGGAAGAAAAGAGTGCACGAATTCTAAAGTGTTGTTTTTTTAAATTTTTTTTCCTTCTTTTTTAAGTCCAGGGAGAGGAACGGCCGAAGTTGGCTGCGGAAATCGGGAGGCGAGATTGTCCACATCGTTGACTAAGCTCTCGGAATGGTGGTTTAGAAATCGATCGACTCCTTGTTTTGCGGAGTTGGATGGATTGTGAGTTTGGATGTGTCGACGAAAATCCGGTGGCAATTACGATGCTGTTGAGGATTAGTTCTAAGCTTGAATTTGGAAGGATTGTTATAGGAAATAAAGCTATGGAAATGGTAAGCTTTAGACTTGGTCTACGACAACGACAATGAATAATTTACATTACAATTTCAAATTTCAATCAATTTCATGAGGCATCGACATGCATTATTATAATTTAGCATCATCTTAAGTATTAAAATAAAACTATCCCATAGATGCATCTAAAGAGTTGCCCAATTTCAAGTATAAAGATGGATCGGAATTAAGGTAGGACGGTTGTTGCAGCAAAAACGATCGATAGCAGTTGTTCTCCTGGAATGTCAGGACTCCCATCAAAAACTTTGATGAAAAAGCAACAGTGTTCAGATCCGAGGTTAATAATTCTAAAATGAAAAAGCTTCTTTGGGTCCTTGTTTGCTAACTATTATTCCATGGTCTTTTTCAACTTTGTCTGAAAAATGGTTGGAGTCCCAGACCATCACACAATGATGTTTCCTTTATTCTCTGATAAAATCTTTCTATCCTTCTAAATGAATAAACGCAGTACGTCAAGGACACGCAGTTGCTTGAAACTTTACTTTATTCCAAGATGATGGTGGTCCGTGAAATGTTTGCAGAACCTGGAGATTTCACAAAGGTTATGGTTTGAGTTTATAAAAGATAAGCTATAAACACAAAATGTTCAGAGGATTGCTTTTGATACAGGATAGGCAAATATCTAAGGAATGAAAACGACCCAACAATAAACTGCATGTGCTCGCCTTACAAGAGGCATGGTGGGGGCTTAGCGATCATAAACGCAAAAGAAAAAGAGAAAGTGATAATAACCACTGGAGAAAGAAAGTGACATTGTTATAACCCTAACAAGCAAGTTGTGATTTTTTTTTTTTTTTTCTCTCTGTTTTTTATGCTATTTTTGAAATATAACATAGCAATATGATAAATTATGATAAATAAAAAAATTTAAATAGTTAAGCAAAAAAAAATTGGACAATAAAAATTATCATCATTAATACTGTTATTGGCATCAATATTTACGTAGCAAAGAAAGAATTTTACAAATTTTGACCATCCATACAAAAAATTTATTATCAACACCGATCGCATGCAATATGTAAAAGCCTATGATAATCTATCTTTAGTCTTGTAATGACTATGTATTAGAACATTTTAGGTACTCGTAGAGCATCAAAAAAATTTAAATAATACCTTTTTTGTATTCTTTTTTAAAGTAAAATCTTAATTGTTATACAATATGTGACGGTATATTTGTTTCTTCTTTTTTTTAATTACTTTAAAAATATTATATGATAATATAATAGATTATAATAAATAGAATGTTTTAATAATTAAATTTTTATTATATATTAAATAATGAGCTTTATTAATGGTTAAGCATATTAATATTTTAACACCTCACGACTTTGAAAGCATAACAAAATAGTCTCTCTTTGATGGAGGTGTGCAGCCTTGCTTCCTTTCTCTATCTTGTCTCAGTGGGTCCACACAGTTTTGAAATTGAAGAAGAAAAGGTTATCTGATCTCACCTAGCAATTTTGTTATGATAAACCATTATTTTGTCTTCCAATGATATAATTGGATCAATGTTTGGTAGCAATACATGAATGGGCCCCTAATCTTTGGCCAAGACGCAATTAGGTTCAAAACTGAGCAAGGTGGGATCAAGAAATGGACCAACTGGGGGAACTAAAGGCTGGAGCATATTTAAGAAAGGACGAAACTTAAGCATAGCTCATTGAATGTTTGTCATGTAGTTTTTCATTTTGAAAAAAAGTAACATGTATTCAACCATTTTCCTTAACAACTAGTAAGTATTCGTTAAGTGATATTTATCATTAATCAAGTATAATTGTTATACACATGTCACTTTCTAACTCAAAAATTATGAATGGCAATTGAGTGAGGTAGAATTGGTAAACCCAACTCTTATTCTCATTTTTATCAGAAAAAAAAATTTTCATCACTGTTCTCTCACTGTAAATGAGGTTTTTCTTTACCCTTCTCTTGGCCTCATAAAAAATAATAAATCTTCGTTCCATCCCTTCTCGTTCTATCTCTTGCCCCACCCTTAATAAATTTTTAATAAAAAAAATCAAAATTAATAATACAATATAAAATTACTAAACATATTAATAAATATAATATTTATCACTAGAATAATTAAAATTTTAAATTAAACTAAAACTGAATAATATATTACTTACTATCAATGGAGCAGATCAAGAATATACTTATTTTAATCTCAACCAATGAGAAAAAAAAATAATTATCTTCTCTCCATCTCTATCTTTAGAAGAGACCAAAAATCTTCAAGGGTGGAATGAGGTGGATTTTTATTTTATGGGTCAAAATTGCTGACATGACAAACTCCTAGCAAACTCCACCGAAACATTTATCTTCTCACGAATATGATTCGAGGGCTATTTGGTATTTTCTGCTAAAACTTTTAAGACTACGCAACCTCAAATTATATATTCCAAACTTTGAAAACCAAACGCCAATTCTGAAGCTCGGTAAGGCTGGTTGAAATATTTAATCACGAACATTATTTCAATTCGCAAAAATAACCCTATAAGACTGGGTGCATTGTGGATCACCACCAGTGGTTGCCTACGATTTGATTATTAATTGATAAATTATAAGTTAGTTTGGGATTTGTTGAACCTTTCTGAAGCTGCCGTCAGCCAAACTTTTGTTCAACCCAACATAAAATCACCAGAGTACAAACCAAACAAGCTTTCGCTTGTCCAACTCCAATATTATAGTGCGATCACAACAACTCCATTGACCTGTCTCATTTGCCCTCCGACGACCAACACGGCCAGCTTCGCTGGGCCTCATACCACCAATCATGCAGCGTATTTATACCATCAATTGGAATTGGAAAGGCTTAGACGTGCACACAAGGGATTGGTTGCAACGTGCTCAAACGTGCTAGCTAATGCACAGCGACTGCACGTCAACTTGAACATGATGCAATAAGACCATAGCTAGAGGTTCCAAGCACAAAAATTAAAAAATATAATAATGAAAAGTTTCCAATGAGAGCAAGTGGGTGGGGTGGGAGGAGTGGGTGAGACATATTGTCCATCACCATCATCGTTGCCTTGGCTTATTTGCTTGTCTTCATGGACACCCATAAAGGGTATCGTTTTTGTGACGTTAATATGCCTTCCATGTTTGATAAATATAAAGCAAGCTTCCAGTGACGTTAATAAGTTGTCCTATGAAATAAAGAAAGGAATAAAAGCATCTTGGCTCGCCCGTCTCCAACCACGATGCTATGGTGGGAGCCAGGGGAGGGTTGGTACCGAGGGAGGGGGAGAGAGAGAGAGAGAGAGGAAGAAGGCATGAAGTTGGTGTGGTTGATTAATGGAGGGGGAGGCTTTTGATGGCTGCTGAGGGTTGGCGATTGGCCCACGGACAGGAGCTGCGTCGCAGGTACGGGAGGTGGTAGGAAGGATATTCTAATCTTCCTACATTATTGCTTTTTTTTTTTTTTTTTTACTTCTTCCCAGTCTTTCCAAATCAAATAAAAAAGAGTAAAGTCTTATCAAGTTGGGGCCAATGTAATACAATTTTGGGACAAGAAGCACATATGGCTACCTGGCCCCATAGGCCCTGGATTTCAGCCCAATTTGTAATGTGATTTGATGTTCAAATCCTTCTTCCTACGCCGCTGTTGAAGGTATTTAACTCTTAAATATGATACTATTCTTGTAGTTGTCATTAATTGTAATTAGCGTGGCCTCATCTGGTGGTGTAAAATGGCTTTTTTTTTATTTATTTTTTTTTTTTTTTTAAGGGAATACCAAGATGCTTCCTCCAACGGCCATAAATAAGTATATTTAGGAGTATTTTAATCAATTTAACATATAAAAAAAAATTAAAAATAAAAAAAGGGGCTGCGAGCCGGCATACTCTGGTATGGACCCATGGGCCATGGGCTGTTAGTTGTGTTGGTAAGGAGTTCAAATTTTACAAGTTGTGCCGGCATGGCCTACGATATCATGGGCCAAATGGAAGGTAGGTTTGGGTGGTACGATCCATTTCATATCACTAGCCTAATGCAACACTCGTGATAGCAGAATGCTTGATATCATGCAAGGTCTTTTAAATTGTAATTACGGTGTGACAAACACAGATGACTAAACTTAAGAGGATCTCAACTCTTTTTCGCGACTTACATCTGGTATGGCTCTTATTATAACACAAGGTAAGATTTGATATTCAGGTTCAATTCAATATACTTTTTGTGGATTGAATGAAGGTAAATAATTACATGAATTTCAAAGCATGTCGGGATCGTAGACAAAACCTCACTCTTAGTAATCTATCTAAGCCATGTCGCCTAGTTTAGGCTAGCCTAAGCCCTAGTCTTTAGGCTTGATTAAAATAGTACATATGGGGCCGTACGAACAAACTCCACCAACCAAAATTACTATCGATTAATGAAATGATCATATATGATTGTGCTAATCATCCTACGTAATAGTGATCCTAAACAATCCCATATATAGAACTAAATATGTCGTTAAGAACAGATATTCAAGATCATCCCGAACAACGAATTGGGTTAAGAATTGAAAACCAAGATATCTCTCATCCATAGAAAAAGGATGCCTAAGGAGAAAAAAAAAACTTCATCATATATTATAATATAATAAATTATATTTTAGTATAATATAATGAAAATATAATACTATAATATTTTAATATATGGTAAAATATACTTTTGGTTCTTAAACTTTCACTCAAAATTTATTTTGATCCTCAAACTTTCAATTGTCACAATTTAGTCTCATGTTTTCAAAATATTACAATTTCAACATTTCATTATATTGGATTAGTTAAAATTGATAGAATAGCTAATGTATCACATTAATAAAAATTAAACTAATTAATATGATGATACATTAGCTATTCCATCAATTTTAATTGACTCTATGTAATACAATATTAGAAATACAATATTTTAAAAATATGAGGAACTAAAGTGTAACAACTGAAAGTTTGAATTAAAATGAATTTTGAATAAAAGTTTGAGAAGCAAAAGTATATTTTTGCCTTTAATATATTATAGTATTATAAGACTTTATACTAAGATAATATATTGTAATAATATAATAGCATGTATTATATAATAATATATATTATAATAAATAATATCAAAATTCAATCTAAATATTATAATAAATAATATAAAATATACAAGAGAAAGTATCATTGTAGTTATAAATATATCAAGAATGATTTTGGTATTATACGATTAGTAATGTTCTATTTCTATGATTCATCGGCAGTATAAGTTCACCATGGTGGTGCAATTTAATTTAGATTGCCAAAACACCTCCTAAATTTTGATAGAGCATATACAAATCATGAAAATTTAAAATTATAAGTTACTAAGATGCAATCTGAAGAGCCCCCCGTTACACTCTTAATCTATAACATAAGATCTCAAAAGAAAGTCTTTGTGAAAAGCAAACGAAATTTATAGCAAGAAAATGAGCAACCTTAGAGCTACATCGACATCAAGAAAATTTCAAAGGCCAACAAATATAGCATCAGATTGATAACCTTTAGTCACGGGCTGCAAGCTCTGCCATGATTTATTTCAAATGATGATTTGATTGTTGACTCAGTGGTTATATCTCTTTGCTTATGGACCCGGTCCGAGCTTAGAGCCTTGAGCAGAATTATCGTTTAAGATTGTGGTGCCAAACATGGTGGATATTTCTTTCCAGCGAAGACCTAAGGTTTTAAGTCTTAGATCGAATGAGATATTTATATATAGATAGGTATGGCCCCTTGGACCCCGTCCTGGCCTCAAAAATGGTCGTTTCTAAGATGCAAGCCATTTGGAGGCCTTTGGCTGGGGCCGACTCCTTTTTCCAAGTCTTGCTTCTCTCCTCTCTGTCTTCCAAAACGAAATCAAGACACCATGATATCAGGTGGGCTGCAGGGGTTTTTTAAATCATCACTGTCGTACAACTGAGGTAACTGATAGATTATTACCTGGTTGCTCAACTCCATGTACCAGGACTGACCCGTGACAAGGCCTCACATTCTCAGTGAATCCTTAAGGAATACGCAATGTCTGCAGAGAAATCATTTCAAATAATAATGTTCATAACAATACTTTTATTTATTAAAAAAAGTAAAATATTTTAATTCATTAATCAAAGTCCAACTATAATTGTTTTTATTAATTAATTAATTAATTAATTAATTAATTAAAGCAAAATATTTTAAAAAATTTATTTAATTTTTCAACCTGCCATGATGAACTTGCATTTTCTATTTAACAATATACTCATTGTTGTAAACATGAATGGAAGATGGTGCTGACCAATTATCAGCTCTAGCATCTATTTTTATAGATTTAAAAATTTAAATAATATTTTTTTAATTTTTTTAATAAAATTTTAAGATATTGTAAATGGTATCTAAATAAACTTAATTCATAACTTATGTAAATTAAAAAACGCTTCAAATAAACTGTATATATTTATGATTGGATTTGTATATAAATTCTTAGTTTGATAAAAAATGCTAGAATTTGAATAAAAAAAATATATATAAAAGCTCATATTGATAGTGTTTACTTTTGTATAGGTTATGTATTAAAAAAATTTAAAATATTTATTTAAATATGAAAAGCTTAAATAATATATTTTTTTTGTTATTTCTTTTGAGTGACACGAAACCAGTTGTTAGCTGCTACGCTCCGCATCGCCAAGAGTTGCACCAAGTTACACGGAATATATTAGAAATGGGCGAAATTTAAAAAAATAAAATAAAAAATTAATTTTTGAAAAAAACTGAACCTCTACGGTAACTAATACAGTATGAGGCCTATTTATCTGATCTATTTGTACTCATTATTTTTTAAGATATTTGTTACTTTGTCATGGATACTACTTCCTGCAAAGAGGGAGAAAATTTATTTGAGTAAGAATATGTTTTCAAAGAAAACTTAATTACTGAAATAAATTGTACAAAATATACAACTGAAAATAGGATAATAATTTTTGATACGCTTACTGCTCAAGAAATCGAACCTTATTCTACTTTGCACTCTTCTACTTTTGTAGAGTTCATCCTTTAATTAATCTCTAGCTCTTTAGACGGTTGGTGCTTATGTAAATTAGCAACATTAAATACTTATTTTAAGATGGCCATATCTGTATGTAAATTCACTAAATAAGCATTCATTTATTGCTAATGCTTTTTTCTAGTCTTCACACTAATGGAGGAGATTTCTTTATGAGTATAAAAGAGCACCTTCCACCTTCCTGCGCCTAAGGAAAAAAAAAAGAGTGTTGGGGGCTCCGAAGTTTCCTCTAAGAAAAATCCTTCGATGCTTAAGTTGGTCAAAGATGGAAGAGATCCTAGGGCCTTTGAAGGAAACGCTTAGGACTTAAACAGCAAGGAGAGAGAGTTAAGACATTGTTTAACCTAGGATGACTTATACCGCTTTTATAGACGTCTGGATGAGTTTTACCTTGAGCCAAATTCTTATACTTGATGCCTCTTATCAAATTCTAATCCTGAAGGAGATCCAGCCCTGATAGAAATTGGTTGGTTAATTTTTTTTATAGGATTAGGTTTGTTATTTCTTTTAAGATTAACTTTATTTCATATAAGAATAGTCCTAGTTTTGAATGAAACCATATCCTGATAGGATTTAGTAAGCTAATTTCTTATAAGATTAGCCTTGTCACATATATGAAATCATATTCTGATAGTCTTGGATGAACTTAAATAGCTTAGTCCTCGATTAGAGGTTGCATCAATTTTTTAGCAGGTCAGCTTGCTGCCACTTAGGTGATCTAGGAGGTCGGTTTGTCATGCAGAATATAGATTCCTCTATTGATTTGGTTGGTGTTGTGATATCACTCAAGGTTGACTTATGGAGGTTGATTTTCTTTTGTAAATGTAGATTAGTTTCTAGAGGTCTAACCTTAGGTTCTTTTTAGAATTTTTAACGTCTCAGGTCAAAATCAAGGCTTGTGCACTACTCGAGTAAGGTTGGTTTCTTGAATGACTTCAGGCATTTGATATGCCTTTTAGGTTGGGACCTAGGACATATGTCTTGTATGGAGCCTATTTAATTGAGCTCTAGCCTTCTTAGGTCAAGCTAGTTTTTTAAGGCTACCTCTTATCCTTCAACTAATTTGTCTTTTAGGAATTAAGCTAAGGGGTACTAATCACACTCAGAGCTGATTTGAGTTTTAATTGATAGAGTCATTGGAGGTTACTAGCCGAGTGATTAGGTTGGGTGTCATAATCTTTACATCGAGCCTAACACTATTAGGATTTAGATCAACCTGTGTAGTCCTCCAAGGTCGGTTTTATGTAACTAACATATGTGGAGTCTTTGAGGCTAGTAGAATCGCAATTGACCTATACAAGGCTTCAAGGTCCTCTTAGCTTAGTAGAGCCACATTCAATAAGGTCCTTTTAAGTCAGTAGAACCGCGTTCAATAAGGTCCTCTTAAGTTGGTAGAGCTACATTTCATTTGTGTGAGGCTTGAAGTCTTCTTAGGTTGTAGAACCACATTCGATGTATGTGTGACTTAAGATTTTCTTAGGTTGTAGAACCGCATTCAACCTGTGTGAGGCTCAAGGTCCTCTTAGGTTACAAAGCTACATTCAACCTATATGAGGCTTAAAGGTCCTCTTAGGTCAATAAAACTGCAACGGTCTGAAATATAGGAAAGACTTTGAGGTTGGTTTTATGTGACTATCTTGTGTGAGTCCTTGGAACCAAGCTGCAACAAATAAAAATTTGAAGAAAAGAGTTAGTGCTCCTTTACAATTTTTTATTATGAAAAACTAACTGCAAAGCAAAAGTAAGAGGTCCGAAGAAGTAAAGATTATTAATAGTACCTCTTCAAATTATTAAAATTCTAAGTACGAGGAGACGGTCAGCTATCAAACTTTTTCGGATAAAAAGTTTCTTATCGAACTACTTCTGTCATATGGTCCGGGCATTTCTAATTTGGAGTCAATTTTTCTTTGTCTTTGGCTCAACCCAATGTTATGATTTTTTTAAGCACCAAGTCTTCGGATCGAAGCAGGTGCCCTTCTTTAGGTTAGCCTACTGTGACCTGATTAGCTTTAATTTTTTAGGTTGATTAATTTTAGGTTATTAGCTCTATAACTCTTCAAATCCCTTTTAGGTCTATTCCTACCTCGATCATGCTTCGAAACTGTCCTCATTGGAATGGTGTAGACTTAAGCACCCTGACAAGCTGCCGACGAATAATGCTCTATCTCCGCTATTTAACCAAAATAAGAATATTTATTCCACCTATTTAAGGTTTAATCAAAATAATCCTTCCAAAATGGTTGTATTATCTTCTTCTTCCCTTTTTTTTTTTTTTCCCTCTGTCTCCTCTTCTCTCTCATTGGTCGGTCCCACGCCGGCCTCTTGTCCAACTGAGCTTAGCCTCCGGGCTTCACGCTCGGTCGCTGCCCACCCTTCGTCGTAGCCGCTCGGTGAAGAGCGGTGCCCACACACGGCGTCGCCTAGCTCATCGACCGAATCCACCGGCTCCTTACGACTCCTCAATCCGCCGCAGCAACCACCGGATCGCACCTTCCGCAACTTTGGCCAACCTCTTCCAATCGCCGATCTGGTATCAGATCGGAGAAGCAGAACCTGCTCTGTTTCGGTTTGAGGCAAAGAGGAACAGAGCCCACCGGCGCCTTGGTTCCCCTTTCTTCTCCAGTGATTGACGATGGCCCGGCTCTCATCAGCCTTTCCTCTGCTGCCCACACAAAAGAACAACGAGCTAACAGCCTTGCTAGATGGTACCGATCGCTACCCGAAGCTCTATTTCAACGATCGCAGGGGGGCGCAGCCATCCTCGCCACCGCATCGCCCTGTCCACTGCCGCCAGTTTCTCTCCAGCATTCGGCTGCCTCACACCGGCGACGTTGCTGCCAGGAGCTGTCCAATCGAGCGTGTGGCCCAACCGACGGCCTGGGGCGCAGCGGAGCGGTGCTTTGCATCTTCGTCCGACGAGTTTAAAAAAACGGGTGCCTGGCTGGGATCGGAGCTGGCCGATCTCGTCCCGAAAGTCCGACGGTCCTATTGGACCGTTCCAGTGACGGTCTGTTGCAGATCAGAGAAACAGAGGAAGCTTAAACCAGAAGGGAACAGGGCTCTCCGGCGAGACAAGACCTTCGATGATCGGCCTTCTCCCTTCTCCGGCGAAGATTTCGACCTCTATGACACTAGTGCTCTGGGTTTCCCAATTAGTTTGAAAGCGAGCAGCGTTGCTACAATTAGATTTGTGCACACAGAGAGCAAAAATTTTATGATAAGAATAAAATGCGTCATTTTGGAGAATTTACCAACTATATCTAAGATTGCACCTCTTTACATCCTTCACAGTCCTGTCATGAAGTCCATTTCAAGATGCCCTCAAATATATTTTTGAGTTAATTAAGGGCATTTACAAACAACATTGTTTTGTGATTAGCCCCCCCTTAGACACTTGACAAAGAGGTACTTTTGTGTAATATTTCCCACGTCTCTTTTTAATTAAGGTCAATAATATCTCACCTCAACACTGGCCATAATCTTATCATCCCTAGGTGTCCAACAAGTCCACCTCCATGTAAACCCTTAATAACCTTCTCTAATTAAGTAAATCCTTGGAATGGACAATTGATTTCCTTTGAGCAAGTAGTCATCCATGACATGAAACTCACCGGCAGATTGCTTCAGTGAATGTTTTTATCACACCTCACCAATGTCCTCATCTAACCGATAAAGTTCGAGATTACTATAAAGAGTGCATCAATATTCTAATTGCTAGTGCTGGACTTGTGTTTAATTATAATCACAAAAATGGAACTGCCCAAGATAAAAGGCCCACCTTTCATGCATCTTGTTAAGATGTTTTTCTTTTCAATTAAATATATTAAGTCACAAAATCTATTTAATCAAATACATTTTTAATAGTCATTAACGACGATGGACCCTCCTAATTGGCATGACGAACGAAAAAAAAAAAAAAATACTGAGATATTTAAGTCATATAATTAAATATTTCAATATTATATGAGTTGATATATTTAATTAAAAAAATAAAAATTCAATCAAAAACTTCAAATAAGTTCATGTATTCCGGATATAATTATTTCAATAAAAAATGATTGAATACATATTAGATATGGTAAAAAATTGGATATTCATAGATACGACTAAGTAATACGATGACCATACATACTTAAGAAAATTGGATACTCATAGACATGATTAAGTAATATGATGACAATATATGACTATTATAATTGATTTGTGGACCACTCTCAAGAGCAAGCTAGTGGATGTTGGACTTATGGTTTCACTAAGGCATTTATGAAAGAATTTATTATTTTATATTTCACAAGTTCAACTAAAAGGTCATGTCACATTTCTCAAGTTGATGTTCAATACTGAAAAGTCATGTTTTTATTAAAGAAATTATTTTCTAAGTGATAAGCTAGATTTAAAACATTAAAAGGCCATCATATTTAAAATTGATTATATTGAAGAGTGAAAGGCGATGACTTTTGGGTGTGGTTATTGAATTTAGTATTTAAGTTTGAATCAATGAGCATAGGAAACTGTGGCCAGTCAATTCTTCTTTGTAGGAAGTGAAAAGAATAATTTCTTGAAAGATGGTAGAGATATTTTTTATAAATGTCTCCATTGATTCAACAAGTGAGGCTGTTAATAAACAGAAATCTAGTTTAACTGAAGGGAGCAAGTCAATCATTCATAGAGAACTTTTTCTTACATGAATAATTTTGCAGTTTAATTTGCAATGATAAAGAAGGATTTTACAAATAGCAACAAAGGATGTTATGGGGCTCTGCCAAAGATGAAAAGTGTATAAAAGTTTAGTACCAGTAATAAAGAATTTAATGTCATTTGCTAACAGTGGAAAAGAGCGTCAACCATCAAAGCCAAATGGTGACGGGTCCATTGTTTACTTGTCTTTGCGTATGGAGCACGCAAGGATTGGTACGTGGAAAGATTGACTAAAGCTAAGAGCTTTGGAGGAAGAGAGAGGAGAAAGGCTAAAGACCAATTCATTTTTGTAAGAAAAAGGTGGCACTAACGAGATGTCATGACGTGGCTTAATTATGTTCACGCAATTGACAAATTTTTTCTCAATTTATTTAAAAAATCTACTGATAAGGGATGGCATAAGGGATGCCTCTTAGGGATGTTTAAAATTTAATTGATCATTAATCTATCATATCATGCCAAAAGAATCATCCTTTAGTATAATTTTTGGATTTTAATTCAAATCCGTTTGCTCCTATTCCAATCAGACCAGTCCAGTCACCTCACCAATAGGGTGATACTTATTTTTTTTTTAAGATGTTCCCTTTTGACGCTAATTACAAAGGTACGTTGTTTTAATCAACGCCCTCAATTTACCGTAGCCGACCATCGATCGGTCTCCGGACAGGAAAGGCTGCGACCGCCGCGAAATATGAATTCTTCTCTATTTCGTTTGAACGCTTGACCTTTTCGCTGTCACCGACTCTAGTTTTTTTTTTTTTTTTTTTTTTTGTGTGTGTGTGTGTGTGTGTGTGGTTGTTCCGCACACGGAAGCAAAGCTCCATCCAACGACCATGAAGCCGTAATCCCAACTATTGGTCAGCCATACTAGTCTCATCATCAGACGGTCAACATGTTTGGCTTCTTGTAAAACTCTCCTCTATTTCTAGCCTTCTATCAGGAATAGAGGGCAGGTAAGAAGCAAGAACAAAGAAGACCAAGATGAGGTGGCTGGCTTTCATCCCCTGCCTTTCCCTCCTCCTCTTCTCGCAATTCTTTTATGCCGGCTTTGCGACAACCTTCACCTGCAACGCCACCGCCACCTGCCGGGGGCTGGTCGGCTACGTCGTCCCCAACGCCACCACCTACGGCGGCATCCGAACCCTCTTCCAGGTGGACACCCTCTCCTCCCTCCTCGGCGCCAACAACCTAGAGCTCACCACCCCCGCAAACCAGTCCGTCGAGGCCAAATCCACCGTGTTCGTGCCATTTCCCTGCAGCTGTGTCAACGGCACCGGCACGTCGCACGGCGTTCCCGTCTACAAAGTGACGGCCAACGACTCCGGCCTCGACGCCATCGCGCGGTACACCTTCGACCTGTTCGTGACCTACCAGGAAATCGCCAAAGCCAATAAAATATCGAACCCCGACGTGATAACCGTGGGCGAGAAGCTGCACATCCCCCTGCCGTGCAGCTGCGATCCGGTGAACGGCAAGGAGGTGGCGCACCTGGGGCACGTGGTGGCGACGGGGAGCTCGGTGGACAAGATAGCGGCGGAGTTCGGCGTCGACAACACGACGCTGCTGCGGTTGAATGGGATCTCCGACCCAACCAAACTCCAGGCCGGTCAGATCCTCGACGTCCCTCTCCGTGGTGAGTGCCTCCTTCCACCTCCGCGGTCGCTCCCTTACCTTCTCTGCCAAGGGAGTTGGGCGACCGGAAAACAAATACCACCCCATTTATTTTTCCATAAAAAAAAAAAAAAAGAATTATGTATAGGTGCGAGATACCATGCATGATTTTTTTTTTTTTCTCTCTCTAATCGAACATGAAAAAAAAAAAATGAAAAAAAAAACTTTTATTTTTCCTCCAACCAAACGATAGGTTAGGAATCATCCGTTCATCATGCTCTATCATCATTTAAATTTCATATTTTTTACATTTAAAAATAAAAAAATAGGAGACAAAAGTCATAGGCTACGTTTGATGTCATTGTTAATTTTTTAAAGAAAATTTAGAAGCATAAGTTTCATTTTTATTTTTTTTATATTTTTAACAATAGAAACATATTTAATATTTATCATTGTTCTTTATTTTTTACGATTTTAACCGCATTTATAGGTTTTTCTGGCTATTATTATTTTTAATTTTATATTAAAAGATGGTTTTTTAAAAAATTACTTTTAAAAAAGTTATTTTAGTTTTAAAAAAGTTATTTTTAAAATAATCAAAGGGAAAAATGTTTTGCTTCTTTTATAAATAATGAAAATTATTTGAAAAATAAAAATAATATAATCTAATCAAATATTTTTTTTTACATAGGGCAAGCCTTAGTCAAAACTTGTCAAAGTGCGTCAAGAATGCAAATTTTCTTATACGACTCTATCTATTATTAACGATATATTGGAATTACGATAGATTGTGTCGTACGTAATGAGAATTGTGCAATAGATTTATGTTTTTTAAATCAGTTATGTCACCTTCCAAGACAAAAAAAGCTGCAACCTAAAATGTTTTACGTGATACGATGGTTGAAGTGGGATGAGTCAATGTGATTTAATTAGACTAGAAAGCAAGTCTTCAGTCGGTTCAAAATTGAAAAAAAAAAAATTGATTAAATCAAAATTTTTGAAATGTGTAATTAAATTGGACCCATTTTTTGAAAATATTAAACCCATAGAACCAAATTAGAAAAATTATTTTAATTTGATTTGATCAAATTTTTTTTATTATAAGTTTATTGTTTGAATCTTTTAAGTTTAAAAATTTTAAAGGAAAAAAAAAAATTACTCTAAGCTCAAAAATATGAAAGAAGAATGAGTAGCACAGTCCCAACCTATTATTTAGGTACGAAACTCAAAATCTAACTAATAAAGCTGAATCGAACTAATTTTTTTGATTTTAATTTTAAAAAACTAAATTAGATCTAAATAATAATTTTTTAAAAAAAATTGAATTGAAGTGATCGAATCAGAATAATTCAATTTAATTTTGTCGATTAAATCAAAACTAGTGCTTGCCTCTAATTGTCACATTAGTGGTCGAAAAATTGGTGTGTGGTGACACTTTAGTGGGCCTGTGGTTGAAAGAAACTTCCAATCACCCGTGAGTTGAGTGCATCTTATTGTCGATGAGAATGGTAGAGGATAAGGTTATCTGTTGGACCTATGCCCATCATTGGTTCGTCCTCAACATGAAATAAACTATTACGTCAAATGGAAGGCCTCATCTCCCATCCCATGTGGAAGGTGTAGAAAATTTCAAATTCAAATCTTATTTTAATTCTTAATAGGTCGCTTTGTATGGATAGCATTAACCAATTAGATTACCATAAACTTTCATCTGAACAAGAAAAAAAAAAAAAAAAAACAATGGATGGTTACTTTTATAATTTTTTATAAGGCAACTTTTGATTAACAAAGTTAAAATATAAAAATTATTTTAAAAAATAAATTTTTAGACTAATAAAATATTAGATAATCTCATCATTCTTTTTTATCTTATTTTTTTCATATTAATTATATTAACAAAATATTAATAATATTTTTATTTATTAATTTTATTACAACATAATTAACTATTACAATCGTAATATTTCATCTTTTATTCGTACATACAGCCAAATATAGTTAACAAAAAAAATTATATTTTTAAAATTTTTATTAAAAATTATTACTTCTGTAACTTTTTACTTTCATTTTTTTTTTTGACCACATATCAAACACGTTCTAAGACTACGTGTCGTTAACTCTGCATTGGCATAAAACTCAATTTTAAATGTGTATTAGAATGTTTTTATGCTCTTTTAATATATATATATAGAGAAAAAAATTAAATTAAAAATTAAAAAAAAGAGAAAATAATAGTTAAAGATTTAATTTTTTTATATCTTATAAAAAATATCGCTTTAAATCGAACGATGAAAAAATAGGATTCGTAGAGCTGATGTAAACTAGTTTTAAGTGCAAGACTTTATTACCTGTTGAGGTTATTCCATGATGTTAAATTAGTGATGGATGTTTTCTTTGGCAATCTTAAACTCGGTTACTGATAAGAAAAAGGTTGGGGTGTCCGCAGTTTGTTCGTCATCGATTGGCAACTCCTCTCCGGACTACGACATCATGCGCCTCCCTAACAACAGCTACGCACTCACCGCCGGTGACTGCGTCTTCTGCAGCTGCAACGCCGACACCTACCAGTGAGTCCCCAACCTTTTAATTTAACCTTTTTAAAAAAAAAAAAAAAAAAAATTTACGCCAAGTTACTACTTTGCTCATCAACGATAAGAATTCAACCAGGTTGGACTGCAAGTTTAACCGAACCCGGAGCAACGCGTGCGATGTGAGAACTTGCGGAAGCCAGCAAATCGGCAACGCAACCACCTCTGGATGCGAGACTACGACATGCGCCTACGCCGGCTATACCAACTCCTCTGCAAACAGAATTGAAGTCTTCGCCACCGCCACCAACCAAACGACGTGCAGCAGTGAGTACTTAGCGATAGCGACGATGAATGTAGTAATCGTAGGAGCAGTTAAAACCCTAAATGAGTCAAATTAAATTTAATTCCATTCATATTTAGAAACTCATAAATTTGATCAAATTTAAAAGTTAGATTTGATTTAAATTTTAGATTAGATTTGAGTCTTCAATCTGAACCTAATTTTTTTTAATCTATAAAATATAATTTTTTTTTTTTTTTTACTTTACTCTAATTATTTTTATAATTCATTCAATAAACTCTAATTTAAAATAATTCTTATTTTCAACTTAACAACCAGATCCCCTTCCATCTTTTTTTCACTGATTATATCTAAATATTTATATTTTATTATTTATTTTGATAGATTCTTATTATAATATCTTTAAGTATATTAATAAATATTTAAATATTATAATTTATAAATTTAAGTATAACCATTTACTTGGATAGAATTAAGAGTTTTTGAATAAAAATTTTAAGTTTAAGTTGATTCTTTTTAACCTTATTTTAAATTTTTAATGGATATATATTTGATTATTAATTACTAAAATTTAACTATAAATAATAATTAGATGCTTGACTTAAATTCAAATATGATTCGATTCAATCATATCTTGAATCTTAATATTTTATATTAAACTTAAATAGATCGACTAATTCATTGGATCTAAAATTTCTTCTATAAATTTAACTGAATCAATAAATAGATTAGATTGGAGACTATCATTAAGATCCTAATATAAAATTAGATCGAATCGATATTCAGCATGATCTAATCCAAATTGATCCGTTTGCAGCCCTAGGAGCAATACTCATTAGCAAATTAGTGTCGTCTGTTATGAGCTTAAGATTTTGGGGTGCTTTAGATGGCGAATGGTCTAATTGGTGCTTCTGTTGTATTTGCGGCTGAACAGGCTCGCTGGGACTGAAGGTGTCCAACTGGACAGGGCTTCTCTTATTCCTTCACATGGCTTTCATTGGTCTGCTCATATGACATGACCACATATTATTGTTTCTCTAATACTGGAGTGGTATCTTTTTTTTTTTTTTGTTCTTCTAGTTCTTATTCTCTGTCTCCTGTTTGATTCATGGAATAAATCTTTGCAATTTTCTTCAGCTACATTATTTGGTACATTTTCCTAAGATACATTAAGATGATAAAAAATAAAAAAAAAGAGGAAAAGAGAAAAAATTTGGAGTTTGCGAGAGCTAGTCTGAAGCTTCTTACTGTTGATTTGATTAGGCCAAATCTGCCACCAGATTGTCAGTCATATTTAACATGAGTTCAGCTGCTATACCTTTTTTAAAGGGTGTTTTTTAAAAATATAGCTCCAATCTCATCCATTAATAATTCCTTCGGCCTTTTACTTGATGCGTTCTTAAACTTTTTATAATTTATGGCACCATTCATAGTCATCTAACATTGCTTAACTTGCTGGTAACGGCATTGGCAAGTAATCCTCAAAATCTGAAACAGAGCAGGGTTGACATAAATCAATTTCTTTAATAAGAATGCATTTATAACCTAACATCTGCAACTCAAAGAGCCATATGAACCGGTGTTTTGTACTCTTATTAATTTTCTTAAATTTAGAGATAGCAATTAGATTGGATCGAATCAGATAAGAATCAGGTGGAATATCAAATATAAGTCCTTTTCAAAAATTTATTGATCTTAATCTTTTCTATTTATTAAATGGGTCCAAAATCCAACCCACACTTTATCATTTTATTAAATCCAATCTACAACGGGTTAAATTAAGATCAAAGAGTTGAGTAGGTTGAGCGTTGCCAGATAGTTTAAGGCAGCTGCGTAATTTTTTTTAAGCAATTTTATCGAACTACGACATTGTTGCTAGCTCTTTATTTAATACTTTACATGATCTTGGCCAAACAAGAAGCAGTGGGAGTTTGAATTGTAAGTGAAGCGGTTCAGATGCCAAGTCTCAAAATGATGCAAAATCTTAAGTTGACGTAGCAAATCGTATCTTGGCCTACAATGTGGCATCTTCATGCAAGTAAGATAAGCCTTAAGATATACTTGCATAGAATCCAATCTAATTTGTTGCCTTAGGGACCAAGGCCTATTTGAATTAGCTATTAAAAGATAACTAATAGTTAATAGTTGTTAACTATTTTTTAATAAATGTTTGGTTAAACTAGTGTAGCTATTGGGGTTAAAGTGTTAAATAATCAATAAGAATAATTTTTTTTAATATAGTGCATTATTTCTTATCATTGCTCAATGAGTTACGTAAATAAAGAAAAAAAAGCTTAAAATACTAATTGATAAATAAGTAATTTTATGTCCATAAATATAAATGACAATCTAATAATGAACTCTTGCTTTCATTAAACTAAAAAGCAATTTAATCATATAAGGCAAACGGTTTGTGAGGAAATTTATTGTGGAGCAAAGAAGATAGCGGAAGGTAGAGGGTTTAAAGAAAAAGGAAAAAAAAAATGGTTAAATTGATGGTGACATTCATGACTCTATAATTTTTATTTTGATCCTTAAACTAGCTGTTGAATCCAAATATTACTTTAACTAGTTGATCCCAATAACTAGCTTTTGAAAGGTCAATAATTACTAGCTGAACCCATCAGCTAGCTATCAAACACCCGTAAATTAGCTGTTGGAGGACAACAACTATTAGCTGACGTCCAATAGCTAATCTAAACAAACCCTAAAGCTATGTTCGATCGTTGGTACAATTGTTGGAAACTGATTGATAGCTGTTGATCCTTTTTTACGTGGCTATTGAGTTAATATACGTAGAAATTGCAAATTGTGCTCGGCCTTGAACTTAATGGCCAACATTTGTTTATCCGTAGCCACCCACACCGTATCCGGATTTGATGTGGAATGGTCTTTTGCTTAACAACCATTTCAAGCCTGTTTTGGCTGTTTGAATGACTCGTAGATAGCATCCACGCAATACATAAAAATACTGAGGAAGATAAGTAGTGGAAGGAGCAAAAATCTCAATGATCAATGGTATCAATGTAGATACTGCATATCAAATTTAAAAGGAGTTAATTATTAAAAGGGATTTGACTACTATCATTTTTTTAATCTAATGGTAGATTAGATTTCATTCACAAAATGGATCCTTCATTTTTCTTATAGATCCTACTTCTTGTTGCATATATTTAGAAGATCACGCAGTATACTACTTGGTTGGTAGAGCAACTTCGATTTCAAAGCCCAATATTTGGAAGGAGCAATTTTCACTAAACCTTCTTTTTATCTTAAATAATGATGCTAAATGTGCGACTTATCTACACCAATACTGAGGTTCCTGTGTAACAACCTTCCTCCCAATATATATATATATATATATATATAGAGAGAGAGAGAGAGATAGAGAGAGAGAGATTGACTTAGCTACATTTGAATATAGCCAAGTCAATATTTGGTCACCCTTCTCACCTTTGGATCTACATGAATACCAATCCTAAAGGTGAAAATGGTTAAAAAGGTGAGATGGCTTCAAGGTCGATGCAGATCCAAGGGTGTAAAAATCAATCAGATCCAAGACTTAGTTATATTTGAGTGTAGTTAAGTCTCTTTTTATATGTATGGGGAGTTGAACTCGGCTACATTTGAATGTAGTCAAGTTTAGGATTTAATCACCCTTTTTACTTTTGTAGCTATATCAATTTCAGAGTCGTCTCTTTTTTTTTTTTTTTTTATCTTTGACTAATGAGGTTTAATAATTTGTTTTCTTCCTTTTCTCATAATCTCATTATCCATCTTTTATTTCAAACTCTTTATAAATGTTTCTCACTAACGTATTCCTATCGATTTGGTACCATGGCCATAATATCCAACATAAGGCATATTAAATTTCACAGTTTGCTGTTGTCAAAGACTAATCAAGCGCATGAGAACCCATTCATGAGGGCAAGGGTATATTTTAGGAGGAAATTTCCATTGTTCTCTAATAAAACTAATTTTCATGCTAGTGTTTAATTATTTAGAGATATGACTAGAAGAGCACGTGATTTTCCTAATAATAGCATTCTGAATTCTTTAGAGCTTAAGCAATTCAATCAAGGAGACTAAGTGTGAGAAATTAAAGAATGATATCAAATTGTCAACTAGCTCATGCCGTAGGTTCATATCATTTGCTCACCTACTTTCAATTGGACATTATCCTATTTGAATTCTCAAAAGAGGAGAGAGAGAGAGAGAGAGGAAGAGGAGGAAAGAATAATATTTTTTGTTCTATGTGGATGGGCTACCAAAAGGCTTTTCAGTAGCTATTTTTTAATAGTTATATGAGATGACTGTCGACCAATAGCTGAGGTCAACAGCTATAACTAACACACCCTTAGTATAGTCTAATAGCAAAATGTTTAGTTTTCTAACATGAGATCACGAGGAAATTTGCTGCAAATCTAACCTCATCACTTTTTATTCTCCATTTGAGCTGGCTTGGCCTAGCCTATGGTGCAAATGATGTGTAATTGGGATTGGGCAGAATGGTTGCTATAGGCCTTCTCAGATTGAGTTTGGTGTGCTATATTAAGGCTGGTCTAGGCTGAACCATTAAATCTCCACAAGGTTGTTTAGACCTTGCTCATCTTAGTTTTTTCTAATGAAAACCTAGGGCCTCATGCTGAAAATCCCTTGGATTATAAGGCGAGGCTCTATCAAAATTTTCTAGGGGAAGATGAACAAAGTCTTTTGTTTAAAAGAAACTTTAGTGCTCATTAGAAGTTTTACTTGCCTATAACCTTGGCTGTGCCGGTTTCGATCGAATACTAAGCTTACTTTGGAACCTAGAATCAATCACTAGTGCTGCACTGAAAATATAACATAATTTGAAGCCTAACTTTTGCTCTAAAACGAGCATAATGGGCCAATTGCTTCTACTTTGATGATGGGCTTGGATCACTATTTATTGGACAAATTTGACCTCACCTAGGGGCCTCTTTGGTTTTTTAGTTTGGACCCACAAATTATATGTTGGATCTTGTACAATTTGATGTTAGGCTTCTTGATGATATTGATCTAATTTAATTGGTCTTGATTTTTAAAATTTGAAACATTCTTCCACATATCAAAACTATTGGGAAAAATTGGAGCATTAACTAACAAATTAACCATAATAATATAGAATTTGGTAATTTCCAACACCCATAAGTTCTAACATGTGGCAATGCATGGGAATAGATGAATGCCATGTGCTATCTGGATTATTTATTGAATGCTACATCAGTTTTGGCAATAAAGCAAAAATAAAAAAGCTTGGGGGTGCAAAAATATTCTTCTTTCTCTCTCTACTGATGTCCAACCCAAGTCAGAAGAAATAACATGGTCCCATGTTACATAAATGACCCTCATGGAATGTATATTTTTTAAGATTAGAAAGAATAAATTAGATTAATTTAGAGATTTCAGTGCAATAATAAGATTAATGGGGCCAAAATATTGTAACAATTCTTCGCCAGCGAGGATAAGACCGTAAGAGTATCATAAGATTTTACATATTTGGTTGGTCATTGAAATCAGAATCATAATTATAATTTAATTTTATTAAAATCAAAAATAAAATTAATGATTCCCACCATCTGTTTGATTAATGTTTCAATAGAAATCAGAATCAAAATCAGATTAATTTTCATTATTATTTAGCTCATCAAAATTTCAGAATTAAAATTGATTTATATTTTTAATTTCATTTCTAAATCAAAAGTTTCAAAATTTAATTATTTTTAAAATTTTTAAATATATACTTAATTTAATATTTATTTTATAAATAACAACAAAAAATTAATAAATAAAGACACTTATAAGAAAATTATAATCTAATAATCATGCATCTATTAATTTTATTTCTAAGCAATAAGCATCATCTATTTAGAATAAAAGATTTTTTATTTACTCAGAATAAAAAAAGTTTTTCTTTTTCTTTTTTTATCTTTTATTTCTTTCTTCAACGTTTAAGCATCTTGGTAAGAGAAAGAGAAGAAATGGAATTTGGTTCGGGTTTTATTTTTTTTGATATGAAATTATAATTTTATTATTTTTTGATATGCTATTATATTTTTTTTAAAAGTAAAAAGAAAGATACTCATTGCCTATCAGTGATGAATGAAAAGATAAAAATAATTATAGTTATGACTGCAATGAAAACCGTAATATTGAGAAAGAGCTCACACTCCAAACAAACCGTTAAAATCGGAATATATTATTCCATTCCAAACAAGTTCAAAGTTGCCATTCAGAGAAAGCTACCGTGCTTTTTATTTTATTTTATTTTTCCAGTTGGTGGGAGACGGGGAGGGGATGCCTCCGGCGGGGAAGAGGCTCCGAGTCCGGCGGAAGGAGACGGAGAGGGGACGCCGGGGAAGAGGAGACGGCGGCGTAGCGGGATTAATGGGTGGGTGCATGCAGCCGGATGTACGCGTGTGAGGAGGAAAGAACGAGAGCAAGCGAGATGTGAAAAAGGTTCTCAAAGATGATCCAGTGCGTCTCGAATCTTTTGGTTGGAGTGTTCTCTTTTTTTTATTATTATTATTTAATAATTTTTCTGGCATTTCGCTGTCCATCCGGTACGATAGATATTAAATAAATTTTATAAATAAAATTTTCTTTCTCGCAGGCAATAATCAAAGTCGCATTGTTTTTTTTATTAGAAGTCATCGTTAACGCAGTCGGGAGTTCGGAGAAGGTCGTCGCGTTCTGGGTGGTCCATGCGTAATAATAATATATCATACTACGTACGTACGTATGGTCCTGCGTCTCCGAATCAGAAAGCTTGGGCGATAGGGGTGTTGAGTAAAAAAACGCTTTTCGGAAAAATTTTTAAAATTTTTACCCGAGTGACTGCGTTGGTGAAAACCGGCCCTGCGGCAGGATACTGTTTTTAAAAATAAAAACCTTCGCTATATTTTATAAATAAAAATAAAAATAAAATGTTCAAATTTATATAACAAATAAAATAAATTTAAATAAAGTTATTATAATTTTAAATTTTATAAGCTAATTTATAAATAATATATTAAATCATAATATTAAAAAAATATAATAATATGAGTCTATATTTGTAGCTTAAAAAAATAAGCATTGTTAGCTATAAGTCTCAATAAATATAAACAAGATGAGTATATATAAATTTAAAATATTTTAAAATTATATATATATAGAATTATATTTATAATATTGAAATAATATACTGGCATATAAGTAATATAAAATATATGAAAATTTTATGAAGTAAAGAATATTTTAAAAGTTATATCAAAAATGAGTTAATATAGTCATTATTTGGATTAACACTATTTATATTATTGGATTATTTTGTGCATCTGATATGGGCTTAGATTCAGTAAGGTATAGAACATTCATGAATTTGAGTTTAATTGTTATAAGAAGAGTTTTTTATTCTTATTTTATAAATACAATGATAGCTTTACTGTGTCATAAAACAGATTATGAATACATAAAATTTTAATCAGATTCTGACCTGTAGAAAGCTATAAATTTTGTAATGTATAATTTATTTTATATTAAATACAGTCATAAAATTATATTAAGATTATTGGTTGTATTTTAAGTTATGAGATAATTTTTTTTTTACGTTGAAGACAAAATTTGAAGATAAGTTTTTTTTTTTTTTTTTTTCTATTTTTATCTCTAGAGAAGAAAATTTTCCCAACCCTTATCTTATTCCGGATGGATCTCCGAAATGAGGGAAATTACTGTTACTCATTACACCTCACAATCCAGTCCACTATTGAACTTCCTTTCTCACCTCAATTTGGGGTCACCCTATCCACAACCAACGAGTCATTCTTAAGTTCCAACTTGTTCTCTTGTAATCATATCTATGTAGAGAAGAATCCTTGCACGAACCTCGCACACTTATCTCCATGGCCGAGCCAACGACTCCTCCACCTCCCCCCACGGCTCTCCCAAAGCCCAGTCTCGTATGGCCTGCCTTTGGGCTTCTTCTGCTAATATTTGTTCCCATCGTGCTGGCCGTCATCCTCTACCAGCCCCCGGACTTCGACCCGGCGCCGCTCCCCGGCGACCACTCTTTCGCCGATTCCATATCCGTGCCGGAGCGCCATGACCGTGTGCTCGGAGCCAGCGAGCGCATCGGTGAGGGGCTCTTGCCGGGGCCGGAGGACTTAGCTTACGACGCCGAGAATGGATATCTTTACGCTAGTTGCCACGACGGTTGGATAAGAAGAGTTGGACTCAAGGACAAGGAGTTCAAGGTGGAGGACTGGGCTTACGTCGGTGGCCGGCCGCTGGGTCTGGCCCTCCGGCCCGACGGGAGCCTCGTCGTCGCCGAGTCTTACAAGGTGAGTCAAAAAGTTCGAATTATTTCACCTTAGTTTTTATCCAACTTCTTTTACTAGAGTGTGTGAGAATTTTATTGTGCCAACCATTAGAGATAGTTTCACCATGCTTATGGAATTTCGATTTTATATTTATATAATTTAATGCAACATAAAATGATATTAAAAAGAAAAGAAGAAGAAGAAGAAGAAGATGGAGAGCCATCAAATGACAATTATTAATATACCGAACTTCGTAAAAAATTAAATTTTACATATTAAAGTAAGACTTAAGTTGTTTTGTAGCATCAATCTTTCCTCTGAAATATTTAAAAAGTCGTTCTCTTGGTGTTTACGATAGAGGACAAATGCAAGAAACAAGAAACTTATCACGTCAATATTTAAAATAGATTATAAAAAAGAAATGGGAAGACGGAGATGTTTGACAGCTCTTTTTTAACAAAGAAGTGCAAGCTTTTTCTACCGTCTACCGGAAAAATAAGAGAAAAAAAAAAGGAGAAAATTCTCCATTGAAATTTCCATGTTTGATCTCTGGTTTTATTTGCCGGTGATAAGAATGATGATGATGATAATAAAAATACATAATTTTATCATAAAAGATCTAAAAATCATTATATATACTATAATTTGTTATCATAGAAAAAACTTTTATTTAAGACAACTTTATTTACCATCACATAAAAATAGATTTTTCATGATGTTGCACTCTTTCATGCGGCACATGCACTGCTATCCACTTCCCAGTTTAGTGCACATGAAGACCATGGTCCATTTTCCTTTCAACCATCTTCCCCAAATCTTCATGCTTATCCTCTTACTGTAGTAGAGGACAGTTTTTGACCCCTTCCTTCTATGCTGTCTGCTTGATTTTTTATTTTTTTTTGTTGATTTAAGTAGAACTCCACCTACCAAACACGTCACAAATTTGGAGTTTTTTTTTTTTTTTTTCCTTAATAACAATACGTTATCAACTTCCTTTTATATAGGATACACCGCACCTATCACCAACAAGAATAAGATTAAGCCCTGGAAATATGAGATAATCTAATCTGCTGCTTGATTTCTTTTCTAAAGAGTATGAATGCATTGGAAATAGAAAATATTTTGAATGAGAAATCTCTTGCACTGTAAAGTGGGATGGTTGCTGAAATGATCATTTCTTTTCAACCAGTTGATGATAGTAGATGAGCCATCTTTTAGAATGATGTAATCAATCTGAAAGATGTATATGCTTTAAAAATATCCAACATACTGGTGTAAGTTTAACTATAGAAATAGAAAAATGAACAAGAAAAAGATGATAAAATTAGTTGCAGTACTTTGTAAATATGCTGATTCAAATCATGATAGAAGAAATAGATTCCATAAGGAATTAAAGGAACAATCCTTTACGTTGGTGGTTGGCCGGTAGGTCTGACCGACGGGAGCCTTGTTGTCGTATTAAAAAATTTCAAATTATTTCGCCTTAGATTTTACCTATCTACTTTAACTACTTTAACAAATGTGTGAGTATTTTATAATCTCTAGCCATCAGACGTGGCTACCATCATGCTCATGGGATTTTATTTGCTGATAAGAATGATGATGATGATAAGAATACATAATTTTATCATAAAAGATTTAAAAATCATTATATATACTATAATTTGTTATCATAGAAAAAACCTTCATTTAAGACAACTTTATTTACCATCACATAAAAATAGTTTTTTCATGATGTTGCACTCTTCCATACGGCACTTGCACTGCTATCCACTTCCAGTTTAGTGCACATGAAGACAAAAAGCCATTTCCCTTTCAACCATCGCCCTCGTTCCGAAAATGAAGAGAAGGGACCAGTTACGTCTTGAAGCAGCCAGGATATCTTCCCCAAATCTTCATGCTTAACCTTTTATTGTAGTAGAGGACAGCCTTTTGACCCCTTCCTTCTATGCTGTCTGCCTGATTTTTTTTTGTTTGTTGATTTATCACCCAGAGCATCATGAACTTTGAAGTAGAACTCCACCTACCAAACACGTCACAAATTTGGAGTTTTTTTTTTTTTCTTTGATAACAATACGTTATCAACTTCCTTTTATATAGGATACACTGCACCTATCACCAATAAGAATAAGATTAAGCCCTGAAAGTATGAGATAATCTAATCTGCTGCTGGATTTCTTTTCTAAAGAGTATGAATGCATTGGAAATAGAAAATATTTTGAATGAGAAATCTCCTGCACTGTAAGGTGGGATGATTGCTGAAATGATCATCGTTTCTTTTCAATCAGTTGATGATAGTAGATGAGCCATCTTTTAGAATGATGTAATCAATCTGAAAGATGTATATGCTTTAAAAATATCCAACATATTGGTGTAAGTTTAACTACAGAAATAAAAAAATGAACAAGAAAAAGATGATAAAATTAGTTGCAGTACTTTGTAAATATGCTGATTCAAATCATGATAGAAGAAATAGATCCGATAAGGGATTAAAGGAACAATCCTTTACGTTGGTGGCCGGTTGATAGGTCTGACCGACGAGAGCCTTGTCGTCGTCGTGTCAAAAAAAAATTTAAATTATTTCATCTTAGATTTTATCTATCTACTTTAACTACTTTAACAAATGAGTGAGTATTTTATAATTTCTAGCCATACCATCATGCTCATGGGATTTTTGATTTTATATTTATAAAATTTAATGCAACATAAAATGGTATTAAAAAGAAGAAGAGAAAATGGAGAATCTTCAAATGACAATTATTAACATACCGAACTTCATTAAAAAAATTCAATTTAAATATTAAAATAGGACTTAAGCTGTTTTACGACATCAATCTTTCCTCTGAAATATTTTCAAACGAGTTGTTTTTTATTTACGATAGAGGACAAACGCAAGAAACGAATCATGTCAGTATTTAAAATAGTTTATAAAAGAAGTGGGAACAAGGAGATGTTTGACAGCTCCTTTTTAACAAAGAAGTCCAAAAAAATAAAAAAAAAGAAAGTTGAAGGGAGAATGTTAGAGAAACCAGACTTTTATTTGTCAATGGTGATGATGATGATACAGTAGTTAAAGGATAAGAGTATGTTTTTTTTTTTTTCTTCTTTTGTTTTTTTCCTTTGCTTGGACGAATTTTCTACACAAATGTTATGAGTAGCAGCAAAAACCTCACCATTTCTTTGGCTCTCGCACATGCGACCTGTCTGCCATTTATTTTTCACCTGCTCTCGCACATGTCTGCCATTAATTTGCACCTGCTCTCGCACTTGCCCTCGTCTGACGATATGGACTTTTCCATCCCCATTCCAATGAGATTCTTATTCCCACATGATCCCCATCTCCATTAATTTCTTTTTTTTTTTTAATGAAGTCCCACTCTTATTTTCATAGAGATGCCATCACATGGGGACTCCATTTTCATCCATTTTATTTTTGATATTCAAATACTTATTTTTTACTTTAATTCTTATTTACTATATTTTAAAAATAAAAATAAAAATAAAGTATTAAATTTTATAAAATAAATAAAAATATATTTAAATAAATTTACTATAATTACAAATTTAATAAGCTAATTCATAAGAAATATATCAAACTATAATATCAAAGAGCATAATAGTATAAGTTATTGATTATGAGATACGTCGATCAAAACGGTTAACCAACCAAGTAGAAATATATATGAAAAGTGATTAGCCTACAAATTAGAAATATATATGGATTAATTTATAATATTAAAATAATATAAGGGTGTTTAAGTAATATAAAATATACAAAATCTCGTAGGACGTAGAATATCCTACCCCTTATTGCTCCATCCCCATTTATAGGATAATATTTTTTTCATCCCCATCATCATGGGAAGAAAAATTCTTTTATCTCTGTTTCATTGGAAGGGTTCTCAGTAACGATAGGAAAAAATAGAAAAAAATTGCCTTCCCAATAGCAAAGGACAAATTCCATGGGTTAACCATCAAGGTAACTTTGATTAATTTTTTTGTTGCAAGTAGAAGTGGTGGTTAATCTAGTTCTACCAATTATCATGATGTATTTAAACTAACATACTGGATCATGCATTTTCCACATCAGTTGACTTATTTTTTTATTGCTAATGTTCAAGGAATTCCATTTTAGAGACCTTAATGCTCCTTTCTTACATATATATATATATATATATATAGCCAAGGATGGTATCAGCTCTTGTTGTTTTTCTATATTAATATTCATGAACAAAGCTAAACACCAAGCTATAGATAAAATTGGCTTAACCAATTAAACTGATTAAACTAGTTGTTCCACTTTTAGGGTTTCAAATTGTTTCCCTCGCTACATTCCCTTTCTATGTTGTCTTTCCCTTCTTTGATCTCCCATTTCCCTTCCTCCCTTGTTCTAGCAGAGGACAAGGGAGATTAGAGCAAGGGAGAGGCAGACTATAAATGGAAGCAAAATAGATGGTAAGCAGATAGGTGGAGGGAGACCACTGATGATGGAAAAGAAAAACCAAAGCAAAGAGAAATAGAGTAAGGGAGAGTCGAAGATGAGACCAGGGAAAGTAGACGTCGTACAATTAGCTCAAATTTGCTTTTGAATTTGCTTTCAATATACCATAGAGTATATGTCTTACATATTAATTTTTGATTGATGCCACTACAACTAGTCTATCTTATGCTCATTTTACTTAACTAAATTATATACATCAACTCATCACTGTAATGATTTATTATTGCCACGTTTAGGTGGATCCTTTATGCCATGTTGATCATTCATTATATCTAAGCTCCAAATACTATTGAAATTGTTATAATATCCTTTCCAAATAAACCATTAATAGTAATGGTTCTTCCAATAGTAAATAATGAAAGTGTTAAGATACTATTAGGTTCTACCTATATATGGTTTAAAGAGAGATTCATTCACCTAAAGCTATCCATGCATCAACAACAATAGATAGCTAAATCAATGAAGGAAGATCTGATTTGTTCAACCATTTTACCATTTATACGTATGACTTATTTATGTGGATCATGGCCAAAGAATTAGAAAATCTAATTTATAAATAAACAAAAAACTGAAATGTGCCTATCAAGTAAAAGATTAGCAATAATATGTCTTTATTTTATACTAATATTTCATCAATCTAACAAAAACAATTTAATAGACTAGCCTTTGCTTGCCTATCTCACCTATAAAAAATTCAACATACTAATACATAAAATTTATTGGTTACTCATGCTTGTTCTTTTTGATATAATGCAAAGTAGTATAGAATTGGTTATTTGATAATATCCATGCTTGGTTATTTTCAGGGACTACTATTGGTGAAACCAGACCAAAAAATAGAATTATTGACCGATGAAGCTGAGGGTTTGAAGTTTCGCTTAACTGATGGGATTGATGTTGCATCTAATGGCTTGATCTATTTTACTGATGCATCCTACAAATATAATTTAGAGATGTACTTTCTAGACATTCTCGAGGGCCGACCTCATGGACGATTGATGAGCTTCAACCCATCCACCAATCAAACAGTTGTGCTTGCACGTGATCTCTACATTGCTAATGGTGTAGCACTCTCTCCTAATCAAGACTCTCTAATATTTTGCGAAACCTCAATGTAAGTACTTAGTCTATCACACTATGTCAAAACAATTTTTTTCACCATATCTTCTATCATGGACACAATGAAAGAAAAATATATTTTACCAGAAAAGCAAAGCAAAATGACTCCTAAAATTTAAAAATATGAAATTTTATGTTATAGAAGGTGGGAAATATCTGAGAATCTTTGGAAAAATATATACATGTAATGAGAGATGTTAAAAACTAGTTTGTAATGCATGGACATTGCTAAAGAGGGGCCTTAGTCAGCAAGGTTAGAGTTTTCACCAAATTTTGAAGGTTCTAAATATTGACAAACCTAAAGAAAATAGAGGGAAATGACTAGACTGCAACCAAAGGTTAGGTAAGGCCCATGAGTAGAATCTAAAAAAGGAGCTTAAAAATTATATTATCAAAGGATCATGCCTATACTTGCCAACTCTGTGTTACTGTCATTAGATAATAAATAGTATTTGAAGTGGCTTTTAATGGTGACTCCTAGTCTCTTCTTGGTAGTAACCTATGATCTTGAAAAATTCTTTGATCTTTCAAACGAAAGGGATCAAGAAAGAGATGATTTAAAACAAAATTTATTTTATTAGAAAAGGATTACATCATAGAGTTCAAAATTTCAATCAAAGAAATCATAATTAAAGAGGAAATTGAAAGAAGAAAAGGATTAGAGTGTAGCTAATTTAGAACAAGGAATCTTGTTGGGTCTTTCTTCTAGCTCCTTGATGTCCTCTTTGCCACCTAATTTTCTTGAATCCTTGATTGTAAGACTTAGAGTGATTTTAGTGAAGAATCAAGCTAGAACTAAGAGAATTCTTAGTAGATCTAAGTGGAGATCGAAGAAAGTAGAGAAGATATCTCTATTCCAGCAAAATTCTCTCTCTCCATTTATGTTAGGATTTTCTATATCTAGATACGACCATAAAAAAGGGAGAAAAGATAGTATAAAGACTAATTGAGTAAATGATCTCAAATGATCTCTTTAAGGGGTAATTATAGATGGAGAGAGAATTTGGATGAAAGACTAGAGAATAAGGTTTTAGAGCTTTCCTAAATCCTAAGGTTAATAAGGCACCATGGGCCATTATGATTTGATCCAAGTAATTTTTTTCACCATAAGTAGTTAGTATAAACTAAGAGAGAAAATAAAGTTTGTTAGAATTGCACCTCTCATGTTCATAAGACTCCTAGACTATCTCTAGACCACCCTTAGAGAAATAATAAAATATTTGACTTATAAGCATCAAAGGAGCCTAATATTTTATAAATTAGGATAAATAGCAATGAAAGGTGTAGTTTAGTGCACATTAGGATAAATAGCAATGAGAGGTGTAGTCTAGTGCACATCAACCAGAAATATGACCTTATCCTTGCTAGTACAAGTTGAATTTTGAATCTCTACATTTCATTTAGAAATGAGTAAACTTTTCAAATTTCCTTAAATTACATGCATTGAAATTTAGATAAGAAAGTTATGATTGAAATATAGAAGTAGTATTAGTGCCATCTGGAGCCAAAATTTTGTCTCAAGGGGCTGTAGAGCCTACAAATGCCCTCCATACTCCCCAAAATTCAATCAATGAAAAGTTGTTTCTCTTATCTTGTGTTTGCTCTTAAAATATTTTGTGTGGTGGATTTTGGAGCAAACCTTTGTGAATTCTAGGATAGGTAGTAACATTTTGGTGGATTTCAATAGATTATAGCATCATTCAAGAGTTTTTTTATATATTTTGGCATTGACAAAGACTTTTGATAGCAAGATAAGCTAGTATTTATTTTTTTAGTCAACGATTTGGTTTTAATTTTTCCTTAGTTCAATATTTTCTAGTTCTTCTTCCATTATGGGTGTATTTTGTACGCAGTCTGCATTGAGATGGAATTGGATTAGCAATCTAATACCATCAATTTTCCAATCCCACATCCCCTTGGTTTGCTAATTCAAACTTTTTAGGCATAGGAAATCAATAACTTGGTAGGGCCCATGGCATATAACTTCTTTTCTTCTCTTCCAAACATTGGATTAGATTGGAATTTCAGTCCATTTCAATTGAGTGATTCAAACATGGCTTGTGTTGCTTTGAAGATCATGTTGGCCTCCCAACCTACATCAAAATAATACTAGGATAGAAAGTTGGGTCAAAATGCTAATATTAGTTAGTATATACAAGGATCTCCATGTGAATTCTATGTATAATATGAGTATATATGAGTAGAATATATACATATACATATAAGTCATTAGTATTGAGAGTTTGTGAAAAGGAGTATGGAAGCTTACAACTGTATGTGAGAAAAAAATAATAATAGACAAAAAAAATAATATAATAGACTCGTTTTACACAATGATAAAAAAATAATGGAGAGGATTTTATACGATGTAAAGTGGATGAAAAAGAGTAAAAATGCTAATATATAAGATTACATATAATGATAATTTATATAATATATTGTGTTCAAAAGAATGTAAGAATGAATTCAATAATCTAAGGACATTAATCAAGTTAAAAGTAAAATTAGGTAGGAGTCAAAATTCTATTCTTATCACTCATATGAGCAAACTTGAGTTAGATTTGAAAAGAATGCAAAGATATATGGCTTTAATTGCTATATAGAATATCTAAGTTTTGAAAAGAATGCAAATATGCAAGGTATTAAACTTGAATGAAATTGGATCAAATTAGCTTTTTGGCTTATTTAAAAAAATCTTAAAAATCAAGAAGACATTATATGTTTGAAGGAGAAGTATTATGGTTTCTACCTACAAGAATAAAGGCGATCTACAAAATTACTATAATTATTAGGGAACTAAGCTTATATGCCACTTTATAGAAATATGAAGAGCATAATTGAATGAAGATTAATAAAAATAACAATTATTTTAGATAACTAATTTGAATTTATATTTCAAAGAGCAAGAATGGAGGCTTTGTTTATGCAAGGTATTAAACTTGAATGAAATTGGATCAAATTAGCTTTTTGGCTTATTTAAAAAAATCTTAAAAATCAAGAAGACATTATATGTTTGAAGGAGAAGTATTATGGTTTCTACCTACAAGAATAAAGGCGATCTACAAAATTACTATAATTATTAGGGAACTAAGCTTATATGCCACTTTATAGAAATATGAAGAGCATAATTGAATGAAGATTAATAAAAATAACAATTATTTTAGATAACTAATTTGAATTTATATTTCAAAGAGCAAGAATGGAGGCTTTGTTTTTGATTGGATAATTTATCAAAAATACAGAAAAAGAAAAGCTTATGTGTTTTCATATCATTAGAAAATGCTTGTGATGGGGCACTAAAAAATATAATTTGGTAAGCTTTAAAAAGAAGGCAAGTACAAAACAATATACTAAAATAATTAAATATATAAGGGTAGTGATATGTTTTAGAAGTTGTGATACAACATATATATTTTCGGTTTATATAGGCTAGTGTCAAGTATCAGCATAAAGTTTATATTTTTTTTACACTAATTATGGATGAATTACTTGCTAATATTTAGAAGATACAACATAATATATTATTTGTAGATGACATAGTATAACTATTAGAATTTTTTTCCTTAATTCTTGTCCTTTTCAAATTAACCATGTTACTTTTATTATTCCATGTTTCTAAATATAGGAGAAGGTGCAAAAGATATTATATTCAAGGAGATAAAAGAGGAACAATTGAAAGTTTTATAGAGAATTTACCAGGTTTTCCCGACAACATTCGATACGATGGTAAAGGCTCTTATTGGATCGCACTACCATCGGTATACTAATTCTCATTTTTTATTTCCTTTACAATTCTTGCATCTCAATTTATATATATATATATTAATAAATGTATGATAATTGTATTCTTCTACTTTTGTAGGGAAGAACTCTTGCATGGGATATATTATTTAAGTATCCCTTTATAAGAAAAATGGTTTTCATCCTAGCAAAGTTTGTTTCGCTTCAAAACTTGTTCCAAGATTCCGGAATGCTTTGTGTGAATCTAGAAGGGCAGCCACTTGCGATTTATTCAGATCCAAATTTGATTCTTGTGACTGGTGGGCTTCAAATCGAAAACAATCTTTATTATGGTTCACTCTATAATCCCTATGTTAGTAAGATTGATCTTACTCAATATAAATTAAATGTCGCATAAACATTGTACATGATTATCAATAGAGCTTCATGCTCAAGGGTGGAGAGGGATTTTAAATACATCTATAAGTCTTCATGGCTTAAATCTTAAGAAACTCTACTTATCCTCTTGTGGTTAATTGCTAATTGGTATTCTCTTTTATCATTTTTTTGTGCAATTTATAGACATAAACATAGAATGTATAAGTCTAAGTAATATATCTTTGAAAAGTTTCTAAAACTTATTGTTTATAGTTTATTTGTTTTGGCATTATAGAATTATTTTTTAATTTTTTTTGGCATTTTAATAATCTAATCTTAAAATCCTAACTAGATATGGGTGATGCCATATTTTTGACTGATATGAGAAATTAGGTATAATGTTCCCTCCTTATAATTAAAGTTACTTAATTTAACATTAACATATATTAGAAAAACCATCAAATCAATACATTACTGTTAATATAAGTGAGTGATTAGGAAAAGTCCATTAAAGTAGAGGATACATCAATCAAAGTAAAATACAAGAAAATAATGATTGGGCTTCAAAGAAAGAGAAGGCTAGTGTTTCTACTAGTAAAATACCATTCATTCTAAAGGGAAAATTATATAATATAAAGATGAATTTAGGTGAAGTGATCATTTGTGTATTCATCTTGAGAAAGAAAATCTATTGCTATTATTCTTGGCACTAATAAAAATTTTCATATTCAAAACAAGCTTTTCTCACATGTGAAGTCTAAGTTTAATATCTAAACTAGAGGTTATTCATAAAAAATATTATAAATCATATTCAAACAAAATAAATATGATCATTGGTGGTGCCCACAATCAAAAATATTCCAACTTGTTCAAATATTATGAATATGATTTATAATTATGATAGTTATATGATCTATATTTAGGATAATTATCATATTTAGTATGCACTCCAATTGTAGATATCTACTAATATTTTTGATACCACTCTTGATACCACTCTTCTATAAACCCGATGGATCTTAAACTTAAGCCTTGATACCACTTCTGTTATGACCCAAGCTTAGGACATGAGTTGGTTTGTGACATGATCATTCATTTCCTAAAGTAGACCCCGAAGAAATATAAAAAGCTTGTTAAAAAATTTGATTAAAAATAATACTTTATTGTTGAAAATAAGATAAAACATTTTCAATGTTTATAAATAAAAATTCATTATATTTCTTTTTCTTTTCCTAGCAACATCAGAGTCAGTTTATTCTTGCATGCTTGTTATTTGAAGGCTTTGCAAACAAACAAAATTTAGAAAATACGATAAGTTAAAATAGCTTGGTAAAAATCTTAAAATGTAGGTCAATATGATCAAGGCAATATAACACCAACATCAACAAAGCAATATAACTTCAATATGATCAAAGCAACAAAACAACGGTATGATCTATGAACATTATGCTAATATGATCAAACCTACATGCATGCATCATAAAACAAAATCAATGACTAAGCATTTTTCAACTTATGCATCAAACACAAGTCGAGCCAAGTATGTTCATCACATGCCACCATGAATTTTCATTAAACAGGTACCATCATCAAATCAATGTAATCAGACTTTAGACTAATCATGGCCACACTTTAGCTCGTAATGAGATAATCCATAGTGCTACACTTTAGCCTCTAGTAGGCAATGCATAATACCATACTTTGGCATGTAGTGTGGCAATTCTAATGCTATACTTTAGCTTATAGCAAGCAACCATAATGTCGCGGATAATGTACAATACATGATTAATCCTACGGTCTAATATTAAATCAATCATTAATTCAAAATTCAATTTATGCTATACCACATCATGTTGATTATCTATAAAAATTCATAGTTTTCTTAAAGCTCAAATCATATCATGCTACATCATATTGGTCATGTATATAAATCAATAAATCATTCAAAACTTGTTTATACCATGACATGTCATATTATGCCATGCAATATCAAATATAATGCATTCAATATAGATGCCATCAACAGGAAAAGGAATTCATAAATAAGAAAGTTGTAAGAGATTCTCACCTCACTCTGAGGTAGGTTTTGGTCCACTGATCCAAGCTGATTTTAATTTCCATTTACTTGTGCTAGCAACATAAGTTTTAGATCGAAATAATAAATTTAATCAATTAAAATCTATTCAATCCTAGATGACTCCAGCACCAAACGAAACGAAAATCCCTGGAGGCTCGCATTGACGGTGGACTGTTGAACAAGATGGATCGAGATGAAAGAAAAACCGGGGAAATGGAAACCTAGCTTCCGGTGGCTTCTAGAGGGGAGAGGCGTGGAGGGAGGATGGGAGGCCTCCCAAAGCCGGTCGATCCCTGGCTCACCCGACAGCAGCGGATGCATGGGGACAGTGGTCAGACGTAGCCATAAAACAGGGGACCTTACCCACGGCTTCTCCCTCCGTCGCCGGCGAACGGCGATGCTGGACAGGTCTTGAGACGGAAGGTGAGGACCATGGCATGGCGATGATGACTGGTGGGGGGTGAGGGAAGCTTCCGTTGTTTCCTGCTCTCACACGGGTTTGCGAGTCCAAGCTCTTGTGTGGGAGGAGACATTTGTTGGCGTGAAACAACGTCCACGGAGGCGCTCCAGGCTTCGTTTGGACCTGTGGAACAGAGGAGCGGGTTATGGGGAGCAACGCACGCATGAGAGCGTTTATTATGCTCCCAAACATCGGAAGCGAGAGGCCCGGCCAAGGCCATGCATAGGATTTGCCTCTATCCTTATGTCACGCATAAGTTTTGCCATTAAGGCTAATCCTTGTGACATTGGAAACGCACAGTAGAGTAATTTGAGAGAGCGTAGTTGAAGCAAAGCAAGTGAAGGAATGGGTACAGCACAAGTTATAGCAACCACAGAAGGATTCATTCACATATGTGAACCAAACATATTGTTTCAATGACTCAAATCTAATTCCAAGACAATCATGTGAATTTAAATGACAACAGTTCCCGTTTCTTGCAGATAAAGGAAGACAAAACTCAGTATCATGTAGCAATAGCTATGAATAAAGGAAAATCAGGAGGACACAAACTTATTTTCTACTTTGTTGTGAACAGAACAACAGAACATTCAGTATAATCTCATGGCATCCAAGAAAATTTTCTTTGAAGTAGAGGAAAAACGAAACAAAAAGAAGAAAAAACAATCTCAGGTCCACAAAGTCATATCTCATTATCACACGGCAACATCGAGAATCAAAATAACAAGAAATTATGAACAAGAAGCTAATTTTCTGAAACAAAAGACCATAACCCAATAGACCAAGAACAAGAAACCGGCTCTAGTTATTTTTAATTCACACCTTCCGAGACAAACGAGCTCCAATTCTCTTCCCAGTACCAGAAGGCTTTTCAGATCGTGACAGGGCTGAGGATCTCAAGCTATTCGCACGATTCGAGGAAAAGTTGGATGGCAACGATTTTCGCAAGTCATCAACCTTCTTCGAGTTCCTCCTCTTGGCCACTTCAATGGCGATGCCCGAGTCTTGAGCAATCATCTCCTCAGCAACTTCCTCCTTCTTTCTCTTCAGCCTCTCGTTCCTTCGAGCAGAGTATACTTCATAGAACCTCCCTCTTTCAAACATGGGACTACCGTTGCAAGCAATCGAGGAAGAAAGAGTGGCACCGAGATCATCATAGCATCCAAACTCTTCCTTCGCCCTCTCGGCCAGAGCCATCAACTCCGACGATATCATCCGATAGACGGGCAGGATTGGTGAGTTCACGGAGGCGGAGGAGCGAACGGAGAACTCGGAATTTTCAGAAGCGGCTGCACCAGGGGAAAAATTCACAAATTTTAACACAGACGGAAAGATTGGTAATTGTGAGGGAGAGAGGAAGAGATTGAGACTGATCTCATACGTGGTGGGGTTCGAGCATAGGAGTGCAAAGCCCGGCGAGGACGAAGACGCGGCGGCGACACCGCCAGCGGAGGCCTCCGATCCATAGGAGACATCTGGTGATTGATCATGAGTGACGCAAGATTGAAAGATATTTGGAAATTAGGAGATCAATGGCTTTCCTTCCTCTCGATAAGAATCTTTGCAATCCAACCTACTACTACCTGATGATTCTGTGAGTTGGTGGAAGATAGGATATAAGGGTGGGAGATTCTCTCGTTCTGATCTCCTTGCATGATCCCTTCGTTCTTTTCTTGCGGATTTATAGTTTAAGGGTTTCTTGAAGGGGACTCAAATTTGAAGTGGTGAAGAGAGGGAGCGTCTTCTAACGGTCAAATTTCTTATTTAAAATTGGCCGCCCGTTGTGCAGGGCGCCTCTCTTCGGGCATATCAACTTAGATACCGGCTTCTTTGGAGACGCATCAAAGAGATGGGACCAGAGGATCTATAATAAATAATAATAATAATAATAATAATAATAATAATAATAATAATAATAATAATAATAATAATAATAGCAGTGGTGTAGTAAAAGTTATTTATTATTAGCCCTGTTTTCAAATCTGTTCCCTTTTATTTATTTATTTTTTATTTATTTGATATTGTTTGGGACTAGATGAATTAAAGTTCTTTATTATTGTTACTACTACTATTATTATTATTTACTGAAGAAAATATTCTTAGTATTTGTTTGAGAGCAGAGAAATTTTATTTTTGTATTTTCTTGCAAAGATTTAAGGCATGGCATTGACTAAATGACATGCTTGTCCATGTTTTTTTAATTAAAGAGAAGGATAATGTCAACAACCAAGTCTAAGATGAGAACAACTGCAAAGATTAGCAAGTAAACAAAGAAGAATAGAAGGAAAATGTCAGACCAATTACTTGGATGGTTGGCTTCTCCATGTGAGGATTTGAAGTAACTAAAGGAAAATAAAACAGATGATGCCTAGAAGGTTGCATAAAAAAGTTTTATGGCCTTAGCTAGGAGACCATGCAAAATATTTAGATATAAGAATCTAAAAATAATAATAATAATTTTTGATCCCTTGACTTTATCCATGTTGCACATACAACCCTTGCACTTTTAGTTATTTAACTCAATACAATCTTGCTCCATCAAAAGAGTTTTAACTAAAATATTCAAATTCCTAAAATATCTGTGTCATCTAAATTAAAGAGGGAGCATGAAAAGTAGAATTATGGAACCATTGGGAAGGCCATAGCGGGTAAAGATAGAGACAAGGGTGGTGCAGAAGATAAGACCGTGCAGAAGATAAGGCCTACATGGGGGAGAGGTAAAAGAGTGGCAGAGTGAGAAGAGGCAGATGGTGGCAGCATAGCGAGATAAGAGAAGAGTCAACGTGATGATAAATTGCCTGACCAGGAGAATTCTTCTCGATATGTGCTCTGACAAGCATCTTTAGTTGGTAGATTTGATAGAGATTGCATTCTTCAGTTTAATTTTGGAGAAACTCGATGATTATAACTTGATGCTCCATGTCTGGTAGAACATGGAGGAAGAAGGATAAATTTAATCTCTCTCCATATTGTTGTGTAATATTTGTTTCTATGCGATTTAATTTTTTCTTTTTTTTTTCCTCTCTATCAAAGTAGAGTTATCATGTAAATGTGTCTTTATCTTTATGAAGATGCACTGAACATGAAGTACAATTGTTATGTGGTATTATCTGGATTGAGTGATATCTCATGATGCTAAGAATCTAACAGAGAATTGTCTTATTAGTGTTAGACTATTACGTGTAAGATAAGTGGAAATGAATTAGTTGTGCTAATGATAATTGCTTTTGTTTCTGTTGTTTTCTCACTAATTCCTCTCACTTTTCTTGATATTTTCTTGCTTGCTTGATCCTTGAGGAGCTTTAGCTACTCTAATGCATATTAGCATGTAGGAGTAACCCTAAGAAAAGAGTAAATTTGGAGACAGAAACAATTCAGAATCTTGAAAGGTTTGTTGCTTGCTCTCTTGTATCTTGAGTTTTTTATGGTTGCCTTTGATTTTTTCCGTCCTAGTGAATCATGAAGTTGATACTATGGTGTCTAGTTTGATGTATTTATGTTTGTATATGTCTGAATTTTTTAAATATATATTTAGGGACCATTTGGTTCATGCTAATCTGTTTTGATAATTTCAGATTACCATACAGATCATCATATTTAATAATTAAATATGATAATTTGAGCGGTACTATTTGATTTCTGATAATCTAATATTACCATAAATCATAATAATCCAATTCTTATCTAAAAGATGAGTATTTAAAATTATCAAAGTTTAATAATTTAAATTATGCTCTTTGCTTCGATATAAATATTTAATAATACTTAATTTGACTATATATTTAATTTATACTAGACAATATTTAAATATTTAATGTTATATTTATATTAAATATTAAATATATTATATTATATTATATTTAATATTAATATAATATTTAATATTCTAGATACTATTATATATTTATAAAATAATATGTAAATAATAAATTTTAAATTATTAATATTTATTACCTTCTTACATATTAAATTATTATATAATATATTACTAAATATTTATATTTTATATATTAACATGTATTATATAGTGGGATATTTAATAATATTATAAGAGTTGAACTTAGCTATATTTGAATGTGGCTAAGTTTAGGATTTGATCACTTTTTCTTTTCTTGTATTTATACGGATCTCAAAGTTACCCCATCTTTTTCATTTTTTCATCTTTAAGATCCGTGAACTGTATGGACCAAGAGGGGTAATTGAATTTAGGCTTGGTTGCATTCAAATGTAGCCAAGTTTAACTCATATTATAATATATATTATATTATATATAATATAATAAATTATTTAATTATTTGTTACTATAAATCAAACATAATATCTTTTCATTACGAAAAATTTGTTTATCAAATATAAAATTATTTGATTATCATCTATGTAAAATTTTTAATAATATTATATTACCAAGCTAAAAGACCTCTTCCCTACCTACTCCCTTTGGCTACTGCTTAAAACAACCAACCAGTGCATACCCCTTCAATCTGCCATTTCCATAGCCATTACTCCCATTCGTACCCATCGTCTGCCACCTCCCATGGAGGAAGGTCTCACCTCTTCCACCCTTCTCTTCCTGATCTCGCTCGCTTCAGTCCTCATCATCCGACTCATCTTCCTCACGACTCGGCATGCCAGGCCCCGCCTCCCCCCCGGCCCGCGGGCTCTCCCCGTCATCGGTCACCTCCACCTCCTCCGCCCGCCCCTCCACCAGGCTTTCCACAAGCTCACGAGGCGCTACGGTCCCCTCATCCACCTCCGCCTTGGCTCCACCCCCGCCATCGTGGCCTCCTCGCCGGACACCGTGAGAGAGCTCCTCAAGACCCACGACCTCACCTTCGCCAACCGCCCCCAGTACACCGCCGTCCGCCGCTTCGCCTACGACTCCGCCGGCTTCGCCTTCGCCCCCTACGGCCCCTACTGGAAGTTCATGAAGAGGCTCTGCATGTCGGAGCTCCTCGGCGGCCGGACGGTCGACCAGCTCTCCCTGGTCCGGCGTAAGGAGCTTCATGCCCTCTTGAATACCTTGTTCGCCAAGTCCAAATCCTGCAACCCTGTAGACATGAGCTGGGAGCTGATCAAGATGACCAATAATGTGATCACTAGGATGACGACGAGTTCGACGTCCTCCGACACCGAGGAGGCAAGGAAGTTGGTGAAGCAGGTGGCCGAGCTCGTTGGGCTGTTCAATATCAGTGACTACATCTGGCTTTTCCGCAATTTCGACTTGCAAGGCCTGAACAGAAGGATCGAGGATGTCCACCAAAGATTTGATGCATTGATGGAGAGGATCATCAAGAACAAAGAAGAGAGAAGGAAGAGAAGAAGAAGAGAGAGAGGAGAGGGAGATGCTGGTGTCAAGGATTTGCTTGATATCATGCTTGATGTGGCCGAGGATGAGAATGCCGAAATGAAGCTAACAAGAGAGAACATCAAAGGCTTTGTTCTGGTAAGATACTTTTGTTCCATATCTTACTATTTTATTCCATCTAAACCAACGTTAAACAACCCTGTAGGACAGTGAGGAATGCAGCTCATTTTTGTAAGAATGTTAGGTTGCGTTGCATGTGGTTTGAGAATAGTTATTCCTCACTGGACTAGCTCTAGGCCTGAGAATATTTTTATCTATGTAGATTTAGGAGATGAATAAAGAGAGTCTTATTCCAGTTTTCCTTGGAATAGTTATTCTTTCATTAATCCTATTTATTCTAGATCCTGCATGACAGACGTAAGGTTATTCCCAGTCTCATTCCCGTTTCCTTACCAAAACAAGCTTAGCCATGGTTCTCTCTTTCTGCTTGCAGGATATATTCACAGCAGGCTCTGATTCATCAGCAGCCACAGTGGAGTGGGCTTTAGCAGAGCTCATCAACCATCCTGGCATTCTAAAGAAGCTGAGGGAAGAGATCGACAAAGTTGTTGGGAAGGATAGAGTCGTCGAAGAGAGCGACATACCCAACCTACCATACCTTCATGCTGTCGTGAAAGAGACTCTAAGGCTCCATCCGGCGGCGCCACTGGCCACAAGGGTGTCGAGCAAGGATGTGAAAGTGGGAGGCTACGACGTGCCGGCCAACACGAGCCTCTTCGTCAACGTGTGGTCGGTCGGAAGAGATCCCAACTACTGGAAGGACCCCCTGGAGTTCCAGCCGGAGAGGTTCGTGGGAGAGGACGGCCTCGGCTCGATCGACTTCAGGGGGCAGCACTTCGAGCTGGTGCCGTTCGGGAGCGGCCGGAGAGTGTGCCCGGGGATTTCGCTGGCTCTGCAGGTGATACAACTGGCGTTGGCGGCGTTGGTTCAGTGCTTCGAGTGGAGGGTTGGTGGCGGGGTGGAGGGAGGAAGTGGAGGCTTGGACATGAGCGAAGGCTTTGGCATGGTGATCCTTAGGGCCAAGCCTCTAGTGTGCGTTCCAGTGGCACGTCTGGACCCGTTCCCATCGCTCGAGTCATGAGCAGTCTTTGCCACGGCATGCTTGATGGCAAGCATTTATCTACTCGTCTTTTTCGTCGACAAATCTCGACTTCTTGGATTCTTGCCCTGTCGTTTGTTCTTGCCTTGTAGTTTGTCCCTGGTGTGAGCCTTGTTCCCTTCCAATTCCTCCGCCCGTCGCGTGTAATGGCTGATATAGCCCATGTTGCTTATAAAAAAATAATATTAATATATAATAAAAGAAATAATGTATATATAAAAGTAATAATTTTTATATATATAATATAATCACAATAAAATCTTAACCCTAGTTAATTGGGATGGGCTACATAAAGGTTGCACGCACATAATGGAATAACAAAGGGCATAAGAGAAAAAAAAGAATAGTATAAAAGTTTTACTATTTCATGTTTCATGTAAAATAGAAGATGAATAAAGATTATCATATCCTATATTTGGTTTTATGTAGGATTGAACAGGATTAGGGATATTTTTTTTGAAGTTTAATAATTATATTTTTATAAAAAATAGAAATCAAATATTATGTTGTTAAGGATAAGAACATAAGAAAGAAAAAAAAATAGTACTCGGGTAGGATTAAAAAAAATATATTTTGATAGAATATATTATCTCTCTTTTAGTAATTTTGTGAAACAATTTTATTCAATTTTTATGGATAATAAATATAAAAAAATAAAAAAGACTAAAAAAAAAACTATAATGTTCTAGTTTGGTATATCAAACGCATGCTTTTCATTCTATTCCACTTGATGTACAATAAAAAAAAATAATTTATATCATATGGACTTCATCTATCCTATAACAAAATTTCAGACATGTTTGAGAAACCAAATAAGCCAAACTGGAAAGGTGGCATGGCATCATATATTTGGTGCAAAAAGATCAGGCCAAGGATAGCAAATATTAGAGAAAAGGTTATAGCGCTTGCATGATTTCTGTATCAGATTTGATGGCCGTGATGCCAAAAGAGTTCGGACGAGAGAAAGAAGGTTTTTGTGCCCTCTAGGCTACGCAAAGTTGTTGGTAAATTAATATAAAAATCATTGAGACGGTGACTGGAGAGAGCTACCAAGATAGCATCTCAGGCGGAGAGGACTAATGCCAATTAAACTGCACGCTTGTAAGTAATATAAAAATCATTGTAATTAATTCCGCATCCAATAGTTGTTGGTTGTCAGTATCAGTCACTGTTCCTTTTTTATGGCATGCACGAGTATTGGGCACGTCGACGAACACCTCGTGGGATCACGGGACCATTGCTGTCGAGTTTTAAAGGGAACACTGAGTCATGTTAAGATCATGAGTCTACTTGAGATTTACTGCTCACCGTCTTTAACTTTTTTTAAAGGGCTTCCTTCTTAGATCACGAGACGACTCACGAATCCATCAACCTCAATTACAAGAGTAAGAAATAGAACTTTTCTATTTAAATTGTAAACAGTATTAATAATTATTGGAACGTATTAAAGTGCCTCATCCGACAAAACTCAACATCGATAAACTCGATCATTAACTCATTAAATTTACATCCAAATTTGAAACTAAAATGAGTTACGTCAATGTGTCATTATCCCTATTAATCCTGGTTAATTGAAATAAGAAAAAAATGACTAATAAGCGTGAATCATATATAACTACGTTCCAGATAAAATAAATTATGAAAATGATAGTAATTCTTTTTATTCTTTCAATTATTTGCAAATTTGAGACTTTTTTTTTTTTGGCATAGTTATTAGAGTAATTTTCAACACGGTAGAAATAAAGGATTGCTTGTGTTTGGAGTGAAGAGGTCTATGAAGAGGGCTAGCTCAAACTCTACTAATTTTGACTATGATTAGTACAATTATTGAGGATCAATTAATAGCTATTGATTTTTTCAATAGCAATAGTTAAAGATCAGCGATTTAGGATAGATGTTAGTCTCTAAACTGTATTTAATGGTAGGCATGGATCATATCGAGACAAAAATTAAAAGGTAGCCTAATGTGTTAGATCGGATCAAGTCGAGCCCAAACTCAAGACAAATATGGCCAATCCAAATCCTACATAATCGAAATATATTAGAAATATTTTTTTAATAAAATATTTTTTAAATGATTTTCATAAATAATACTAGGTCAGAAGTATTTCTCGAAATAATGTTGGAATGCCTCACAATCTCACCTTAGCGTCTTCGGTATTTTGGATTTTTTTTTTCTCATCACGAGTTAAAATCATTTATTTATTGAATAAATAAGTTGAAAACATCTGTTTTATTTAACAGACAATTTTAACTTTGAAAACCTCAAGAATGAACTCGTCTGCTTAACAAGCAACTTCGAAATTATTTGCTCAATAAGCAAGTTTAGTTAAAAAAATTCAACCTACTTTGAAAATGGAATCGTTGAATAGATGAATTTCAAACAAACTGATGTAAAGAAATGGGTGGGGGAGTGGGATTGGGCTAGGGCACCCGGCCTTTAAACTAGTTCTTTGATTTTTCTTTTTTCACAAAATAAAATTATCTCTTTTACGAGGGTTCTCAATTTTAGATAAGTTGTGGTACGGAGTAGCAATAAATTATTTGCTCAATATTTATGATGCGGAAAAAAAAAAAAAAAAATTTACAAGAGAGGCTGGATTGGGATTGACATCTTCCAGAAACACTTCCAACCTGATATTATTTACAAATATCTACGATTTTTTATTTTTATTTTTTATTTTTATTTTTTTACCAGTGCAGTGCGCCCTTAACAAAACGACGCAAAATGTGGCAGTTCTTTTAGTGGCTTTTACTGAGTTACCGTGGGTGCTATTTATCCTTGGTCATTCACGTGACCACTGAGTAATGAAAATCTCATGACGTCGCAGGTAACTCGCGTCCCACACATCAGCTTCTGGACGCATCAGCGTATTTCCATAGCGTGATGATCCGGACGAGAACGACTGAATCACCGCGATGATCTCGCGTGATCGCCATCTCAGATCACTTGTGCCTGTGGAATCGTTCTCAGCCTAATGATTCTGTGTCGGATATCCAACAACATTCAACGTTAATCTAAGATTTGAGATCAAAGAACCTAATGCTTGATGTTATTATCATCATATTTATATAATATAATTTCATATTATTGAATTATAATTATAATTATAATTATATTATATTATGTTATAATATTAGATTAAGTATATTATATTGCTATGTTATAATATAATATCATAAAATAATAATAATAATAATAATAATAAAATTTAATGTAAATATTTTAATATGAAATAATAATAAATTATTATTAATGCTGTAAAATATATATTCAGAAATTATTTTATATTATATGATCATTAATCTTAAATTTTTATGGTATACAAAATAACTTAATCAAGAATATTTAAAAAATTTTAATTACTAAAATTTAGCATACTAAATATGATGATTTTAAATCACTCATAAAAAGATTAATTTAGGGTAAAGACTATAGCTATCTGAAATTATACGGTGATTTTATTTTGATTACCGAATACTTTCTTGCCTTGCTTTTGCTGCATCCACTGCTTCGGTGGTAGACGGAGCAATAATAGAGGGAGGAGAAGGATACGATCGATGATCAAAGTGGCCTGAAGAGGTTGTTGGAGGGTTTTTTTTCTTTTTTTAATAATTCTTTTGGGATTAGGGGAACTTATCCTCTGTATAGCAGTCCAACGCGTTCAAGTAGATTGCTGCGCTCTTCACCCTCTTCATTGATGGTGATGGTTTCTGGGTCCTAAAGAAGGACGAAAAGGAGGAGAAAGAGGAGGTAAGGAATAGGATTTTTTTTTTGAATAATATATTTTTAAAATATATTTCTTAAAATAATGTAATTTTTAAATTATTTATGAAATTAGGGTAAGCCATGCCAATTATTAGCCACATTAGAGGGAGCCATTGGAGTGGTAGCAATCATTTGTGAAACAGATGATTTCACCTAAGCAAAATTATTTTCGGATTGAAATTATTTATTGAATAGATGATTTTAGACTTAACTATTTCAGACTTAGAAATGACTAGAAATTATCAAGCATTGTGAATTTCTTCAAAAATATTGATATCAATTTCATCTTCTTAGGAGTAAGAGGAGGATCATAAACCTACAAGCTCCACTACTTCATATCATTCACGGCTGAAGAATCTTCTATCTATGTTTGCAGTCGTTTATAAAGTAAACAACTTTGCATCTTGGTTGCTGGCATCATGTCTTCGTGCTAGGATCTTGTGGGGATGAGAATCTTGTAAAAGAAGTTATAAAACAAATCTATGCAAAGATAGTTGATTGCCATGAGTAATGATGCATATTTATTGACTGTAAACTTTCATATTTCAATCCACAATTGAGACTAGCATTTCTTAGTTTAACCTAAAAAGGGTGGGCATTCGCTAAAAAAATTACATAATTAATTAGTTAATTAATTATTATCAAAAAATCTTAAAAAAATTTCACATATCAAATTTTAAGTAATTATTTTGAGGGATTTGGAAATGCAGCATTACGGCATACTTGGCTTGAAACTAAATGGATACTAGGACGCTCAGTTGAGAGTGAAATGATCGGCGTTAAGACATCATGCTAATGCGATCAAGATGCAAAGATATTTACTTTATGTTAACACAGATAGAAGATTTTTCGACCATGAATGATATGGAGCTAATAAAGTTTATAGGTTTTTTATTTGATACGATTTTTCTCTCACTTTGAGAGGGTGAAGTTGATACCAATGTTTTTGTTCCAAGGATTATGACTGGCACCCACTAACAATGCTAGCCGGGTCCACGGATTGCTGCGAGATTAGTTGACGGCTTTAATTAAATCAAAGCGTAGCCTTTCGTTCTCGCTATCAGTCATATCTATCCCTGTCGACCTCTCCCAGCGCTATAATTTTGAGTGCATCGGCGAGAGCCTGACAAGGAGAGCTCGGTTGTGAGCGCTCGAAAGATGCTCACATTCGAAGAGGCATGGTTTGATGGTGAGTCTAATTCAAGCGGCGCCCTGTGCCAATGCCCAGGCAACGATGGTAGCCCAGAACATCTCACCGCATTGTTTTTGCGTCCATGATGCCCAGGATTCCGCTGTGGGAAAAGGCCTGGGAGGTGGGATCTCTATCTGAGTTCGTCTCCTTCCTGGTTCATGAACTCCTCCTGTTCATCCTGTTCTTGAACTCCTTCGTATCAGTATCTGGATCATTTAGCATGAACTGGAACATTGTAGTAAGACAAATAGGTTAGGGATGCTAGCATCTGACCTTTAATTTAGAGTGGTTGATAGGGAAAATTGGATTGGCGATGAGAAAGAGGGAAGCATGGCTGAACTTCAACGATTAAAGTTGCTACTTCTTTACACTTCAACGTTTCTCCTCATGGGTTTGCTCAGCCAGCCTTCTTTTCTTAGGGAAGACGTCACTAGCCCATCTACTGACACAATTAACTCGTTAGGGGATCGAAATCATGTGATTCAAAAATTCAAATGAAAATTAATGGGTAGCAAATAAACTTAACTACATAATACATTTCTTTTCCACATCCTTACGTCACAAACTAGCGCTTCATACCATGATAAGACTCTGCAACCATCCGTCTCATGGGTGTCCTTTTTTCGTACCCATCAACTTGGATCGGCTCTGATACCATTTGTAACACCTCGAGTCCGTCTCATAGGTAGCCCTTTTCTTATGCCTACCAACTTGGATCAGCTTTGATACCATTTGTAACGCCCCAAGCCCACCTACTGATCTAATTAACTCATTATTGGATCAAAACTATGTGATCCAAAAATTCGAATGAAAGTTAATGGCTAGCGAATGAACTTAAGGTATAAGCACATAACACATTTCTTTTTCATCCGATGTGAAATTATTTTTGGGTATTACAAATTACACTGGATCCTCCATCAAAATTATTGTAATTGATTATTTTAGCATATTTTTCTATGAATTTCTTGCTCCAATAATCACACGCTCGTATGGTTTCACTTATAAAAATTATTTTAATATCTTCATAAGATGACATAACCTTATTTGTTTGTACATCCCATGATTTTAGAGTATGATAGTGGAGTTATTGTTTGGATTTCACTTTTTACTTTTGAAGTACTGTTTGGCTTTTGGAGCATCAAAGTGCCATCAATTCTTAGGCCAGCATTATCCTGAACCTTTGCCTGCGTAAAGATTTCTCTGAGTTCTTTCTTTTGCAGTGATTCCCAGGTGGAAACCATCGTCGGTATTCCCACTTAATTTTGCATGGGGTGCTACGTGGATGAAAAACTTTCATCCAACCTTAATTTAGTGGGCACGTATTCGCTATCACCTTCAAGCAAACGTCAAGCCTAACCAAATTCCTTTGCGTGTTATTAACTCCACTGCCATCTTCCATAGTCCATCGTTGTCTAGCCTGGGTCACCATTTGCCCCAGGCCATAAGGCTAATTATAAAGGACCTGGCCGTTGCGGTGTCCTCGAATCATATGGCAACCTCTCGAAGGGGGCAGATGTGTACAACCATCACACAGCTGAGCATAATACTCAGGCTTCTTGGAGGAAAGATGCATTGTTATAGTGATGTAAAACATTAGATGTAGATGTCTAACGATTGAATTAAGTAAGGTTTTATATTTAATTGTCATAAGCTGCCATGATGCAGTGAATTGAAATTCAAGTTATCATGCAACCATTAAATATATGACGTAATATTCTCCCATATGACTCTTTTGCATATTTATAGTCTTGAGCTATTTTTATATGCTCTCTATTAATGTTGAATTATTAAATATTTAAATTAAAATTTTGATAAATTTTGCATTTATTTTTTTAGTAGTGATCATGTTGATTGCTGACTCTATTTATGGATACATCATCAAATGTATTTGTTAAAGACATCTAATAATAAATAAATGCATAAGTCTATTATTTGTGGGCGTAAAGTTTAAATTTAGTCCCAATTGGAGAGCTCTTAGATTGATATGGGTGGTACCACCAAACTAAATTATGCATTGAAATCTATAGAGTTTTTTCAAGAAGAATTTTGAGAAGCTCTTCTACAGTTATAATATTCAATTACCTACTTAAAGGGGGAGATTGTATGCATTAATTTTGGAGGTAGTGTTGAGTCATTAGTAAGAAGATTTTTATTAGCTCCAAGAGAATCTATCTTCCCAAAGAAAATAGTTTTTAAAAGGGGCTATTCTTACCAATTGACTTGTTAGAAGGGAATTAATTTGGTCTAAAAGTATTTATATTGTAATGCATTTTTGAACCTCTAAGAATATTGCTAAAGCTTGTATTCAGCATATTTTTGTGAATTATTAATGCCCATGCATAATTTAGCTATTAGCAACATTGCTGTTAATTATCAAATTTGCATCATTGAGATTTTAACTAAAAATAGCTTTATGAGATGAAAGAAAGATGTTGATTAGTCTAGGGATTAGCTAATGTTGATATTGCTTTAGTTAAGAATGAAACCCCCTAAGCCTACTAAACTTCATATTATTAAAAAGAAAGTCCTTTACCATATAGAGAAAAAGGCAAATAAGCTTAGCATTAAGATCATAAAGAAGTTGATATATATGGCCTCAAGCAAGCTTTTTAGTAGTAGTACTTAAAAGTTTCACTATCTCTTGATTTTATTGAAAATACAGTTGGTTAATGGATATATCTCAGGGTCAGTGGGAGAAAGTTTATTTTATTAGTTTTATATAATGATGATATCTTGCTTGCTAGTAGTGACTTGAGGTTACTATATGAAGTAAAGTATATATTATTTAAGCATCTTAACATAAAAGATCTAGAAGAAGCAACATATATACTAGGCCAAGACATTGCTTATCTAGTTGGTCTTCTCAAATCCAAGTTATTATCACTAGATAGAGATAAAAAAGATATTTAGATACCTATAGAAAACTAAGAGGCATATACTTATTTACAAAAGGGTTGGCCATCTTAAGATTACTGACTAAAAAATTTTATTTTAGTCCTTAAGATTGTTGATTCTATCTCTAGGTTTTTAAAGATTTATTATGATAATATAGCTGTAGTATTCTTTACAAAGAATACTAAAAGTTTTAGTGGTGCTAAGTACATGGATTTAAAGTGCTTCAAGATTAAAGAATGGGTTCACAATAGTCACATAATTTGTAAACATATTTGCTACAGAAAGCATGAATATTGATCCATTAACTAAAGGGCTTTAGCTTATTAGCTTTAACGAGCATGTTAAAATATGAATATTTTGTTATCATTGATGTGCTTAGTTAGTGGGAGTTTTCTGTAAACTTAGATTCATGAATATTGTTAAAGTAGTTATCTACAATTCTTTAAAGCTAATAGAGTTTAGGTTCTAATTGTTTGATTTATTTCAGTTATATGTGTGCACATATGAGCATTGCTTGTTATATTTATGTTTATTCTTAAATGAGCTCGTATATTTTATTCAATCTTGAGATGTAATTTTTTTTTTTTTTAACACTTCCATTTAAAAGTGTAAAACATTTAGTTTAGAAGCATAAAGAAATTCATATAGTTTGATGTTTTGATTTAAAGGCACAAAAGTTTTTTGAAAAGTTAAAGTATCCTAGGGATTAAATCTCATAAAGGGCCTTTCTAAGATCATAAAGTAGATTAGATGTGAAATTAGCATGCAATATATTTTAGATTATTTGTGCTATATTTCACACTACACTTTACCATATACAGAGTTCCATGTCAGTGAAATATTAATGTTTGTAATCATAGAAGGAATTGTATTAGTAAATAACACATGCCTGCTATGATTCTATATTAATATTGCTCGTTGGACTAGAATCTGTACTGAGATATAATAATCTTGGTCATATTTTATGTGGCTACTAAAGTTGTTTAGTCCAAGAGTCGTTTTTTGAAAATTTAAAATAATTTTCTTAAAATCTAGCAATTAATGTTGTCCAAGTAGGAAAATGTAAGATTTAAAGTTAATGTGGCTACCATTGATTGCATCTTTTTATGTTTTGCAAAAATGGATGGAATGTGATTCAAATTAGATGACTGGTATAAGCTCAAATAGAGCATATAATAAAGAGGCTGGGGCCATCTCAGTTTGATTATATATATATGGCTATATGGTGTGAAGGTATAGAGAGTGTTCATTTGGGTTCCTTTAAGGAGAGGGCCCACTAACCATTTTATTTTATGATTCGATCCCTACTCTCATTCTAATTCAACTCTAACTCTAATTAGTATCTTATATAAAGAGAGTTAGAGGGTTATCAAGTCCCATTGAATGACAATATAAGGTGAGATGAAGAACCGATGCTACATAATGAAGGAGACAAATATGCTCTTAAGCTATGACTGATTGGAGGACTTTATACAGTTTTGCATAAATCATAGATCACTTAAGTGGGTATGGCAATGAATTTTAATTATTATTGGTGTTCTAAATTTCATATATGTGATCCTAAAATCCAATAAATATAGTGTACAAATAAATGATATCAATTATCTTGATGTGTTGTGATATAAAAGGAGGTTACAAGAGCTGAAGGAAGCTCATGAAATTGTGTTTAAATAGAATGAGGAACTAAAAATGATTCTTTATGATCGTAATGCAATATTATCAACAAATGAAAATATTTATATGTAAACATTGATGTCTATAAATTTTATTGAATAAATGTATGTACTATATTGGTGTTATGAAAAATAGTATTATGAAATAAATTCAACAATGTGTTTTTATTGATTATTGTTTATGTTGTTAGATATTATACGACCATTGTCAATCAATAAATATGATTGGTATAATATGTGATCCAAAATATTTATGATAAAAATCAATAAAAAACATTATTTGTATTCTTTTGTTTGCAATTTTGTAATATTAGTGTAATAATTATATTGTGGTCTTAATTTGTTCTTTACTAAATTAATGAAATATTACTTTACTTTATTCATTATTTATATTGCAATCAATTATTTATTATATCTTATTCATTTTAATTATTTGTATAGATATAAATATGCATAACTTTTATCTTTTTTATATAATTAATAATAAATGTATTAAAAAATGTTAATTAATTTAAAATATTTTAAAATATTTATGGATAAATTTAATTTATATAATATTTTAGTAAGTGAAAATATTAGTTATTTTAATATTTTAAAACTAAAAAACAAATAATTAAAATGATTAAGATTAATCAAGATTTACTTTAATTAATTTATAAACATCTGTTATTCAAAATAATCAAAGTATTGAATGATTCTAATTATTTATAAAAAAATTTTAATATTATTAAAAAGATCAACTAAAACATGTTAATTATTATAATATTATTATTTGTTAACTATTTTTAATAATATAAAAATAATGTAAAACTAAACATTAAAACATTTAGTACACTTAGATAAATTTTGTAGTTAAATATGCCTATATATATATGAATATTTAGTGCCTTCCAATTAATTCAATACTTTATCTGATAAAATATTTTACTATCTATCATTAATATTTAGGGCTTACAAATTAGTTTAATACTTTATCTGATAAAAATGTTTTCTTGCATCACCTATTCATTTATTATATTTTATAGAATGTCACATTTTCTTCAATTTCAAGAGATTAAAGATTAAATTCTCAATTTGAAGAAAGAACTACATAATTCATTTCCATTCAAGATCTTTATTTTTGTTTCAACATCTGAGGTTAGTTTAATAATTATGTAAAGATATTTATATTCTAAATTTCTTTTTATTAGACTCAGTTTAATATCTTTGCCATTTTCTTTGTTTTTACTTTAATATATTAACATAATATTAATCTATTTCATTCGTTATTAGTATTGTTATCAATATTTTTTTTTTGAACTCAAATTTCTTTATTGAACTCTTTAAAGTTATTTTATTGATAGATAATGTTAAAACATAGATAATGTTAAAACCAAACACTGAATCATTTGCTACATTTCGATAAATTTTGTAGTTAAATATGCATAGATACATAAATATATAATGCTTACCAATTAATTTGATACTCTATATGATAAAAATGCTTTATTGTTTATGATTAATACTTTATGTAGATCAATTACAAAGAACAATGTATTAAAGATCTTGTTGACCCCGTATTGATTTTGATGATTACAAAATAATTAAATAGGTTACTGGTGATTTTGGTGTAAATCAATATGACTTGCAGGTATACAAGAGTCACCAAGAGTATCTAAACTGATTCCAAGGTTTAAAATGAGTATATGGTTCAAGAGAGAGAGTCCCAAGATTTGAGAATGATGATTCAAGTTCAAATTAAGTGAATCTCAGATGTTTGGCAATATTCTCAAATGAAGAAAGTTCAAGTTGTGAAAGATATGATGCTTATTTTCCTTGATTCAATGAGTTTCCTAATCCGTGGAATGATTTTGTAAGTTTTGGAGACTTTAGTCAACTCTCACGGCAACTACTGGAACTTGTAACGGAAGAATGAAGCCATTAGCCGATCCACATGCAAGCTATCAAGTCAAAAATGTGTCACAAAAGTTTTTACAAAGAAGAATTATAGGTTAGTCGGCTCTAGAGCCGACTACTGTGGCCATACAAAGCATCTCCGTATGTTAGTCGACTCTAGAGCCGATTATTGTGTGCAAAACAGTGGATTTACCCATGTTAGTCGGCTCGAGCCGACTAACCTTGCCTGGGATAGGAAAAATCCAAGGTTAGTCGGCTCTAGAGCCGACTAACGCCCTGAAAATTTCTGCAATGGCTAGTTCTGACATTCCAACATTCGAAAACGGCCACTCCAACGATCCAATCCCTCAACCAACTATAAATACAAGTTAATAGGATGGATTAGTAGGAGATCAAGTGGATTTTTGAAGGATTACAAGTGAAAAAAAGAGAGATTTACCAAGTCAAATCCAAAGAAATTTTAGCCTGCTCCAGTTTTCAAAATTCACTGTTGTTGAAGTTCAAAAATCTTTTAAAGCCCATTCAAAGCTCCCACCAACTACTCCAGAAGCTTCATCAAGTGCTGTTAACTCTAGCATTCAAAGAAGTGAAGCTCATTCAAGGGAAAAAAGCTTCAAATATGTAAAGTACTCCGAATTGTCTTTATTTGCTCATTAAGGAGCTATACTTGCTGAATTTATTTCACTTTGTAAACTGTTGAGTTTCAACTTAGTTGAAACTTGTGTAGGGTGTGCCAAACCCTTAATTGGTGGTTGTAAAGGCTTCCTTGTATCTGGAAATAAGAAGCTAGTTGAGTAAAGCAGGTTATAATCGTTGGAGAACGATTAGTGGAGAAAATTTCCTAAAGGGTTCTTGGAGAGTGGATGTAGGTGCAAGGGTTAGCACCGAACCACTATAAATCCTTGTGTTTGTATGTGTGCCTTTCACTGTTATTGCTGTTTGTGTTAAGTTTGATACTTCACTATCACATTCTTATAGCTTTGCAAATATTGCATATATTAGTCAAAATTCTAAAAAGAACCCAATTCACCTCCCCTCTTGAGTTGCTTAGCTGGGCAACAGATCTATTCTTAATTTATGTTGAAGAAAATATAGAATAGGAGGATTTCAGTGTTAATAAACTACAAAAGATTGATGAATGAAAGCTCATATATTAATATAATATTTATCATGTTCAATTGTCAACATTCATGGCTCTATCTCCACAAATATAACTATATTTCATAATTCAAGAAATCAGAATCATAGAGGTAACTATTAATATACATAATTTATAAATTAATAAATTATTCTAAGCTAAATTTAGTAACACTTAGATGCAATCATTACCCAAGAATAACTAGATGTGCTTCAATAATAAATATAATAGATAGGCATAGAGATCAAATGTTAAATCTGATGGAAATGAAATAGAAGGACTTTACATAGAAGAAGAATTTATATGCATTATTATTGAAGATTTTATTATTAATTCACAAAATAAAATGGAGCAAGAAGAAGAGGATATACTTTGTGAAGGAGAAAGTATAGGAAATGATGCTCAAAGAATAATAAGTATCATAGTTAATTATATGTTTTAAACTCAATCAATCTTTAATGGAAAAAATCTATAATTAATACTGTAATTATTAATTTATCAGGAAATTTTAAAGAGCTATGAAATTTTGGTTCACTTAGCTATGTTTGTCTATTTTGTAATACTCTATTGTGGTACGAAGAAAAAGTTGATAAATCAAAAAGTCTTATAAATCCTATGTTCTCTATTTATTGCCAATAAGGAAGGATATACCTGCCTCTACTAAATTCTCTTCTAGAGTTTTTATTATAGCTCTTAAGCCATGAAAGTGGATCTTGATTTTCAAAATTTAAAGAAATTATAAGAAATTATAACTCAATATTTGGCTTCACATCAACAGATTGGAAAAATTGACAAAAAAAAAAATCAATGATGGTCATGAGCCTTATTGGTTCTCTATTGCCACCTATTTGAAAAACCAAAGTTTGCCCAACTATATATATATATATATATACCCAACCCAGGAATGGATTGGAGGGAACCTTAGCATGTGGAATGTCTGCATCTTGTCGCAAGGCTCATTTTGAGTTTTGGGTCATAGGACGAGTGCAGTTCGAGGCATAAGGGTTCTAGTACTACCTAGGTATGAACCCTAGAGGGGACTGCAATGAGCAAAAATGTCATTGACTAGCCTAAATGATGAGCAAACACTCAAACATGAGAGAAGCAAAATGAAATCAGGATTTGGTCGAAAAAGATATAACGCTATGGATACCATGACCGATCACTATCAATATATATGTGTATGTATGTGTATATATATGTATGTATATATATGACAGAAAATGAGATCCTAAATAGATTGAGACCTTTGAATAATGAAAGTGACGAGCACAACTTAAATACAAATATTATTCAAGGCTTGTTAATTATGTTTGATTAACATAATGCCCTTGCAAGGGCATTTAGAATAGCACGAAATTGTTTCCTAGTAAATGATTTCATTCAAGCAGAAAGGAAGCTAATTGGAAATTATAATAGAAATACTTTTGCAATACAATACTTAGACTTCTAAAGTAGCAACTCATATCATAGGAGACCTAGAAGAAATAATTGGAGAAAAAGATATTGTTGTTGATCATAAAAGCTATGGGCTATAAAGAATCACAGAACTTCATCTAAATTTTATGCCAATGCAGTATCTAATTTCATTTCCTTATGATGAAAATAGATTTAAACTAGGAATTATGTATAGAAATAACTAAAGTAGTAAACAAACAAAACATAATTATATAACTCTGATAAAATTTTGTGCATATAAACTTTAGCATAGAAAAAATGAAGGACTTACTTTGCTCAAAAGAAGTCAATTATTTTAATAATAATAGTTGATGCCTATATTATAATTGAAAAAGAAAGGTTAAAGAAGAAAGGTTAAAATAGATTCAGAACAATCAACCTCAATTAAGGGTAGAACTTTACGGTTATCTTAAAGATGTTATTCGTAAAGATGATAATGATACAACAACCATTGGAGAAAGAGTTATTTTGCTTTTATCATCCACATATGGACAGAGATATAAGGCTCAAAACTATTAGGATGCTACGGCAATTTATAGATGGATTTGTTCCTCACCTTTATTGAAAATCCTAAGTGGCCAAAGATTAAAGTATTTTTTTTTTTTTTTTGATGAATTAAGAGTCCTGGCCTAGCTTGTGAGGCAGGCCAGAGATCCTCTCCTCTCTTATTTTTGTTTTAATTTGTCTTCAAATAGTAGGCCAAGTGATTCATTTAATGACATACTAAATGTTGGATTACTTCTTTAATTTCTCCAAATAATTTCAACAGAGAATATTTTTCTCAGGCCAAGTTATTTTTATAAAATGTTTGCTACGAATTTATCTACTTATTTGTTTATTTTTCCCGACTGTTGCATTGCCATCGCCGTCCCGATCTCTGAAGCCGGTTCCAATCCATATCTTCTACGCTTATATTTATTCTTCAAAAAGACTAAAATATCCCTGCTTATTTTCTTTAAGTCGCACCCCTCTGAGCCATTTAGCGGCCAAACTCGCAGGTCCATCCCCTCCCTCGAAAACTCCAAATTTCTCCCATCCACCGAAGGAGAAGAAGAAGCGAAGAAAAGGATTTAGAAGCCATCCTTTTCTTCGCTCTTTCTTTCTCCGTCAAAGCTCTCGTACGGCGGATCTCGTCGATCTCGATCAGGTCAGGATTCCTTTCGACCCGATTCAATTCCTTACAACTTTGATTTTTTAATTTTGTTGTTTTTTTTTTTTTTTTTTTTTTTTCAATTATGAGATCTGGGCGTTGGATCCGAAGGCTTATCACATTTGGAATGCCATTGATCCGCAGACTAGGTTTTTCAATAAAACTTGGTCTCGGTTCGGTAATGGTGGTTCTTGTTTTGCATGCACTGCTGAAACATAATGAGGCTTTTAGGGAGGGATGATCGATCAGAAGGGCAGCAGATTTTAGTCATACATTCGAAGAATATTCCAAGAATATCTATGTAATGTGAAAATTTGAGTTCTTGAAACAAACATAATGAGGCCTTAAGGGAGGGATGATTGATCAGAAGGGCGGCAGATTTTAGTCATACATTCGAAGAATATTCCAAGAATATCAATGTAATGTGAAAATTTGAGTTCTTGAAACCGGGTTTGATGTTGATTATAAGTTAATCGAAATGTTAACGATCAGCATAATGGTGGTGTAACGTCTTGACTTGGATCTCATTAGTAATCCTATGTTCTGAACAGAAGAAGAGAAGGGGACGTTTTATTTTTTTTTGTTTGACTTGTTGTTGTATGTAAACTAGAGCTGGATAGATGAAATTAATCTACATTTCGTCATTCGCTTGAGTAGCGTGATGAAGGAAGTGGATTCGATAGTTGAGTACTTGCATGTTTTGACTTCTTGAATTTTGGGGTAAAAATCTGCTGCACAAATAGATGGTTTTGATTTTATGTTTATTTACTTGTAAAACAGCTGATGATGATTAGCAATAAACACTTAACAGTAAACACATCTTTGTTTGTTTGACTATTTTATGTAAACAGGAATGTGAATCACACTTCTGTTTGTTTTATATCGCTATGCTTTCATACATCAGTGCTTATATTCATTATAGCTGTTTTAGTCAGTGATAAGCTTGTATTTATGTCTTTTTATAGGTTCAAATTGATCTAGTTGACAATGGCTACTGGGGTGAGCACAGCCACCTCAAGTAAAGATGAGAGGATTGATGAAAGAGTGAAAGGTCAGGAGGAGGATGTTGCAAAACCATCAGAGCAGTTAGATGATGTCAACGAGAAAATAGATGGCTCTGTTGAAATTGGTGTTCATGAAGGCCATGGTAGCCCTGATGAAAACCATGGCCATCTCACACAAATGGTTATCGAGCTCAGCTTACAGAATGAGTACTTGAAGGCTCAATTTGGAGACCTCAAGTCTGAGCTTCTGACATTAGGTGAGGCTTGTGAGCAAAAGAAAGAAAATGGCGAAGATAAAGAGGCTTCTGAACAAGTTTACTGCCTACATGAACAGATAAAGTGTTTGGATAAGGAAATTCAGGAGAGCAAAGAAACCCAAACGGCAGCAGAGAATGCTCTAGAACGTCTCAGGATTTCATACTCTGAGGCTGATGGAAATGTTCGAGAGCTTACTGCAAAGCTCATTGAAGGTCGGTTGTTTTTCCCTAACAAATTCACAAGCTGGTTATCTTACTTGCTGCTTTCCTTGTATGCCCCTGATTTAATTAGCTGTTTGATATCTTACGTGTTAAAAATGCATTATTCAAATGTTTTTATTCATCTTCTGTTGCAATGAAATTAATATTAAATTGGAAAAAGTTAATGCAGGTGCACAAATCAATTCAATGGTTGATATTTGATTAACTTTGCTTGTGTCTCTCTAGGGTCTCTTGGTGCTATTTTGTTCTCTCTCCTTCTTATAAGTTCTCTTCCCTAGTCTTGCCTCTCTTCCTCCTTAATATTTGTGTTCTTTACCACCTACTTTCTGAAAATTGATTATTGCTGCTTTTTCACTCTTATTTCTCATGCAAAGTTGATAATACCAATTTCTTTTTGTATCTCATTATTTCAAGAACTAACAGCAAAGCTACCTCTAGTAATTTCTGAACAGAAGTAAGGTCCTCCCTCTGACTACTTCACTATTGAACTGTAGAAAACTCTATTCTTTTGGCTCCAATGCTTGGTTTGGTATTTCACACTCAGAGAAGTTTCTAGATATCATCCACGTATTAACTTAACTTGGAGCACTGACATTCTTTACAAAAAAGTCATTCATACCTTTCTTGAGCTGTCTCTAGCCCTTTGGGCTGCATCACGGAATCAGAGGAAGTGGTGAAATTGAAAAGATCTATAATTTTTGGAAAACAACCATTAAAATAATCCTGCTATTCACATCTATAATATCTCACATTGCAAAGAATCCTTTAGTGGGCATTGATAATATCTCAAGGTATTCAGCTACTAATGATCTTCAGTTGTGCCTTTCTCCGGCTAATGTCAATTCTGAGTTAACTGCTACAGAGATATTCAAGGTGTGCTTTGTCATGGTTTTGTAATTGAAAATTGTACTAGTTGTTTGTTTATTTTTGTGTGAGCATTCGTATGGCAAAAACTATTACTTTTTTCCTTCAACTCCTTTTGAAATCTTAAACCATTATATAGTTCCATTTTTGTAGCTCAACAGAAGATGGAACAGGAAATAAAAGGCCGTGATGATAAATACCTTGAACTGGACTCCAAGTTGTCAAGGCTTCACAAACGTGCAAAACAACGTATACAAGAACTACAGAAGGTGAATAGTTTAAACATATTCTTTTTTTTTTTCAGTGTAGTCTCTGTTCTTTTTCTCCTCTTTTATCTTGCATGTATAAAAAAACTCTCTTGCATCCACATGGGAATATGTAGGTGCCTTTGTGTTCACTAAAGGGATAATTTCAAATAGCATTTTGAATAGTATTACAAAAAGTATGCCGCTAGCATTATGAGTTTTATAGTGATAATATGTGGGATAACCTTTAATGCAAAATATAATAATTTATAGTGATGAAATTTTGTTCAAATTTGAAAAAAAGAATTGTAGATCTGAAATATTTTCAGATCATACATATTATTCTTTGGGATTAAATCCTTTTGAACTTGAATGCATGTGTTCACACTTGAAATTCTGTACATTGTGAAATCCCTTATATATTTGTGATTTTCATTGAAACTTTTTATCACCAAATATCATGATGTTAGTGAAGTCTCTATTAAAAATGAACATAATAATGGAAGTCTAAATTACATGAGGACCTTTAGCTGGTTGTTATATTTAGCCTTATTCAAATTATTAATGAAGACATATGTGGGCCTCTTGTGTTCGGATGGTACATGTGGCTTTCATTGAATTGTCGATGATGGTATATGTGGACCCTTCACTAATTTGTCGACCTTCAGTTTATATGTGGTCATACTTATATTAGCAGCAATGATTTATGTAGCTTCATTTATTTATCATTGAGGATAGATCTAACCTCATCTGCTTGACATTGTGGATTTAACTAGCCTCGAGGATACCTTTTGTTAGAAAATGTAATACTAAATGAAGTGCCAGAGCTATTTTACAATTTGAAATTTGTTTTGCTGTTCATAGTATTTCATTCTTTATAAGAGGATTTTGATTTTTGGTGTTTTTGTTATTAAAATGTCTTGAGTGAAACTTTATGACAATTTGGTCTGTGAATTATGTTTTCAAGGGGTCATTTGCCTTTAATGGAAACTTAATTTTTGATCATAGAAAAAGTTTACTTGTTGGGCTGTGTAGCTTGCTTCATTTATTATAAAATCTTTTGAGCAAGGTTTTAAATACTGGTAATGCACCTTATACCATTTATCTATGGAAATGGTATGATATTGATGATACGTTTTGAAACTAGCAACATCAAAAAGAATGAAAAACTATTGGTATCAATTGGTATGACAAATATGGCATTGTTGATGTGTACAGGCATAGCTAGTGCATATTGATACATATGGTTTTGGAATCCCAAAACCTTTACCAATGTCGGTTTCATGTTGGAACAGTATGATATTGATGATGCTGTGCTAACCCCTCAGTTTTTTAATCCTTGCTTTTTTATGTAATTTGTGGGGGCTATGGTCGACCTTTGCAAGGGGAAGAGAATTTCATGTTCTAAAGTTGCTTTTGGCTTTAGTAATTGTTGAAGCGATGCAGGCAATATTAAGTATTAGCATAATGTTGTTTTACAATTTCTGAAAGCATTAGTATCATGCATTATAGACCGTATTTGAGAATATTGACTTTCTTTATGCTTTGTGGTTTGTAATACAGTTCTAAATTCTAATTATGATCTATGCATTCATAAGGTTTGTTAAGAATGATCCATATTAATACCACATCTGCACCATGCTTGATTGAGTATGACAGTTTCACCTACAGATTCTAATGACTTCAGGTCCCTGGTCATGAAGGATCACCTTTGAACAAACTTATATTCGATAATATGCCCTTGAGAGGGGAAACCTGTTGGGTACACCCAATCTAGCAGCCAAAATAATGATAAGGCACCAAGTGATTAATCTTGTATCTTTGAAAAACTTCAGTGGCTGTATATAGTCCTTTTCCCATTGGTTTAAATTATATTGGATCTTGGGCCAAGACATGCGAAGTTTCAAGTAATGTGGCAGCTTGTGTCGTGAAGTATGTATGCATGATTTAAGAGTTGTCAAATTTATGGTTGCCTTTCTTTTGTTATATAAGGTATCCAACAACTATCTGCAAAATTCTACTGTAACAATCAGAAAACTCTCTGCTGCATCAACAGATAATCTTTGATGGCACATTAGATTCTTCCAAGGACTGCCTACCAGTTTCATGAGAACAATAGACTTTGCCAACTCTGACTAATGCACTATTAAATGAAAACCTGTTTACCATTCATTAGGGCAAGCTCTAACTTTGAGCAGACATGATCTTGCCTTCTAGAGGATTGTAGGCTTAGATGTGATCTTATTGGTTGTCTAACCAGATTATCTGCAATAACACTGAATATTGCACTCAATCACTCATGGCTATGTCATTTGCAAATGTAAATGAGAGCTGTATGTGCATGACAAATGCTCAAGCACCACAAAATTCTAGCTTTAAATTGTTAATGTTAAATGAGAGTTTGGTGACTTAGACAAATTAGTAGATCAATATCTTTAATAGATGAGTTGGTTGCCCCATGGTCCCCACTTCATGATTAGGGTGTAGCGACCAAACAAAGAACAGGAATGGGCACCTTTATATGTTCAAAATTTTCATTGTCCTTAATGTTTACCTTAAGTTTTTAATTATGAGATACATATATGCAAGTCATTTGGATCTTGTGAGGAAGATATACTTGCTTTCTTGTTGGTGCTTTCTATTGTTGTAGTTTTCTTAAATGTAAGCCAGTGCCCCCAATTCAAAGTTTTTATTTGTTTAATTTATTTCTCCAGGAAAAAGATGACCTAGAAGCTCGCTTCAATGATGTTAATATGAATGCTGAACAAGCTTCATCTCAGCAAGCATTAGCACAACAGGAATTAGAGCATACACGTCAACAAGCCAATGAAGCATTGCGATCTATGGATGCTGAAAGGCAGCAATTACGGACAGCAAACAACAAGTAATCTCTCTTTAGTAGTATTCAGTTGCATCTGAAACAAAAGTAAGAATACCATTTGTGGCGTTTGTGTTGACTAAAGTAACTTCTGAAACTTACGGTATACAACGTTTAACTTCAGTGTCAGTTATTTTCAGACATGCTGGTCTGCAACAGTATGTATTTGGTCAGAAGTTTGGAAGCTTCTGCCAAAACTGAATAATAAAGTACAAAGTTAGTTTTAAAATAACTAAGAGAAAAATTAAAGAAAGACCTTGAAATAGGGTCATTCTAGCAAAGCTTGGAAGTTGGAGGGAAGAAAAATGAAAAGTACTTATAACAATACAATTTGATAACTTTTGCTCATGAGTTTCAATCAAACTGTTAATTCTCAAATAATATGTGATGTTGTACCCTTGACACCAAGGAATATAAGGAACATAATAAACAAATATTCATTATGTATAACACTGATGACCCTATTTATTTAAATTGAAGTGCCACTGTCCTTCAACATCTTCCATAACTCTGGTTGAACCTTGTTGAAAATTGAGATGTTGAAGTAGGATAATATGAAAATGAATAATAGATGATGATTCTAAAATGCTGATGGTAAAAAATACCAATTTACAAAAAGGAACTTTCGTGGCCCTCTTAGTGACAAATGTCATTTCATAGTTTGAGGGGCTGATTGTTATTTACCATGCTATTGCTAGTCTCTTTGGCTGAAAATGGACTATGGGCAAGGTACCCTACTCCAGAATTGTTGGTGTTCTTCTCAGCCTTTAGGGTCTGCAGTAGCAGGAACCTTCCACCATGCAGAACTTGAGCATTGCACAGAATTTGAACTCAAATTTACATGGTTGAGCTACTTGTGCCTCCTCTATATGACCACATATTCTGGATGAGTGAGATTTAGTGAACTTCCATTTTGAGATCCGCTTGTGATCAAAATATCCAGATCAAGATCTAAGTTGAATTAAATTGATATGACACCACATATCAGGAGCATGGTCCTTGTAAACATACTCATTGATGGTGCGGATTTTGCACAAGTAAAAGATATTACCTTTGAACAATTTGAGCTTTTCTATAGGATGATCAATGAAAAAATTTCCTGTAACTGTTGTGATTTATGTATTTATTTAGATGGTTTGTGTATAATTTGCTAGAGGCACAAACCTTGTTGAAGGAAACATTACATTGAAAGTAGATGGCTGGATGCTTCTAGTAACTGAACTTACTCTGTACTAGCCTGTCCTTGCTAGAGAGAAATCTTGTCTAGATTATAGAAGTATGGCACTGGAATGCTGATTGCAGACCCACTGACTTGATGTGGATTCGAGCTGATTGTGATATGGTTAAGTGGCATAGTTATAGAGAAGCCAATAAACCTTCTAATTTGATGGCGAGGTGGCATGGATTAAATGAGCTTATCCTTTCTTCTTCTTGCTGTCAATTGCTCTATTATTTCATGATGCCTCTGTAATTGTCTATAACTGGCCATAATAATTTTAGCTATTCCATTAATTTTTAAAAAAATTCATGTTCAGTAATTTCAACATGTTTACTTGTTCTGTTCTTTTCAAAGTTGTTTCATTTTCGTCAGATTGGCATAGGATTAAAGTTGCTATATGATCAGTATGTTCTGAACTCTGCTGTGTATCATTATAATGGATACATCTGAGCTTATATTTTGCAGAAGACATGTTGATATTTTTCCACTAACTGATTCATTTCATAATTCATATTATAATCTTAAAGCTTAAATGATATCCTGCAACATATATAATTTTCATCCTGGCCAGAAAATGTTTTGGTGTGGTACCTAATGCTGTCTTTATGGTGTATCTTTTAACTTATACAGTTTCAGCTTCTGTTTATCACCTCTAAGTTATCCGATGCTTTTATGCTTCTATTAACATAAGTAGTTTCCAGACTACATGATAGCATTGAGGAAATGCGTAGTTCATTGGAAGCCAAGGTGAATGCACTCGAAGACTTACAGCAGTCCTTGTTTGAGAAAGAGCAGGTATTTCCTTTTACATTATTATGGCTTTAAGCTTGATGATGTTAATAGCTTCTGTAAAACCATGTGATTCCTGCCATAATGCTTTCATACAGTGTGCTGGTTCATGGTAAATTGTAAATGTTCAGACCATTTTAATTTTTTGTTATGTTAATAATTTAAGCAATTGTACTAATCAATGTTTCAGCCGATAACCACTATTATTGTGAGTAAAATTTTTCCTTTGCATTGTGAATATGTAGAGAAAAATTATAGAAGAGTCATACTAAACTTCTACCCCAACACATGCAGTGGAACCATAGATAGTCAAGTGTAATCCAATCTATGAAATAATTTGATCTATTGATAGCATCATTGTGGTAAACGTCATAATGCTAGAGGAATCATTACTGCAAGGCATAAAGGTAATAAGCACTTATACCATTAAATCAAATTTTAAGATAATCACATATCAAAAGTCATTGGCACATAAAATGCCAATTTCTTCCCTGAGATATGAATTTTAAGATAGGTAGGAGCATGGGAGAGTAATGTAGCACTGTACTAGATGAGCTTGATACCAAGAATGAGAGCATCCTTCATAGGAATTGAGGGTGCTAGAGTCATGTGAACTTGATATTTCAGATTTGGGCAATCCAATTTTGGAAAAAACTAGGAATTGAGGGTGCTCAAGTTATTTTTTAGTCCCACGGTGATCGGGCACTGTGATGCCCCCCCCCACTCTTTCCCTTTCCTTCTCCTACTCCCTCCCTCCCTTCCGTTGCTCTCTAGACTATCCTATGGAATGTTCCCAAACAGGCCCATCGTATTATAGAATATGGATTTCTAAGGTTTCATATTTAGGTCAGTACAAATTTTATTTAGAATCAGTGTTGAGAAGAAAGGGCTAGCACAAATATGTCCTTAACTCGTTTCTTCTGTTGACTAACTCAAGGGACTTCAAAATGGAAACCCTAGTAGGCATTAAAAGAAGAAAGTTGTCATCATTTATGATCCTCAAAGAACTGAGTAATAATGAATGCATAACCAAATATTTTTGAATAAAGTAAATGAAGGGCAAGATTAAAATTCACAACATAACCAAATACCCCTGTGAGAGTTCCCAGTTGTAATAACAGAAGAAAACCTATGTTTGGTCATTTTGGATTGTTCAACCAATCATCCAATATGAAGTTGATCCCACAAATCACCTCAAGTGATGAGACATCCATTGGGTTCTTTTTGTCCTTTTCTCTTTGAGCTGAAGTATTAGTTTAGGTATTGATCCATCCAAGCCAAAGTAGCATTCTTTTAGATTAGGAATTGATCCATGTGAACAATTGGGCATAGCATCAAGGCTTTTAAGGAGACACTTTATGTAGGGTAAAATTATGCTAAGTTTTAGTAAAAAGTTTGATTTTCTTCTTTTTGTACAAAAAGATTAATACAAATCCCTAAATTAGTTTGATCAGAATGTTGTATTGCGTTCAGCATCTAACAAAAAGTGTTGATTTCTACCTAATTCTATATTAAATTCCCAAAATTCTTCACAACTTGATCTGTTATTTCTTTATCTTCCTTGGATTGAAATTAAAAAAAAAGGGGCTGTTCTAGACTAGAAATTTCAAGATCCAAGTTAAATTTTGCCAAGGTTGGTGAGTGACACTCCTAAGATTTCCTTTGCTTGTTTCCACCTTTAAATGGAGAAGATTAAGCTGTTTGCGCCCCCCCCCATTAATAACCATTCTTAAGTGGTATTGGATAGTATTGCTAAATTTAGGTATTGGCTTGACTCTTGTATGTGGAGGATTGACCTTGGTCCACCCTAACCCACTTGATTTAGTGTTGGTTCTAGTGGTTTGAGTAGTATTTGTTCGAATTGATATCCCCCATACAAAGGATGGATTGGTATTGTATGTATAGGCTGATACATATCGTACCCACTGGTATTTTGAACCTTGCTCCTTAGTAAATCTTTTATTTAATCTTCCTCCTGTAAGGTTGGTCATCTTTTATTTAAGTTCAAAGACTTAGATTATTTGGTCTTTTGCAGTGCTTGTGTCACTGGCCAGCACTTATCTATGATGTACTTTAGGTTTGAATTAGATTTAGATGATATGGCAGTTTCTAATTTTTAAATTTTATTCTCCATCAGTTTATTGTTTTATTGAGTCTTAGAGGTCTTACTAAGATTCTTTGGAAAAAGGTTAGGATTATCTTTTTTTAAAGGGAATATTGTTATTCATTGTTACACTATTTTTGTGGTGAGTTTTGGAGTCATATTTTGAGTAGGAGTGACATCTAAAGGTTTGGCTTTGGGGTTTAGGCAAGAAAGCTTAAACTTATAGAAATTGTGATATGAAAAATGATGCTTTATATATAAGGTTCTATGGATCTAGTAATTTTGCTATCTCGAGGAAAGTATGTAGCAGTTCTTTTTGCCACATAATTGTGTTAAAAATATTTCATTCTTGTAAAAGTCTTATTTTAGGAATATGTGTAGTAAAAGGGAGGAATTTGCCATAATCAAGTCAAATTTTGCAGAAGTTATTATATTTCTCTGGTGTTAATCTTCCACTTTCCATCTTTTCTGATTGATCCTTGTTGACTCAGGGTTGTTCTATAGCCATTTGGAGCATGGTCATGTTCCTTAATGCTGAATAATCAATAAAATATCTAGAAACTCAGGTAAGAAAGGTTTTTACAGGATTGTTACTTGAAGACTTCACTGCGTCAATGCATAAGTCCTATAGGTTTTAATTCTTAGAATGTTTGGCCTTGTTCCCATGGAGCTGGTTGTCTTCTAACAAAATCCCAAATATTGTAACATTGGGTCTTTTTTCTGTGGGATTAACCTTACTCTGCAAACTCTTGACATCATTTGCTCTTTGTTAAGTCCTGCCACTAGGGAATGGTCTCTCTTTTTCTTGCTCTAAAATAAATATTTTATTTAGTCGACTTCTTGTAGTGTTGCCGATCTTTTATCTAAAGTCCCAACTTGGAAGATTGACCTTTACTTTGCACTGCCGTTCTGATGCATGCACTTGGCTGAAACCCTCATCAAAGCCTTAACACTTGGAATATTTGACCTTACCGTATTGCTTCTGTTTAAATTGCCAGCAATATATTGTTCTTGATCACATCCACTTTTTTCAGATTAATTTCGAGATGCTTTCCTTGGCACACCATTCTTCCGAAAACCTTGTTGATTAACATGCCCAGTTGTAATTAGTGACTATTCTTCTTGATAAACTTTCTACTTGTGACCCTCTATGAGTTTGAGCGGGTAGCATGTGTAAATGTACATTGTACAAGGTGGTTTTAAGGGGGTCAAGCATGTGCAAGCATATCCTACTATATTAGTTGTGCACAACCTGGTGTGTATACCTACACATTCTCTTACCATTAGCACCACTAGGCCTATTGATGGGTCAGGCGGCCTGCTTGGCCTGCTTAAGCCAAATAGCCTTTGGGCTGGTTTGGGCCAGGCTTGGAAAGCAGGCCTATCTAATAAACGGGCTGGGCTTAGTCTTGGAGATTAAATCTTGGCCTATGCATGTTCTAGCCTGAAATATTTTTTTAGTATGTCATTGATTTCTTTTTATGTTGTTTGGTTATGTTTGACGTATTTGTAGACTTAATTGATAATTGTTGTTGATGTGTTAATTTAGTGGGATTATAGAAATGTTGTAGCTGTTGGCAATATTTAGTTATTCATATTTAGCATTTTTTAAAGCATTTTAAGCATTTTCTAAAAATTGTAAGAAAAGGTCAGGAAATCTGAGTTCTGGCTCGAAGCCTGAAGCTTGTCTAAGGGGATGGGCTTGGGCCTAGAAGGTAGAATTGAAGGCTAGGAAAGGTCCGGACTTAGTAAATTGTTTTAATCTTTGGGCAAAGCTTCTCTTGAGCTTGACTCAGCCTGGACCATGAACAGGTCCACGTACCATCCTGGTTTGTACAAGATTTACTGCCTGGAATATGATACCAATGCACTTCATGCTTAATATTATTTCATATAAAACGGTCCTTTTCCTTAGAGAGAATTAGAGAAAAGTTTGTTTTTAATTTTTTACATCTGTGTTTGGATTAAAAAATTTGTAGCCAGGTATCTGGTGCTTCTGTCTTTTGTGTATTAAACATCCCTAATAGAAGTAATTTGCAAAAGTAATGAATAGAAATCTTTGTTGTATTCGATAATTTGATTGCTCATATAATGTATTAATATTTCTGATTTTTCATCTACAATAATATGTTAATAAGAAAGGTTGCATTCCCTTATAAAATTTTGGTTTAGGTAACAAAATTCTTGGAAGGTGAGCATGATAAGTATGCAAATCTTTTGTGCTTTTAAATATGTCTCTCAAAAGTGTTCTTAAATTAATCACAAGAACAATCTAGCATGAAATTTATTAGTAGGTAAACTTATTCAAGTGTTCAGATTGAAGACTCTATGTAACCATGGAAAGATACCGACTCTGAAACGTAGGGGTGGAAGTCAGTGAGCTGATCCATAAGCATGACCTGAATGGCTGAATCAAACACAAAGTTAGCAAGTTTGGCATGAGATATTCTGGTTTGGGTCATGAAAAGGTCAAGCCAACTGACTTGTTTATTAAACTGGTGGTGTCTAGGTTTAAAAAATTTCCCTTCTGAGTCAAGATGATGCGTTAATGAGCCGGTCAGATCAACACAATTATTCCACATGTCCAACTATGATATCATTAAAAATGCTTGATAAGTAAAAAAAGAAATTAAGTGTAGTCTGGTAAAAAGTGTGATGAAATCACCAACAATTACACAACCCAATTCTCAGCCCTTATCCCATCATACTCGTTTCTTTCTTCCACCCATCTCAATCCTTATCCCATCCTCACTCCTATCTTTTCTCTCCTCTTACAAAGTGATAAACTTTGATCAATCTATCAAAATGTCTCCCTCCTTGGAGCATTTGGTCATAGCACCACATGCTTTAGCATCATTTATGTCCTATTCCAGTTACTTTGCTGTACGGAAAGAGAGAGAGAACTACCAAAATGCTCCTTTCCAAATTCTTGATCTGTCATTTTGATCTCCATCTCCTTCTCTGCTACAAATACTTTAACCTTCTCCACTTCGAACCTCTTTGCTTGGTGTCTTCATTAGATTTTTCTACTCCTCTCCTTGGGCTTGAAGCTTCTCACCATTTAACTATTTTCAGAGTGTTAGTGAGCAAATGTGTTAGGTGTTTCTTTATCATGTTACCTGTTTTTTATCTAGATCACCTTCAGGTTTAAGATTTTGATCTGTTAGATGGGTTGGGTTTGGGTTGATTGTCATGGTTGTGTACCTTTGCTCAAGTCTCGACCCACCATGAATCTGACCAATTGCCACCCTGACCGCATCACATTATGACAAAGAAATGCCATAAAGAAATTGTCTATATCTTGAGACAGGCTAAAAAACTGTAATTAAGTTAGGAAATATTGAAAAAAATGTCGTCTACCATTACTTACTAATGACCATTATATTCATGTACATGAACTATTTCACATGTAGGTCCACTTGCTGGAAATATTGACTTCATGGCAAATTTTGTAGCTCAAAGTAGCATATGGTTTATGCATGATCAAATACATACTAACTCAAGTTGTCTTCACTAAACTATCAACCTACATCACCTTTTATTTGCATCGATTGGAATTTTATGGTAATGGGTAGGGGTGGGCATGGGTTGGGCCGGCCCGAGCCTGGCTTGGAAAATTATAGGGCTTGGGCCCATTTTTTTATCCTATGGGGCTAGGTCAAGCCCAATTTTTTAAACCCATTTAAATTTCGGACCAGGCCTGAGCTTAAAAAAAGTAAGCCAATCTGGCCCAAAAATTTTATATTATATATAATATTTATATATTTTATTTATATACATAAATTAATATAAAATGGTATTCTCTTAAAAATGTTGGGGGTTGGATTTGAATCCAGATCCTCAGGATTAGAAGTGCACAATGAAACCTCCCTAACAACGATAGCTTCACATTATTTTCTTTACATAACATATATATATTTCTATTGGGTTGGCCAACCCGAGCTTTGAGAGATTCCCACTAGATCAGGCCCGGGCCAACCATACCTACCCGAGTTCAGGCCTGGCCTGGCCCGAAGCCCCAGGCTCCCCCTTTTACCCGTAGCTCAGCTTGAGCTGCGTGGCCTGGCCCATGCCCACACTTAGGTGCTATGTAAAAGAAACTTGCAGAGAATGCTTAGTTTGCCTCAACATATGTCAAACTTGCTTAAGTTTTATTATTTTTGATTTTTGAATTTTAATTTTGTAGTCAAATATGAACTGATTATTGAGATAATCCTAATATTTCTATAGCATTCAATTGTTGTAACGGCATAGATTAATTTTTACAGTAATATGAACAACTATCAATTTGTGATGCAGCAAACTTCTAAAATTTTATTTTTTTTTTCATTTTAGTTTTGTGGTCAAAATATAAACTGATGCTTGAGGTAATCCTAATATTTCTACTTAAAAAATTTACTGATAGATGATCAACCAAATTCGGGGTTCATTGCAAGCTGCAGAAGAGAAAAGGCAAGCATCAATGGCAGAGCTTTCTGCTAAGCACCAAAAGGTAAATGAAATATGTTTAAGTCTCATTTCAATGAAAGATATTGTTGCTGATGATCATTTTCTGATTTGGTCAAGTATGCACGTTAAAAGAGTTTAATTGTCCAATTTTCACATTTATCTTCATATTTGTGTCTGCTTCTTCATCCTCAGCAATTAGAAAGCTTGGAGACACAACTTGCTGATGCTCTATCAGAGAGAATCAAAGCAGCTGAAACAATATCATCTCTCCAGGTATTTTATACACTAATTTGTACTATCATGTACCAAGCAATTCTGCTTCAAGTGTTTTAGTAGAGTGTGAATTACACTCCCCAAAGCGCTGGTTCATAGGTCTTCTGGCCAAGGCCATTCAGAACCTCAAATTTGTGCAATTTGACCACAATTACCTATGTGTCATTATTCTTAATGTGTTGAGAGTAGTCATGCATGTGGATTGTGCTTGCCCAGTCCCAGATCTGGCCTGTACTGGATCACTTTGGCTCTATATGCAGATCTGTTCATATTGAACCAGCTTGGTTTCCAAACAAAAACAAAAACCTCCATACTGATCTTGTGTAAGTCTAGAAAAGGTTGATCTGACTGGACTCCACTGATACACTATGAACTCATGAAAGCTACTTAGAAAATGAACATCTAGCAACAAACCACACTAAAAAATATTTGGATCCACCCTGACCCAGGCTGTGTATAGTATCTAAATGTTGGTTTTTGGGGAACTGTTTATTTTGTGGTCACATGGACAACAGGTCAGAAGATCTGAAGCATCTGGCTTTGAGTATTTTATGCATTTCAATTTGAAGGTTTTTTCTTTGTGGATCATGCAGTTGCAAATGGACATTTTTGAGTAATGGATTAACTAGTATAACTTTTATTTATTCAGTAGCTGACAAACTCATTAAAATTTTGTTTCATGTGTTTTAAGATGTATAGATCATGAATGATGTTGCAGAGTGTAATACCGCAAAAATAGTTCCGCATCGGATAGAAAAGAAAAGGTTTAAGTGCTTATAATTCAAGTTCGCCTGCTACTAATTAACTTTCACTCGAGTTTTTAAGGCCACGTGGTTTTGGCCCGCTAATAAATTAATTGGACTAGCAGGTGGGCTTGGGGCGTTAGAATGGTATCGGAGCTGACTTGAGTATGCGAAAGTTGGTGAGCAAGAGGAAAGGGCTACCCATGGGACAGTGGTAGAATCCTGCTATGGTGTGGAGCTACCCTTGTAGCACCAACGATTCGACTCGAGGTAGATTCTGGCTAGCTTGTGGCGTGCGACGAGGACGTTGCATTATAAAGGGGGAAGATTGTAATACTCCAAAAATAGCCCCACATTGGATGGGAAAGAAAAGGTTTAGATGCTTATAACTTAAATTCACCTACTACCAGTTAACTTCTACTCGAGTTTTTAGGGTCACATGGTTTGAGCCTGCTAACAGATTAATTGGACTAGTAAGTAGGCTTGGGGGGTTACACAAAGTCTTTATGTGTATAGCCTCAGTTGGATGTTCCTACTATCAAGATTGTAATTTTGTGGCACATATCTCTCCTATCTTCCCCCAAAAATTGTACACAATCATGCATGCAAGTTTTTGTGCATGCATAAATCATTATGCTTTATTGTCATCCACAGAAACCACACAACCTTGGATATTTTATACTGAAGTTCCGTTCATAGCTTTAATAGGCATGGTATGTGTTTGAAGTTCCAATATGCGTGCTTAGTAGAACCATCATGGATGTTGAAATATGCGTGCTTAGTAGAACCATCATGGATGTTGAAGTATTGTTGTACTCTGCTTATAATTAAAAAGGGATGAATGCATTTAAGGGCTTTGAGATGATTGCCATAATAATGTAAGAAGCTAATTACTAAATTGTTTTGAATATTCTTTTTCAAATTGATTTTTTCTCGGCATTTTTCACCTTAAATAGTTTGTTGTGGTCCAGCTGGCTTTGCAGAAATCTTTTCTTTGATTCTTTTATGTGAATAAGTAGTTTGTCTTCAGCTGCAGAAGCAGCATGGTGAATCAAACAATGCAATAATTAGTTTGTTAGCCAATGTACTTCGCAATCTGAGCTGATTCTGCATAAAATGGTCCTTGTGTCTGAGCTTTGGGGTATGACTATATTGAAAATATAGTGGTCAATTGCTCTTGGGCATCTTAAATGCTAGCTTTCTTGTGCTTTGTTTGATATTTTCCAAAACCGAGCATTCTGAAGGACAGTTATTTATTACATTGGTTAGTGCTGAGAGCAAACTATGACCCACATTTGATTGTTTTAAATCTTTCTGCAGATGCTACTAGCTGAGAAGGATTCAAAAATTGCAGAGATGGATGCTGTTTCAACTGGGGAAGCTGTAAGACTTGGAGCTGCATTGGAGGAAGTGAGAGGAGAAATTAACCATCTGAAAGACCAGCATGTATGAGTGAGAATCTATTCGTTTATTCATTAATATTTTTGGTTGAGTAGGGGATTAACTACTGGTAACATATTGAGAAAATTCTATCATTTTTGGAGGGAGCCTCATATTGGGAGAAAGGAGGAGAGTGATTAAATACTGGTAACATAATGAGAAAATTCGATCATTTTCTGAGGGAGCCTCATATTGGGGGAAGGGAGGAGAGTGACTAGATTAATGGCAATCGATTGGTGTGAGTGGAAATGGACCGAACATGATTTATAATGAGAAATTTGTATATATGGGACACATGGTTGCTAGGTCATGGTTTGGTAGAAATAATAAAGCTTCATACCAACTTTTGACGCTAAAGATGTTCATCACCTTAGTATATATTGACCTTTGGACTTCTGATTCTTCAAGTCCATGAACAGCTTTTAAAAAGCTGCTGATATCCAAGGTTGGTATTTCATGATAAAACATCCTATTCTCCTGCATTCTGATAGGGAACTCTAAAGATACATTCAGCAGACCTGTCACATTCTTCGTGATATAATATACACCTATGATGAAGTGATCATTTTTCCCTTGGCCATTTAATGTGGTTGTTCAATTTCCAAGTTTCCAGAAGAGTTGGACATGCAAACCTTTTTTTTTAAAAAGTTCAGAAATGGAACATGTCCATTTTCCATAATATTGGTGCCGGTTAAATTTCCAAGCATCCTGACCCTCACAAAACCTCCATTCTTGCCTATCTGTATTGAAATATCTTGTTAATTCTCATTGGCATGCAATCACTTGACTTATGTTACTTTTTTTTGTTTCTTGAAAATTTTTGTCTCTATGTGTTCTGTATATAAATAACATAATAGATATTATTTTATCTCATGGTTTTTGGGCATGTTTTAATGTTCAGTTTGCTTGCAACTCTTTAAGTTTTTGGTTTGTAATATGAAAAATTAGTATTTTGTGATACTTAGATGTGATATGCTTCTATTATATTTCTTAAATATTGTTTACTTTTTTGTTGAAGTTGTATCACTATATCATGTAGGTAGCCATATGTCATGTGCTCTCCCCTTTTTTTTCACTAGTAGACTTGGACAATTTCCATGATATTATAGATTGACAATATGTTGTTGACGCATGATTCATATGTGAGTGATTTCTAACTCTTCTTACTCCCGTTTTCTTCCTTGGATCTTGCCAATTGGCTCGTGCGAGGATGAATCGTTTGACACACACCAAGAATGATGGAGAGCTTTGACATGTACCAACTTAGAAACCTTGGGCTGGAACCACATCCATGTTCTTGGCATTTATCTTGAAATAGATAAGGCACCTTCCTTCCTTCCACTTTCAAATCTGCATCTTCATCTGCTGCTAACTTGGATAATTAAATTCCATTAGTATTGGTTAGAAAATGACCATTTTTTTAGATGTTTGAGTTTGGCATACATCAGGCCCGTACTAGTTTGTCGATGGCATTTATGATGCTACCATATACGACCTAATTCAGCTTTATAGGCCTGTTGATGAACACTTATTATCTGGGAGGTTTGTAACTTCTGTTGTTATGGGAAAAGTAATTAAATATTGTAAAGCGTGCAATGCAAAATCTAATAACGAACCATCCAGCAGTATCACTAAAAATCTAATAACGAGCCATCCAGCAGTATCACTATCTTTTTACTGGTAATGCAGGTTTTGTCTCCCTTTTCCAAGGTTTCTAGATGATTGTAATTGTTTAGAGCTCCATTACATAATTGATGTGTATATGCAAATTCTGTCTGCGTACTGCTTTTTTTCATATGTGATTATTATAACTGTCCTGAGAAGTGATCCTTCACTATATATGTTATTGCTTAGTTTATGTTATTTACATTCTCTCTTTGTGCATCATCTTTCAGGAAAAAGAGCGACAGAGTTGGGAAGCAGCATGCCAAGCCCTTAGAACTAAGCTGGAGGCATCTGAGAGTGCCTGCCTACGATTTGAGATTGAATCAGCTAAAATGAGAAGTATATATATATATTTTTTCAAATTACGTGTATTTATGTGATTATTTAGTTAAAGGACAAACAAATAAGTCTTGTTGATCTTACAGGTCAATTGGAATTGGAGTTATCCATGCAGAACCATTTACTGAGTACAAGAGATGCTGAACTTATGGCTGCTAAAGATGAGGTACACCAGCTCTCTTACGCATGTGCGCACGCACACAACCTTATGTCCATTTCAAGGCTCAAGAGCTACAATTTGCTTTCAATCTCACCAAGGCCATTGAGTTTTGGTTCTGGCGTTTTTAGCAATTTTTTCTGGGCTGTATCTGAAAAAAAATATATAAAAAAGGAAAATCAGAAAATTAAAGAAAAAACAAAAAAAGCCTATAAGACCTATGATGTAACACTTTAGTGGAGTAATTTGTGAAATTTTGGATGATTAAATCTAAATATTTAGTCTTCAAGATTCCGGATGCTAAAATAATAGCATTTTTATTTGCCTAGAATTTGTTTTGGCATGGGAATAAAAATTTGCAGATTCCATATACATATTATGTGACATGCATGATGTTGCCATAAAAATATGCATTTAGTTTTTACAAGATATAAAAATAAGAACTTGTTATTTTAATATATTTCCTTGAAATTTCCCCTATTATGGCTGTCACATTCATAATACTATTTAGCATATACTCTTCTAGAATTATATATTTTTTTTGTTAAAAAAAAATCTAAAGCAACTCAACTTTTAAAAGAGAGTTTGTTGCATAAAATTTGCACCGAACTAGTGGATTTCATGTAGGCCAAGCAAAATATAACATGTTAGCTTTTGTAAATCTTTTGTAAATCTAAGGAAACAACAAGTGTTTAGTTTAAGCAAATTTACCTATTTTGGCCTTTTGGTGAACCCAACAAGAGATTTAGCTTCGTCGTGAGCAAAATCGAGCTGAACTAAACCTATCAGAATAAGTTTGATTTTGTATTTTGGTTCAATACAGACCTCGAACTGGTGCAAACCATGTTGAACCACCTGGTTCGGTCCAGTTTGGATGGTTCTTGGGTGTGGGGTTGTGCTAGGTGTCATGTGAACTCACATGAGCTCATATCTTCTCTCCTCTCTCTTACTTTCATTCAAAATCATATAAGTGAATGCCATTCTCTCTCCTCTCTCCTCTTTTTTTTTCATTTACTTAAGTTTTTTCATAAAAATAAGGAAATATCCCCATTTCAATTCAGTAAACATATCAAAAAAAAATCAAATTTCTTAGTAGTAAAAGGTCTACTTTTCCTCTCAAGAATAAATTTAGAGAATTTTAGGAAATCACAGTTCAGCAAATATGAAGTTAGATATTTTCATTCTGGATAAAAATTTAAGAAAACCAATTGAACTTAGAAATGATGAGAAAACAAAATACCAAAAAAAATTATCTTATGATATAAGTTGTAAGCCTTTGGTCAATGCTTGGTCAAATTTAAAGGGTTCTAGATTTAGATAAGATCACAATAACAATAAACCTAACATTGACTTATGCTGGTTTGATCCACAACTTATCAAAATAATAAAATTAAATTTCTCAGAAAATCTTAAGATTAAAATGTATTTCTTAGGGTCTGAACTATGACTTGAATAGAAATAAGAGAGAGGATGAGAGCTCATAAAAGGCTTTTAGTTTATATACCAAAAAAAAAAAAGAAAAACTATGAAACAATATACAAAATTGTAAAAAATGGCGAACCAACCCAAACTGTTGGTATATTGTCGATTTGATACCGGTTCATGGTTCATCCTACCTTGTTTAGTGGCGGTTAACAGATGGTTGCAGATGTTGGTCTTGCCTGTTCCAGTTGGTTGCAGCAGAAACCAATTAAAGCTGCTTGACATCGAGTTTCACGGATTAATTTCAGCTCAGTCCTAGCAACAAAATCATTAAAATTAAATCTTGGTTCACTTCTTGAAAATGGTTGGAACCTGGGCTGAGGAATACTAGAGAGAGTGTGGGATCAAACATAGGTCTTTAAACTTTGTTTTGTAGTGAAAGGAAAAAAAGGTAAAGGTAGACCAAAAATCATGTAGAAGAAAGTGTTAAAGAAAGATTTCATATATCTACATGTTAGAGAAAGTATAGCCTTGAACAACCAGAATAGAGAAAAAGGATTCCTGTAGTCGATTGCAACTAGTTTAAGATTAAAGCTTAGTTTTCATTGTTGTGCTGTCTAAGACTCCTCCATCTTTTTAACTCATGAAATATGTTGTTTATATGATACATTAAATTGATTATATTATGGTATGCTAATATATTCAAAATTTTGTGTTAACAAGGTGAATTTCTGGAAGCAAAAATTATAACAACAACAACAACAATAAAGCCTTAATCCCAAACTATTTAGGGGAAGCAAAAATTATAATACCCTTTGCTATTGAAACTCCCTCACAGTGCTCATGCATGACTTCTCATATGTTTGTCTATTCATGCCAAGGGTATTTGTGTTGAATGGTCTCATCTAAGCTCCATGGTGTTGCATATTGTTCAACTATTTGTTAGCTTAAAAGTGACATACCATGTTCTGCTGAATATTAGCATCCAATGATAGCGATTTACTGTGTTCTGCTGAATATTTGCATGCAATGACAGAGAAAATGGTACTGAGATCATTTGAAAGATGTGCTAGAGGTACAAAAGGACATGATCTGATGACTTCTCTTTTTCTAATCAAAATATTTTTCTTTAGCTTTAGAACAAAGAGCATAATCATTTCTATACATATGTGTCACTTAATTGGTTCCTTTAGAAACTGTGAACCATGTAGTGCATGTATTTCAGTGCTAGTAGCATTCTGTGTTTAAACCCAAGTAACCAAGATTCTTTGAGATTATTAAGGTACCGGTGTCAAGTATAATCTAATTTTGTTGAATTTTTCTTCAGCATCCAATAACATGAAGAGATCTAGTAGGAAAATGAAAACAATTGCATCATTCTATATGCCAAATTTCAGTGAATTCTGTACCTTTTAGCATTCATTGCTACCTTTAGCTCACTATATCACTGGAACATTTGTATAAGCATAAGCTTGAGGGAAGTGGATTTCATCATAATTATACTTCATACTAGCTGGCTAAAAGGAAAACTCATAAAAGCAACACTCCTATCCACCTTAATTGGCATGCATAACATCAAGCAAATTCTCATGAATCATTACTAGTTTCTTTGGTAAATTCTTGGTAGAAACCCTTGATGTTGATATTTCTAGATTTTCTGATTGAGTGTCAGAATGTCCTCTAATTGACTAGTAATCTCTTTGCCCTTTTGTCTCCTAATATCTGAGAAGTTTTTCTACCTTCTTATATTATCTAGAATAAGTCATGTTTCGTTACAAAGTAGCAAACCCTTGATAGCAGCATATAGTTTGTACAAAATGTTACTCCATTAATGGAAATGAAAGGTTTTAAACTTTGTGTCTTACAGTCTACACTCAGCTTTTTTCCCCCCCTTTGTGATCTGAAATTTCTCAAGTTGAAGTCCCATATCAAGTGAGCAGGTCAACTAATTTTAAGAATAATTCTTGATAAAATTTTCAAACTTCATCTGTCAAGGGCCTCCACAATAACAAATCAATACATATCTGTTTGGAACCATAGTAGATGTGATTCAACATTAATAGTGAGTAAAATGCTATTTAATTCATTTGCTCGATAACGGTTTCACTTGTTATTTTTTGCAGATCAACCATTTACAAAGTGAGTTTTCTGCATACAAGGTCCGTGCACATGCACTTTTGCAAAAGAAGGATGCTGAGCTTGCTGCAGCCAAAAACTCAGAATCGAACAAAGCTCAGGAGGAAGCACTCAGAGTATGCAAGTTTCTTCATTGTTACAGTCTAATGATAACCTTGAATTCATTTGGAAGAAATTTTGTTTCCCTTTTATGCTTATTGTGTCCATTATTAACTTTAGGACGCCGAAAGAGAAGTAACTGTGGCATTAGCTGAAAGGGACAAAGCCATCCAAGATCTTCAAGATGCTTTGACCAACCATGATAAAGAAATTGCAGCAAGGTAAATAAGTTTTCATGTATGAGCATTACTTGTAAAACTGCCTCCTTGGCCACCTAGGCACCAACCCTAATTGTCTTTTAAAACATTCTACATGACACAGAGACATATCTAGGCCATTAAGTAGCTATTTTACATTACATTTTAATAATTTAAGCATTCTTCCAAACTATGCACATTATCGTGTAGCTTTGTTCTGGTGAATCATAACTGTTATTAGAAGATTAGCTTCTCTTTTAACTTCACTTTTTCTATAGACATGGCAATCCCATTTTTTGTTTCTTTTCTGGCGAAAAGACAAAGGTTTATATGTAATGTTGGACACTAAATTAACTGATATTGGTGTTTTGTAGCAATATTACTAGTGAATCTGGTGTTCTGTTGGTGTTGCTAAATATTGAACAGATGCTCACAAAAGGCATGCATAACAGAAATATTAACCTGTCAGTGTACCAGGGATTCTGTAGCACTCTATTCTCTCTATAGCAATTGAAAATATTAAGTAAAAGACTCAAAAGAACTATTACTACTTGTACAGGTGTGTGTAATGACTTAACCATTCTAGAAGTCCATCATATTATTCAGAATTTTTTGGTGGTATTATTCCACCTACAGCATAAGAACTACCAAATGTGCTTTTCAATTTATTATTTTGTTTCAGACTTATACTTAAAAACCTTATGCCACAATCTTAGAATTGCAAACATGCGTTGTGCTGGATATTTCATTTTTTATATCACACTTCTTGATTACTGGTTAAGGGATCATTTTGGGGGAGGTTATTAAACAAAATTCTATGTAGCTATCTATGATCATAGATGGATATCAGTTGAACTAGGCTAGAAAATAAATGTACAACCTTCATCCAAACAAGTGAGGGAACAGCAATGTGAAGCAATATGGCAGGCCCTATTCATATGATGTGCCAAACTTTGTGTTTGCTGAGCCACTTTATGTAGATGTATGGGTAAGAATATTTCAGAGCAACTCCATGTTCGAGCAAAGAATATATAATTTGTTTTGAGATAACTTGTAGCCTCAATTGCTTATTTTCTTTAAGGAGGACTGATACTTGCAATAATTTAAAATAAGAAGCTCAGCAAATAGAAGATAAATCAGAGAGTTATGTTTTAGCAAAAATGGGTGATGTATATATCTCGAAAGGCAAAATAATTATGGGATCCAGGAAAAAATGGATGATAGCAATAGTATTTTGACATACGGTGCATACTGCTGCATATGTGCCTGCATATGCATATGTAGCCCCTTGATTGCACCGCATTGCCTAAATGCAGTAGTATATGTGGTCATACAGCATATGGACCAAAAAGATGGTAAATTTAGTATTGCATGACCTCATATGGGCCTTCTTAATATCATACAACTGCATATGTCAGTTCATTTAGCATTCTGGAGCTACATACTCAGCCTACTCTTACATGAGCCTATGTATGTGATGTGAGTGCCAATTAATGGTTAGGTTTGATATGGATATCAAGTGGGCTTCATATAGGTATTAATAGTACTAAAATGCTGATTGTGTTATAATTATTCCAAGGTCTGCCATACTGAAATGTACCGATCCATATCGATTATACCATACCGATAATGTAGTTGTATAGTACCAAGATTTGATTTAGTATAAACTGAATCAGTTTGAAGCGAGCGGAATTGACTCACACCAGTTGGTACCGAGTAGTATTATGGCTAAAAGTGAGAATCCTGTCTCGATACGGGATGCATATCATATTATGTTAACCCATAAAGTATAGAATTGGCAATGTACTAATATGGTTCTTGGTACCGGTTTTGTATACTTTAATTATTATTTTGAGTGTTAGTTGCTTAATGCTAATTACTAGTTATTATTATTAATATTGCTATTATCCATCCATCAAAAATACAATCACTACTATTGTTTTTATTGTGCTTAATATGTTGTATTTTTAAATAGTTAAATATATTAACCGCATATGAATCTACATATATAGCTTTCCTATTATGCATTAAGATGATGATCAAAAAGTTTTGATTAGGGAGGATAAAATTAAAGAAAGATAAAAAAGCTATTTTAATAAATTATTAAATAAAAATTATGTAGATGATTTATAATACCTTATTAGTTTTGCAGAGGATAGAGATATAATATATGCTCATAGAATTAGGATATATGAGGTGAAAAGGGCTATGAAAAAGATGAAAATAGAAAGAACAATGGAACCTGATGAATTCCCTATTGAGGTTTGTAAAAGTTTAGGTGATGTAAGAGTAATTTTGGTTGACAAATTTATTTAATAAGATCTTTGAGACCAAGGAGATGCTTGATGAATAGAGGAAGATCGTTATAGTATCGATTTAAAAAAATAAAGACGATGCTCAAAATTGTTCTAACAATCATGGTATTAAATTCATGAGTTATACTATAAAATTTTGAAAAAGGCTGCTTGAGCATATTTTGAAATGTGATACAAAAATATCATAGAATCAATTTGGTTTTATACTAAGAAGATTGATTATAAAAGATAATTTTCTCCTTAGGAGGTTAGTGGAGAAGTATGGAGAAAAGAAATAAGATTTTCATAGGATTTTTATTGATTTAGATTAGATATATAATAGAATCCCCAAAAAAAGTCTCATGATGGGTGTTAGAAAAAATGAGCACTCATTAAATATATTAACGTAATAAAGGACATGTATAATAAAGTAGTTACTAGTGTCAGAACTAATGGTAGTAATACCAATAAGTTTTTAAATACAATAGGTTTACATTAGGGATTTGCTTTTAGCCCTTTTTTTTTTGCATTAGTTGTAGATATACTTATTAAGTATATTCAAGATAATATTCTGTAATGGCATGCTAGTTGCAAATGATATGGTACAATTGGATGAAATTGTGGTTGAGGTAAATCGTAAGTTAGACTCGTAAGAAAGTATATTAGAATCTAAAGATTTTAGGCTAAGTAAATCAAAGATAGAATACATGGCACGGTTTGCTGAACCATGCCAAACCCGCCAGTTTGGGGTGATCGGACAAATCAGCTAGGAACTAGTGCGGTTCAACACTCCAAAACAGAAGATTTAATTAATGGGTTCACTGTTTGATGGTTCGGATTCGGGTTCAATCCAGTTTGGCCCATTTAAACAATATAAAATGGCCGCTTTCTCTAGTCTTAATCTTTTGCAATCTTCTCCTAAAAACCTTGACAGTTTGTGCTTCTCTTTTCCACCAAAGAAAACCCTAGCTGCTCCTCTCCTCTCTCCTAAAAAAACTCCCGATCTTCTCTCTCGCTAGCTGTCCGCACTCTCGAAGAAGAAATCCTACCCGTCTGCGCTCTCCCGTTGAAGTTCTTGCCATCAGCTTTCGTCCTTGTTTCCGATAGCCATCTTTGCCAATCACTTGTCAACGGAGGTAGGTCTCTTTCTCTGGTAGGTCTCTTTCTCTATTCTTCCTCTCCTCTCTCTCCTTTCTTTCTCTCCTTCTCTTTTCTTTTTTTTTTTTTCTTCAGTTCACCGTAGTTGAGTACAAAATAACTGTATGTTACTATTGTTACCTTCTAGGATTGACTTCAAATGATCCTTTCAATTGAATTCTTTCCTTGTACTAGCATTTGAAACTTGAGAAGATATGATTCATTTAATCACATTGATTCAAGTTAAAGAACCTAATAAAACAAAGCAAACAGTAGAATATTCATGAAATTGAGTCATCGCAAAGATAGTTATCCAAGAACTTGCAAGAAATTAAAGAACAGACAAGTAAGAATAATCAGGTAGCTGCCAGGCCTCTGTAAGATATTTTTCAAGAGTGTTTGATAAGTCTACTTAGTTCTAATAAATATATAAAATTTAACCAATCAACCCCCTTCCTTCTCTTTAAAGAGGATTGAAATTTTTGGCCCTACATAATTCAATGCAGAAAAGATGCAGCAGCAACATCGCTTCTCTTGCTAGCAACACACCTAATGGCAAAATGAAAGGGAAAAATAAAATGGGAAGAAGGGAGTGAAGGAAAAGTAGGAAATGTATTTGTGCCTGCCATGGTCTTCAGATCGACCACTTTCATGTCTCCACCATCACAACTACTAAATCTCACATCCCCTCCTAGCCAATGCTAATTGGGGTCAGGTGGAGGAAGAGACAGGTTAGTGTTTGATCTTAGAGGGCAGCAGTGCCTAGACAAACCAATTTTTTTTTTAAAAAATTCATGTTCCCTCCTCGACATGACATGACACAACACCTGTCACAAGCATCCTCCTCACTAGACATGTGGTGGCTCTTGTTGCATGTCCTGCAGATCCAAAACCAACCAATTATTAGATTAGGCAATTCAATGAAGCCTAGCTTCATTTGTTCTATCTAAAGTTTTAAATATTCTGGGACAGAGGTGTCCTGGTTCTTACATGAAACGAGATGCCTTGCGTTTCATCTCGTCTCATCTCGATCTTGGACCTGGTCAGGCATCTTAATACTTGGTTGGAATACCTTTATCTTTAAAAAAATTATTTGTGAAGCTTTAGTGTTTTATTCAATTTTTAAACATATTTGAACTTTAAAAATTATATCTTTATGATAAATTAGATCTATTTAAAATTGACATTATAATGTGTTATGGCTGAGATAGAATGGGACGAACCAAGATCGATCTTGGAATCTCTCCCGGATGAGACATTTGGACCATTTCGACCCCCATCTTGCCAAGATTTAAATCCTTGGTTCTATCACCTTTCCTTCTCTTTCTTTTGGATGAAAGAACCACATTTGATGCCTTTGAATGAAGGAACTTGATACAGAATAGGATGCAGTTAGTAAGTACTATGACTAGCCGGACCATGCCAAGCTTTGTAGGAACCAATGGATTTGAGGGTGACCACTTCGATAAACAAATATTTAATTTGATTTCTGTCATTTTAGAATTATACCTAATGCTTAATGGGAGACAAAGTAGTAGAGGAAAGACAAAAGGGAACCAAACCAAAAGGGAATAGCATACCTACATCTTCTTCACCTTATTGTGTTCCTCCTTGATTCTTGATCATTGTTCAAGGGAAGAGTCAGAAAGGATGGAGAGTCATCTAGCATCCTGTCCTCTTAGAATCAGTGTCAAGATCCTCTTAGGGTGAAATCAGAGTGGTTTAAACTAAAACCCAATCTAGTAATTTATCGCTTTTTGGAATGGCACAAACAATTGATTGGAATGTCTCTCACCTGAGAGTGAGACAATGATTTAGTATCTTTGTGGTTTTTTGTTGTCTCTCTAATCTTGATGCCAACCTTTATTTCTATTGCACATAGGACTGCTTTCTTGTGTTAAATAAACCTTTTTCTACCTTTCTGGCTGTCTTGTTCATCAAGTTTCAATTTTCTAAGGAATATGTTTGTGGTTTTTTCCTTTTTCTTGGCATTGGAAGTTCTGATAAATTATCTTTATGCATGAGGATTATCACTTATAGCCCTTGTTTGGTTGGAGGGATTTTTTTGTTTTTTGTTTTGTTTTTTTGGGGGTGGGGGTGGGGCTGGACTTTCTCCTCTCATTTTCCTATGTTTGGCTGGAGAATGGTAAATTGTGTGTGGGGCCCACACTATTTTTTCTCCTTCCATTGGAAAATAAATACTATAGGGAAGGTGGTATTTGTTTTCCAGTCCTCCTTCCCCCCTCTCAAGAAAATTTTTCCTAGGAGAAATTATCTTAGAAAAATACCAAATGGGCACATAGTTCTACCATTCTGTTACATTAACCTTATAATATCAGGAAATATTTCTTGCTGTCATAATGCCCAGTTTTCCTAATGTTCTCCATGATTTTATTTTGCATTTGTCTCTAATCTGGAATAAGAAGTATTTTAAGCAAAATAAATTTGTTTATATCTTGAAGACAAGAAATTGTGAAGTAATGCAGCTCATAGAAGCAGCCGAATGGCATTTCTTTAGTGTGAAAATTTGCTAATTTTATGCCATTGGGAAATGTCCCTTACACCGCACCTTGCTTTTCTTTGAGAAGAAAGAGAATCACCTAGAGAGAATGCAGATTTCGGAAACAATCAGTGGGTAATAATAAAGCTCTGAATATATTAATTTATCAAATAATGATCTGATAGTCAAATATCTAATGCACTTTTATTGATGAGTAGTGGAAAGATTGAGTCCTCACATTTTCTGCTTCAGATACCATTTTGTAACAAATCTTTATATATATGTATGTATGTATATCCTGACAATCTCGATATTTTTGTGATCAATATTTCATTATTCTATGAATTTTGTTTTGAACTTTATGAAACAGCAGGTTGTCTTATTAAACCAGGTTTTAAAAGCCATGGGTTGGGGCTGTTATGGTTTTTCCAGAGCGTGTGGGAGATGCTACAGTCTACACCCTAACCTAACACTTGGGATGTCGGGACCTCTCCCCGACACATGCCTCCTTATAGAAATTTGGGTAGAGTTCTGATAGTCTTATGATATGGATCATAAGGCACAAGTGAACCCTATCCAATTTCCATAAGTTACATGCTCAACATACATAACCCTGTCCTGTTCAATTTAATCACACCTGTCATCCAGCAATAACACAATTTTTTTTTTCTTGGTCCTGCTCAGTTAAAAACATATTCTACATACTCATCACTGTTCATTCCCTGGTTTAGTTTAATATTTATATCATACATTTACAACTTCACAGATATAAACATACATACTTCACCATCTCAGTCACTACTCTTAGCATACAAGAGTACCTTACAATCCCCTTTACATCCACCAACTCCCTCTCCAAATACTAATAACACATACAAGAATTACGCTTTTGAAACTAAAATGCTAAGCCCACCTGCTCAATCTTTGAGTACTTTTATATTCAGCTGCTAGCTCCGAAGATTTCTATTTCTGATTTGAAATAAAAATATGAACAATAAAGGGGTGAGTCCTAAGTCTCAGTGACTGGATAACCATCTAACAATGGAGAGAAGTTGAGAACCACATTATAAACTCATAAGCATATCAACACAACATATCGCGATTGATACATAAATTTTTATAAATGAGATAAGTTAACTTATAAGTTAGCTTATGCTTTCAATAATATAACTTAAATAAAGAAATGCCATTTTTATAAGATCTCATGATGTCGGGCTGGGTGTGCTACCACTAAGGTACATCCCTGCAGTCACCCTCCTGCAGGTGTATTCTCAGTGAGTGAGTGTACTGAGCGCCGAGAATCCCCGCACCACATGGCACCCCTCACATGTGCGGTTCACCCCATGTGTGAACTTGCCCCTTTTCTCTAAGCCTCCTGGTTGCCCCTCCCTTGGGCTAATATCTCTGAGCCCCTTTCGGCTATATAGTATCCTATCTCTTTACTGAGCTGTGATTCTTGCCCCACTGTGCAAGCTGCCCCACTGGGCTGCTTGCAATCTGCCCTACTGGGCTGATCTAGCTTGTACTCCCCCTGGCCTAGGGATCATAGTACGATTGAGTCGCAAGGAGGTGCTGGCTATAATAGTGTGCGCAATGCTCATGCTATGGCACAGTCTACAGAGTGATCAGCCCCATAGACGGCCCAATGCTTTTATGCTGTATGTTATAGAAATACTTCAGAATGTAGTTTATAATCCAACTATCATGTACCATGCTTTCTTTAAAATAATGCTATTCTTGTATGCCCATGCATCACTTTGAAACATATACTGGAAGGACCAAAATCTATGCTTTAAACTTTAAACTCATGCTTTATCTTTAGAACTTGCTTTTAAACTCATGCTTAAAATTTAAATACATGCTTTGCTTTGATACTTTTGCTTGACATGTTGTGGTTCCACCGGAAACATTTATTTCATGAAATCTATGCTTTCTTTTCAAAACACCTTCTCTTAATACATATACTTTACTCTTAAAACATTCTTAACTATGAATACATGTTTTAAAATCACTATGAAACTTGGTTCTCATTTCCCATATATAGGCTATCGAAACATTTCATGAACCATAGCATTTTGTTTGGTTTGGTAACTAAATTACATCATACATTACATAAAGCCCCTACTAAAGTTAGATAAGGAACCCACTCACCTTTGCTATTTCCACTTTTTCACGGTTGCTACCCCTCTTGAAAAGACTCCCTTGCTTGATTTCCTTGATCTATATTACCACATATGAATTTATTTAGGCGACAGACACCTAAGTTTTCATGAAACATGCATGCATGCCCCTTAAATGCATACCAAAAATTCTCTACCTTTTTCTCTTATTATTCGACTTCATACCTACACGAATTCATCATATAGGTTCCTGGTTTCAACACCCTTACATGTTCTCATACTATCTCTTAAACTAGATATGAAAATAATATAAGAAAAGGTTTCATTCTACACATCACATATTAGGCTTTCCACCCTCCTTCCATCACACATAAACCCTCATAATTTTCATAACATGAAATCCTCTCTTATCTCCTTTCTTTCTCTCTCTAATACATGATTTCATCATTAATCTAAAGCTTAGAAGGTTAGGGATTACCTTAAAGATGACAAGAAGAGAAGACACCAAGCTTTCTCCCTTCTTCTTTCTCCTTTCTTCTTCTTCCTTTCTTTTTCTTTTTCTTCTTTCTTTCTTCTTCTTCTTCTTCCCCACGGCTGAATTTTTTCTCCTCTTCCACCGCCCTCTTCTCTCTCTTTTTCTTAATTTCATGAAGGGAATGTATATATATATATATATTTATTTATTTATTTATGAAGGGATAATGCTTGCCACATTACCCTTTTGCCCTTAACTAAATTTCCATACTACCCTCTCAAATTCCACATGTCATGCCTCTTCACCATGCATTTTTACCCTTCTCCACTCATGAAAAACCCTTGATAAATTCCTTCTTTACCCTTGGAGAAATTTGCGAATGATGGCGGAATCCTTTTTCCCACTTTACCCTTAATCAAATTTTTAAATGACTTTGGTATCCTTTCCCTTTATACCCCTCACCAATTGCTCAAATGACATTGATAAAATTTCAAAAGTGTCTCTTATTCATGATAAATTTTTATGCTTCAATATTAGGATACATGCTTTATGATTCAGGATGTTACATGGGACTTGAGAGATGCTATAGTCTACACCCTGACCTGACACTTGGGACTAGAGATCTCTCAAGCCAAGCTAACCAAGACATTGGGATAATAGTGGGATAGTCTCATTCTAATACTTGGGAGAGTATCCTTTCCTAGCATCTCGAAAATGTCCTACTAGGATTTGAAACTATGCTGTTAAACCTTTAAATTGTTACAAACATTTTGCAAATGTTTTAACAACTGGAATCAGATAGACTCATCTTCATTCCAATTTTGATTTCAGGGATGTAGCTCTTAGTGATGCTGAGCAACAGATAAGAAACATGACTATGAAACTTGATGCTGCTACCTCTCAGTACCTGTCTGAGAAAGAAACTTGGCAAAAGAACTTGGAGAGTACAGAGGAAAATTGGAGATGTAAACTTTCTCAAACCTACACAAGCACATGCACACATAGGCATGCATCCCACATGCACAGAAGTGCAAGCACTTGGCACTGTTTAATTATGGTCAATTAATAATATTATATAAATAAGAAGTATACACTTTGCAGTGAAATGTCAAACATTGGAGGCTCAAAATGTTAACCATAATGAAGACGATATGCAGAAGGCGTTGGAAGATCTTAAACTACAGTATGAAAAACTCAAGGTATGGGACACTTGCAATTAGATGTTTTGTTTGATCTGGCTTGTTAGTTACTGATATTGTCAACTTTTAGGAAGAGCATCATACATTTCATGATATTGCTGATAGAGCAATTGAAGAGAAAGAAAAGGAGATAAACAGGCTTGTTGAGGATAATAAAAATCTTCGTCACTCGTTGGAATCAAGACCATCTGTAAGTTCATTGACACCATGCTTCTGTGATCCCTGTTTTATGTGTTATGGTATTGCTAGATATTTGAGTGCATTCAAGCATTAATCTCCGTTTTATGAAATTATAGTCATGGCCATTTACTTTTTGTTGTTTATAAAAATATGCAATTTCAATCAATGAATCTTCTGTACTTTAGGATCTTTGCTTAAAAGCCATTCTGAAAGTTTAACCTGATAAAATAAAATCCTCAAGCAACTAGTATTCTCCAACAGGTTCCTAAAGTTAGCTGGGTTTCTAAATGACCAATTGCCCTTAATATTTTCATGTTTTTCTTCTCTAATCTTCAGCTCAGATTTATTAGTCATCATGAACTGGATAGGTGTTAGCAACCAACATCATCCATTCCAGTTTTCCAGTTTTAGTTAGCTACTACTGCAGCACTACTTGAGAGAAGTTGAGTTTGTCTGAAGTTTCCGTTTTACCTTTTTAATAATCTAATTTACAAGGGGCATATCTGCAGCTATTGGAAGCACACTAGAGTATTTCAGTTGATTTTGAAAATTGTAAATGATGAAATGAATTTAAAGGTAAATGAAAAAGAAATTGTTCATGGTAGAACTAATATAAAGAAAGCCAGTGTTATTTATGTAGGCTATATGAACTGCTAATGACAACTTAAAGCTATTGGCCATATCTTGACTAAAGCCAAGCAACACCTTTCATTTTGTTTGGGCATTTTTATATTTCATTTCCTGTCATGGGCCACATTCCCTATCAAATTGAGATTTTACCATTGTTTAGCATCATTTTGGCTTAAAAGATTGCCCTAGTATTATCAAAAAATGAAAGATTTTATTTTATAGTTTATCCTTTCTTACAAGTTCTCATCATGATGCCAACCATCAACTTTCTTGTTACCTAAATTTAGCATTAGAAAAATGTTGCTGGCCTGTTGTCATCAATACAACAGATCAATGTATGATCAAAGTTCTAGGTATGATCAATGTATTTTATGTGCCAAATTACAGAACAAAATTTTCCTGCATTTTTCTTTATAGTGAACTTTTTAATCTCTTCTTTTTGTAGTTTTTAACAAGAATCAATGTGTTCTGTTTGCCTTCCTTACTAAAACTGAATTAATTGCATCATTAGTGTAATATATAATTATTTTGGTGCTTTTGCTTTTTTGACTTATTGACTTCTTATGTGACCTTGTAATGTGTTTCAGGTTGACCATAACAACAAACAAAATTCAGGTAATATAAACATATTTGTGACTTTACACATCCACAAGGATTTGTTCATATCCAATAGTTGCTATTAGATGTTCCCTTGACTTGTTTGATGTTTCAGCTGCTCCAAAGCATGATACCCATATTTTGAGCATAGCAGCAGCTGAACAACAAATTCTGGTAAGTTTATGTTGCAATTCATTGCCATTCTAATTGGTCATATTTAATTTAAATTACTTTTGCATTCATATTTGCATTCTTTCCTATAAGGTGTTAGTAATCATCGAAACTAAAGATTGATGATTGAGGTCCTGGGTCATGAATTCAAGTCACAGTTAGTATGGCATAAACAACATGATACATTTTGTGCCAATATTGGTATTGGCATGATACCGTTCATGTCCCAACAAATGACATGCTGTAGTGGTATGAGATAGAACAGTACATACCATGGCAGTGCATGCTAGCACATGGTAGTATGGCAATGTTCATCCATACATTTATCTCTCTCTCTCTCTCTCTCTCTCTGTATATATGTGTGTACAAAGCAACTTCATCTATACATTTTTAAGTAGGTATTAACTTATTAAACTTTATTGTGACATGATGAATTGGCATTTGCAATCAGGGTTTTTTGTCTCAGCAGGATGTCCCGTTGGACATTGAGATGGGTTGCTGTCTCAAGTATCAAGATGAGACCATCCCACCATCGTCTCAGTGTTCTAATTGAGGCATTTTGGGACATCCCCTGTCCCAAGTGTTGGGATAGTAATACATCCCGTTCCATAAAAAAACCAGAATAGCTCCATTCCTTGAGATTTAAAACCTTGTTTGCAATAATTTTTACTATATATTTATATCCTATCTTAAAAATTATGGCTGTCATTTTTGTTCACTTTCCATGTTTCTTTAGCAATTGTATCTCTTACGTGTGAGCTCAATTTTTGTATTTTCATGCATCCTTACTTTCTCAGACTGCTATTGGTGACAATAACATTGGATAGGAGAAAAATGTGCTATGTGCTTATAACTCAAGTCCACTTGTTACCCATTAACTTCCACTCGAGTTTTTGGGTCACGTGGTTTTAGCCCGCTAGAAGTTAATTAGGCTAGCGGATGGGCTTGGGGCGTTGCAAATGGTATTAGAGCCGATCCGAGTGTGCAAAAGTTGGTAGGCATGAGGAAAGGATTACCCATGGGGCGGTGGTAGACTCCCGCCATGGCGTGGAGCTACCCTTGCAGCACCAATGACCCGACTTGGGGTAAATTCTGGCTTACAATGAGGACGTCGCATTATAAGTTGGGAAGATTGTGATACCCTAAATTTAGTCCCATATTGGATGGGAGAGAAATGTGCTATGTGCTTATAACTCAAGTCCACTTACTACCCTTAACTTCCACTCGAGTTTTTTGGACCACGTGGTTTCGGCCCGCTAGAAGTTAATTGAGCTAGCGGGTAGGCTTGGGGCGTTGTAGATCGAGAGGCAAGAGTTTGCATTTACTAATGCAGCTACCTGAGCTTAACCCTTATGTTAAGTTACTTTTTAAAGTTTTATGTTTGTGAAGTACTTTTTATATTTGTTTTGAATTTTGATTTAGATATGTATATAATGAACATGGTCCCAATGCCATAACTTATATACATTCTAGGAGTTCATCTATATGGACTAGCTTTTAATATATCAGATCAGATTCATTAGTCCTCCCTTTTGATGCTAGAGTTCTACTTATGAGAAAATAAATTTCTCAGGTTGCTAGTTAATTTACCTTACAATTATGGTGACATTAAAGATTGTGAACTGGGATAGCTGATGGTTCTCATTATCTGCTCTAATATGGGCCATTGTATTCTGGACAAACAATCTTGAAATCAGAGCATTCATGCAATAGACAAGACCATAGATGAGAAATCTTGGAGGATTATATCAGCATAAGATTATTTTCTCATGGCTGCTGTCTAAGCAGGATTGGGGCGCAGGAAAGCATCTTTTGGCTGCAGTCAGTGTGCAGGAATGTTTATCCCAACAGATGATGTGAACAAAATTCAATAGAAGGTGACAGCAAAATAGTAACATAATGTGTCCTCACTATTTCCTGTATGTATACTTAAACGGGGCATTACAGAAACAACCTTAAAATGGGTATATATTTGTTTTGTCTTTTTCCTTGTTTGTTTGTGGCTCTTCGCTGGCTGTATCCCCTCTTTCTCCAAGTGCTTTCCATGCACCAAAGGCCTGAATGCCCTGTTATGGCATCCCAACAGTAGAATTACAGTACATTGAATGATATAACTCAATTTGAATTATTTGCTGTGAAGATGATCTCATACAACTTTTGGTTCAAGATATGGCTACCTGATCATCAGCTGGTTCAAATTGAACAATGTATACCTTTTATTAGAGATGTTGCTTTTAAGGAGTGGATCATGGACTCAAGTTGAAGGGTTGGAGTGAGACAAGAAAGAAGGCATTTAAAATGATATTTCCAATTGCAGATATGGCCTTGAATAAGAAACATTGGGGAAGTATGGAATGGTTCTTTGATTCATGTCAAAGGATAGGAAAAGGGGAGGGGGATGCCAAAAGAAGATTTGGATGGAACATTCAGCAAGGGTATGAAGGTAGAAGGCTTTTCCTGCTTTGGAGAATTTCACAAATGATCATATATGAGAAACAATGGCAAAGTAGATGTATTTTCTTTCTCATTTGCCAGGTGTACTTGTGTTTATGAGATCAAGTTAGTTAATTGGATTGTTTGCAATATATGATGCCGGTCTTGCTTAAAAGCTCCACTAAAATATGTTTGATCATTCTTCGTTCCTTCATGTACCTGTTATCCATTAGTTATGCAAAATTTTCCTTACCTGATTTTGCTTAATTATGATAAATACTGAATAGAAAATTTGTAAGCATACAAGTGTCATCATACCAAAACATATTGACATATTAAATTTTAAGGTTATCATTTTGAATTTCAGCTCTTGGCTAGGAAGCAAGCTCAGAGAGAGGAAGAACTTGCCCAGTCACAACGGCATATATTAGCACTTCAGGCAAGCTTCAAATACTTTGGTGTTATTATATTTTGACATTCAAGTTGCAGTATCTGATCCCCCCTCCTTCAGGAAGAGATTGAGGAGCTTGACCGTGAAAACCGTCTTCACAGTCAACAGGTAGGAAATTTGTACACATTTCCGTGCCATTTGTTCTCTCGTAGCAACATGTTCATTCACATTCATGCATATGGTTCAAATGTACTTGAGAAGCTGTGATAAGGTTTTGTCTTATGTTTTTTTTTTTTTCCTTCTCTGATACAATAATTCTTGACTTAAAATAATCTCTGGTTGTTAGAACTGTCATTTTTACATTGAGCCAATATTTGTTTGGATATGTAAGAATTGATTATTCAAATATCAGGATAAGGGGGCTTCTGAGTTCTTACAGGCCAATTATATATATCTTTTTATGCCAGTGTGTGCTAATGTCAACATGATAAGCATAGTGCCCATGCCTTCACCTGCACATGCATGATGCTCAATAATGTTTGCTCTAGAAAATGGTAGCTTTCAAATGAGGGACAAGCATGTGAGTTGCTCCCTTAAATTAGTTTAATTCTCTTGGCATTAGAAGGCAAAATTCATGGCACATCCCACATAGTTTAAAACAGTATTATTGACTTAAAGTTCAAGCATTTATACAGCTTGTTTTCGTAACTGGTGGTAATTTAATTAGCATAGCTATGGGATTGGAGGTAAATATGTGCATTCTTAAAATGAAAAAGTTCACCTCATACTTTCACGTTAACTTTATCCTTAATCTGAGCAGAAATAAATATTTGAAAACTCCACATTCAGATAATTTGTGGTGGTACTGTTACCCTTGAGACCAATTTATTTGGCTTCTTGCTATAAACAATTATAAGAAATGTGGTTATAAGCTCTACTTGGAGATGCATGCTTCATACGATTGGAATATTTTATGCTGTCGCCTGTCAGTAGCTTCAAGAAGCAGTACATGCTTACTAAGATGTCATTAGGTCAGAGTGCTCATTGGATCAGTTGCATCTCTTTTCAAGCAAAATGATGCTGGTTCTGTCTTCTCATGTTTCCAAGGCCACCACTGATTTTTGGTTCACTTCATAGCCTATATCAGAATATTTTATTTGCTTTTTATAGTATTAACATATATAGTTTTTTAGTGCTCTGGAAATTTCAGCAACAAGCACAACACTTTACCTGTATTTTACAGATGGTCAACTAATATATTGGATATGTTAAATTGAGTATTCTCTGTTAATTTGCTAAACACTTTCCCATTTAAATACAGTTTGAAAAATTAGTGTGCTTCACCATATTCTATGATTTACATTTTTTTCCGAACATTGTGGAGTCAAGTACAACTGTTTACTATTTTGTTCTCCACATAATATTTAGTTTGTGCAATCCTTGAAAGTTGTTTTGGTATCATTCTGGTTTGATTTTATGACTCTTTCAAGCTGAGATGCATGATACTTGCTAGTTGCTGAAAATTAATTATGAAACATGAAACAAACACAATGGATGGGATAAAGTGTTGAACTACCCTGCCCTCTGAGCTTATTAATGCATGGTCATAATTTGTTTCTAAATAAGTTATCATGGCTTTAAAAATGTCATGCCTGAAATCAACAGATATACCATATTGCCCAGTTAAATATTATTTAATTATTTATTCCATGGTATTGCACGACTGTCACAGGAAGCAATGTTGAAGGCTGAGCTTCGGAGCATGGAGAGATCACAGAAGCGTGAAGGGATAGATATGACATATCTTAAAAATGTGATATTGAAGCTACTTGAAACAGGTATGTGAAAACATAAACTTATTACACATCTTCTTCAAAAAAAAAAAAAAAAAAAAAGTACGTCATGGCTAGTAGGTACTATGAAGACATGCATGGTCATAAGATTTAAGTGGATCTTTCATGCAGGTGAAGTGGAAGCCTTACTTCCTGTGGTTGCAACGCTACTGCAATTCAGCCCTGAAGAGGTGACGACGTCAACTTTTCTCTCTTTCTAATATTTTTGAGGTGGTTGGTTAGGTTGAATTTAAAATCCTACAGCTGATGCCTGTCACCTTTGACCATTTTACTGATCTCATGCTAGGATAATGAAGTATAATTGAGTTATATATATATTTTTTTTTCTTAAGATAAATACTTTGAAGAGATGCTGTCTTTTAATTTCATCAACTCCTAGAGCCTTATAAGCATAATTATTGTATACTACATATTTTTCAATTCAAGTTTTGCTGCAGATTAGGATGTGCCAACAAGTATACCGGTCCTCAAATGATGCTTCATCAAGTCCAGGGACATCATTTTCTGACACTGCATCTACACCCCGTTCTCTCTTTTCAAGATTCTCATTTTAATGAAGAGACCACACACTTATTTTTTCCTCGTTAGCTTCCATTCGGATTAGTGCTAAATCTGTTGAGCTGTAGTTAGTGCTGATCACAATGACTAGCTGCAATGCAAAGAAGTTCTGTGAGCATCTTAAAAGGAAGACTATGCTTATAATTCTTTTAGCAACCATAGCCATTATACATTTCGTCATAGTATTATGTATATAAAAACAACAATATATAGTGAAGCATTTATGTGTTTGACTGGCAAAAGAAAAAAGAGATGCTACGAGCATGTTTTTGATTTTTTTGATATTTGTTTCATTGTTATGTCTCAGTTCCTTTTGTGAGTTAGCTCTATAGTCATTAATTTGTTTGAATATTGCTACTAAATTATTGATGTCAAATAGCAGTGATTCTAATTGACAGGGTCCTATATATTTGTACATATGTATGTTTTTCTTGAAGGTTGAATAATAGTTGACATTGTACCCATAAAAAAGAAAGAAAAAAAAAAAAAAAAAAAAAAAAAGCAGGTTGACATACCTGATTAAGTGTCATATAATGGTTGAGAAATGCTAGGTTCCAACAATTACTGGATCTTATTCATCAAAAGAGTAGGCTCTTGCATATTTTCCTTAGAGCATAAATTAGGCCCTTGTAATCTCCTTGTCTTCTTATTATTTATCAGCAATATATTTGCTTACAGGCTTTTACCTCAAAAATAAAATGGAGCATAGTTATTACATCTAGATCAGAGACCAAACCAGCCCTGAAGCTAGGTAACTGGATTACTAGTTCAACCACTCATATTTATATTAAAAATATATTGAAAGAATATATATATATATATATATATATATATATATATATATATAATACAAGAATAATATGTATGATTATGAATAAACTTTTAATTATAGCATAAATATAAAATAATCATGAAACATCTATATTTAAAAATTGTAATAAAAATGATATAAAATATAATTTCTAAAAGCACCGATAAATTTTTCTAAAGCAAAAAATCGGAAAATACAATTTCTCGTAAAAGAAGTTTTTTTTTTAATTTTAATTAAAAAAAAAGAAAATAAAAGGAGGAGGAGAGCTGTATTTACATAAAAACTCATTCAGGTTTCTAACATCTAAACGATCATGTCTGTAAATTTGATCCATTTTGATTTTTTTGCAAAGCTGTTTTAGTAAAATTGGTGAAATTCCCTCTTTAACTTCAAATTACTCCCATGTGAATAAATTATTTTTTTCTTTCGTAATTCGTTGAATTTTACACATTTCTCAATAGATTATTCATAATTTACAAAGAAGTGCTAGGAAGTTAAGGAAGTGCTAGGAAGTTAAGGACTATCAGTTACATACCAGAAGATGTTATCCACTTATCCGTTGCAAATGGCAGTGTTGGTGGTGGCGGCGGTTTGGGCTGCATCTCCCGCGAGCTTCTGTTTGGACTAATGTGCTGTTGAATCATTAATTTTACATATTATATAACTTTGATATTAAAATATTCAGTCTTGGCTTCTCACGTAGACCCCAACCTTCCTCAAATGGCTGAGCTCTGTTGGGGCCTGTGAACCCCTGTGGACCTGACGCCAGTTGACCATCAGGCCGGTTCATTGAAAGCCATTTCAGTTCCAAATGCCACCTCAAGCGTCAAACCTAACAAGAAGCTTCATAGCAGAAAATGCATTCCATGCCTTACTTATTTATCATTTTACGCAGAAGATAGATCTTGACAATTAGATCAGTGCAACAAGTACTTCCATAAGATGGATTTTGTAATCTTTCTCATGACTTGCATGGAGGTTTCCTTTCATAAGCAAGCAGAAGCTATACCATAACAAGACATCAACCAACCTTTTTAATGTCATATTTCATAACATTTTTTTCTTTTTTTTTTACAGATCGATTAACTATAATTGCAAATACTGCATAACAGTGAAAAAAACAACAGTATTCTAAATATTATGTGTCCAGGTAACATTATTTTTGGTGTTGGAATTCACCAAGGAGGATTCATAAAACACCATCACCCCAAGTGCTCGTCTAAGAATGGGGTGTCTAACGTAGCATTAGCGAGCAGCTCGATAGATTACGTCAACCCTTGCTTGTGACTACGAAGCTTTTACATACAGTAAAGCACGAATAGGGAATTCCTAATTTACAACAGCGAACTGCATCCCATATTTAAATTCTACATCTCCCATTCAATTTTCCTTTCCACAGTAAAATGTCCCTGCAAATGAAGCAGGTTTAAGATTAATTATCATTAGGAACAAAATTCAACCAAAAAAAAAAAAAATATTTTTCTAGTAGGCAGCAAACTATCGTAAGGCCACACTACAAAGCATTTCTTTGATCAAAAACAATAATTTGAATAGAATTGTAAAACTGAATTCAGAATCAAATACATCAAAGTTACTTAAGAATATTTAAATTTGTTGACAATTCTATTATATCTGAATAACTGCTTATTCAAATTTTGTAGTTAAGCTTTGCCCAAGTGGAATACTACATTTATTTTATATTTCTTTTCAAAAACCATGTATTGACTACGATTAACACATTGACATTGGATGTGCAACCAATATGTGTAAATCTACATGGCCGCATAACTCCATACACCACTAACATGTATGAGGCGTAAGCCTTAAGGCATGTATGTCTTCCGCATTACACCACTAACATGTATGAGGCGTAAGCCTTAAGGCATGTATGTCTTCCGCATTAGGCATCAAAAATGTGCATGAAACTTTTAAGTTTACTGTCCACAGGACATATCTCACGTACTCAGGTTTAACCCACTCACCGTATAGATTGAAGACATCCATCTCGTCCCTCCTGCTTGGTCATATTTTTCTTCCTCACTTTCCTAAAAATTTGGTGAGAACCCTGCCACCAGGATCTGTAGCCAGGAACTCTCCCAAGTGGAGAGGCCAAAAGGGCTTCCAACGAATTGAGCTTAGTCCAGCTGGCTTTTGATCATTAAATTACCAAACTCAACTTGTGTGTCATTGTATAATGATTGAGGTCCAAGGTGTCATATGAACCTCTTTAAAATGATATCCTATACGTCACAAAGCCTCACTAAATTTCATGGTGACTTATGTTCACTAAATTTCAATGTAAGGCAATGTCTTCTTTGCATCAAAACTGTTAAAACAAGCCTTGATGCTGATTGTTAAGAAACCATCATTGCCACTTAGACCAAATCTAAATGCGGCCATCTTTGGCAGTCTATTTCCTATTTCATTCTTCACCGTGATCTCCAAATCCTCAATAATGATTTTGCCTCAACAGAGCCTGTTTCACAACTTACACATCCAGCTCCTCAATAACTCTCAACAACATAAATGACCAGGCTAATATTAACACAACAAATTAGAAATATCTGCCTAAAGAAGAAAGTAAATATCAAGTAGATGGAGATAGTTATGATGGACTATGAAACAACATGAAATACTAATACATCACAATGGAAAGGTAATTCCAACTTTAGCATCTTTTTTTTCAAAAGAAAAGGTTCAATAGCCAAGCTATCATATCAAATAACACACAAATTCAACATGTACCATGAAGATTTGGGGGAAAGGCAGGTAAAAATACAACTCAAGTTTTGGGACATGGTATAAACATAGAAAAATAAAAGGTTTGTATATAAAATTTAAATGTTATTACAATATGTTTTAACTGGTTTTCTGGATATTAAAGCGGAAGCATATAAGTACACAAGAAGATCATTCATAATCTATGATATTTGTGTAAAATCAGATAAAATTGCAGGCTTGTATCACATTTGAAATTTGTGGGGTTGCAGGTAAGTATCATATGATGTACTAAAACGATATGATTTCCTTGATAAGGAGGTTTATGCAAAAAAGGTAGAATTTTTATACACATACATATATAGTTCCTCAGAGATTATAATTCTTTCAAGACATAAGAAGACAATGCGATAGGCTATTTGGACCATTTTGCAAAGCCAAGTTTCAATAAGGAAAACAACATCATCAGCAGACTTGCAGCATGCCTAAACCTCAGACCAATTGCATAATCATTGATTATTTTCAGAGCCACATCGGCACAAAAAAATAGTGCTCAAGAGAGCTGTTCCCCTCAATCCTATTTATAGATAATATTGCAAAGTATGATACTTTTTCTTTTCACTCATAAGAACTAATAACCAGAAAATTTCTGTGTCTTGAATTTGTAAGATTTAATTAAAATTTTGACTCATATGATTTGTTGCCACATGGTTCTCTCTTTTCTTGGAAAGATTATGATGGAAACTACAATGTATTTCAGGAAATGATAGTTAAAATGTCATGATCATGATAATTTTTTTGCTGCAATGAAAAGGGGAATACTCACCATTAGCTCACCTCTCTGTAGGACTAACAGCTACATGTTCAAAATAATCCTTCCTAGCATCTGCCATTGAAATAGCACGATATAAGGAATTATAATTAAGCTAATAAGAGCATAAAGCATTACATTAAATTCTGCAAGTACAATACCCAATGGAAACTTCTTTTGAAAACAACTTACCATGCTTCATTGTTAGAGATGGATCTTCATCTTCTAAATAACCAACAACTCTTGCTGGATTTCCTACTGCCATGCTTTAAATCAAAAAATAAAAGTATATCAATGGTAATAGATATCTCATGCTGCTACAAAAGGGTTAAAGGAAAAAAGACTAGAATTTTCTCATCACATGAAACCAAAAGAAAACATGGCAGCTATTTAAGCAATTCATGTTCCCAGTTCACAGCCATGTAGCATGAAATTGAAATTTTATGCAAACCGAAAAGAGAAAGCAAAGCAATATTCAACATATCTTCTTAACAAAAGCATTTCTAATAGTTTCTTCTTTTGAGGCCTAGAGGTGCATATGCTTAAATCTCGCCAGAGAACTGCATTAATGTACATAAGCATCCATAGCTCCATAAAAGAAAAATAATGTACTAGTGCTTTAAATCTTCCATGAGGTGTAGATTGAGAAGTTGCTTTAATAAATGCCATATTTTAAATTCTTAAAGAGAGAGAGAGAGAGAGAGAGGAATCACGAGAATAATCACCATGAAAGAAGGAAAAGATCATACAAATAAACAGACAACTAGATTCCCATGTATCTAACAAGTTAGATGAAGATCCACCATATTCAACCAATAAAATGGTTTATTAAGGCTATGATGCTAAAATAGTAAATGATAACCAACTGGCACAGTAAATATCACATCTTCTTATAATACATCAATATATAGGGGAAGGTGTGAGATGGTAGTCAAATTAGAGTGCCTGCATATAACTTTAACATTGTTTATGGTCCAACCCAAGAATGCAGGTATATGGTGATAAATACTAAAACAATGCTGATGATGTCTATGACAACATCATGGTCATACATTATTGTCTTAATCTACTAATTTAGAATTTAAACTAATATGCTGAGAAAAAAAAGAAAATTATCAAAACTGTCATGAAGTTTAAAGTCACCAAGAAAGGGAATAAAGATAGAGAATTAATTGATTTTAGGTGATAATTGGCCTCATCTTGACTTCAAATTTGTTTCTATAAATACCACATATGGCTAGTAATGGAGGAAGGTTAGACCATTGTCTCCAAGTTTAAAGAGCTTTGCAACCTTACAAGAGTATACATTTCAAGTATCCTTTTTAAGAATTTGTCCCATCCACTTATCCACATAGTTTCCTCTCAATTTTTATCTACTATAGCTCTACTTTTTGTCTTCCTCACACCAAATGGTGACAAATCAGCGCTTTATCACCGAAACTTCGTTCAAGCTAGTGGCCATTCACATGAATATCCCTTCTACCAAGGTTCACCAAGCTGTACTAATAGCTCGTGCCAACCAATGACTAGTTCGGTTTGGTACCAGTATGTACCACACGGTGAACCAATGCTATAGAGCAGAGAGAGGAGAGAAAGGAAGTACCACCACTTCCACCATCGTCGAAAAAAGTAGGAAAAAAAGGAGAGAGAGAGGGAAATCGGAATAGGGCACCATCTCGTACTACCACCTCCACCATTGCCAAAAAAAAGAAAAAAAAGGAAAGAGAGAGAGAGAGAGAGAGAGAGAGAGAGAAAGAGAGAGGGGGCTATTAGAAGAGGGCTGTTGCCAATAGAGAAGAAGAGAAAGAGATAGAAAGAAAAAAGCGTGCCTTCAGGAAACCCTTCGATCAGGTGATTTGGTTGGCCACCGACGACGGACTGTGATGGTGGGCGATGGGCGAAGAATGAAGATAGGGTTTCGTAAAAGAGGCATCAAGAAGCTTTGACAAAGTTTTCTTTTTAATGAATCGTTATTTAAATGGGTTAAACCTGAACCTTTGGCAAAGTTTTTTTTAAAATATATCATTGTTTAAACAGGTTGAACCCAAACTGATATGCTGTCGATAACCCAATGATAACAAACCATTTTAAGGGCTAAACCGATCCGATTTCTAGCTAGTACGATTTGGTTTGCCCCAAACCGACTGATTCGGGTTGGTTTAACTTTCCTTGCCTTCTATAATTATCTAGTTTAGTTTCTAATAAAGCAACAAATGAATAAAGTGATTCTAAGCAAAATTACAACAACAATTAGAAGGCTCATTTCATGTACAATTGGTTTTATTGGTATTGAACTTGTGGTAAAACATTGTATTATTTTTGGAGCAATGATAATAAACATCTTACAACACAAATATCCTTGATGCAATCAACTTTCTTCTAGATTAAGTGACATCTAAACAAGGATTCAAGTCCCAATGGGATGGTAAGATATTCCACCATCCCAAGTGATAAGATGAGACCAAGATGGAACATCTATCATCCCAAGTATTGGGACGCAATGCATCCTATTCCATGGGATTTGAGTCCTTGCCACTAAAAGCACAATCAGTTGAATTATTTTTCACTATATATTTTTCCTTTCTAATAGAAGGGAAATAAGAGTTCTAATGGAAATTGATAGTATAAGCAGACAAACATGATGATTTGACCATCATGGTATTCCACTACAAATAGTAGTTCAGATATGAATCAATATTATTGCTAAAAGAATTGTTAAAAGAAGTTAGAATCTTTATTTTCATAAGTTACAATGCCATTAAGGAGGAAATTAGAAGAGAAGATGATAGAGTTTTAGAAATTTCTTGAGCTCAAGGTGGTTAATAGAATAAAGATATTTATTAATTTGAAGCATTGCCTTTTTCATTTCAAATTTATATTCTCTATAATATACTATATTTGGTTGGGCATAAAGACTTCAACATTGTTACCAAAGTCAAAGGGTAGAGTGGTTCCTACTTCTCGAACAAGTGAGCTCCAAATATACATTGGTGAGCCCTTGACCTCAGGTATGTCCCAACTTTTTGACCATATGATGATGTCCATCAACATGATTATATGTAGAAGAACGAAGGCATAGACATTGTCATCAAGCCTAGAGAGTAGAATAGAGTGATTTCTCTATTTTGAATGAGACCAACTACTTAACTCCTACTTCATTCTATCCTCAAAACAAAAATTAGTTTCCTCTTTTCTTCTTTCTATTTTCTCTACTTCTTCCTTTCCTCTTTTCTGCATCACCCTGCCAAATGAGTCCACTAGCAAATTGCTATATATTAAGAACATTTTTTAAAAACAAAAATCTGAGGTTAGGAATCTCTGATTTTATAGGTTGAAAATAGGATTCAAGCAATGAATTTCTTTAGCACCTTCCACAATCAACTTCCTCAGGTTTCAGCTTCTGCTTCATCTGAGCCTTTGTCTTCTAATCTGACTGGATGATGCAGGTGAAACCATTCTATGAGCAAACTGATCTAATATTGCTAAGCTTCTAGAACCCAAATTAATATTGGAAAGTATCAAAGTAGGAAGAGGTGAGTTGGAATTTACCAAGTTCAAATTCATTATCACAAGACTATCTAATTACAAATAACCACTTGCTCCTCAGACCTATGTACAAACCAAAATATCGATACATTTTGTATGACCTGCTAATTCATCCAAAATTCCACCCAGATCAACAAGAAGGCAATCAAAAGATGGTGCACAAAAACCACCTAGTCAACCCCATCTATCCACATGTACTACATAAGATTGCACATGAATCCCACCTTACAATTGGTCAAAAGATCAGTAGTTTTCGGATCCCAATCGCACATGGACTGTCCTCATGATTTTACTGACGAAACTCCCTTCTTACCCAATGTTTATAAATAATTTCACAATGCCCATTCAAGTCTTATACTTTTGCCAACTAAAATCTTCATGTTTGCCTATCCACCTGGTTTCAGAGTACCTTGCTTAGTCTTTCCTTCAGCCTACTTATGGCACATACTCACTATTAATATTGCTTCTTTCAGGAAGTTATAGCGTTACCAGACTATCATCAAATTCTCTACTTCTTGAAGGTTATCCTTTAATAATGTCATTACCCAATATTTAAAGGCATGCTCAATATCGGCTTCTTCCAACATGAGTATCCTTATTCCATTTATGAAATTGATTGAAGGTTCCCTATAAAATCATGGAAACTATACTTAGTCACCATTTCCACATCTATATGGCCTCAACTGAACAATAAATTGGAGTCCATAATAAACCTCCAAAATCTTCCCCTTTTTATCCTGTCTTAGCCATTCTCCTTTAATATGAATTAACAAGAAATTATGTTAGGGCACACTCTTGAAAAAAAGAACAGCCGCTTGATCAGCCTAGGTGCTGGCCAAGGATTAAGCTGTCCACTAGCAGACCCCCTTAGTAAGGCCCCACCACCTAGGCAACTTCTAGCAAAGATCAAAGTGGCCATCCATACTGAACCACATCAAATGACAGGTGACAAATTGACGGTAATCAACATGATCTGAGGGCATCTAATTCTAATAACCAATACAGCAATATAACAATATAATATGACAACAATAACAAAGCCTTGATCCCAAACTTAGCTGGGGTCACCTATAGTAATACACTACAAGCTTCTATGGAGAGTTTAAATCTTAATATTTGGCCTCATCTAAGGTTTGCTTTTGGGATGGTATACTACCAAGAAGAGGCAGCATGCAGTACAGTCAAGACTTGCTAAAACAACAAGAGAAAAGAAAAAAAAAAAAAAAATGATTCTCAGTCCATCCCAATACTTGGGATGCATTGAGACATCCTAGTTGTTGGTTTCCTATCAAAATGGTATGATATCAATGGAATTGTCCTACTCTGACCAGACATAAATTATCACCTTGTACTATGCTCTTTAAGTTCTTAACTAGATTCCACTCATCCTGATAGCCTTTTCAAGCCTTGATAGTCTAAAACCTTCCTCTAATGGATCTTTTGTGAGACTCTGCACTAACATGTGTTTAGTCATACCGATTATGCACTAGGTAGATTTGAGGTACATATTAGGGATAAGGAACCTAAATAACACCTTCTAGCCGGTCCTTTTTTAGAGAGGTCCTAGGTCGTTACAAATGATAGGGGCTCTTTTATGGTGACCACTACCTGATCATGATGTTTGCAATTAGATTTGATTAGATTTTAACCATTAACTTGGCAAGGATGCTAAGATTTTAAAGGGAGGAGTATGCAAAAACCTGCACTAGCATGCGGACTAAAAACAATGTTTGTACACCGGATAGATATCGATTACTTATACAAGGTCAAGAAATCCAAATAACACCTTCTAGCTAGCCATCTTGAGGAGGTCCTAAGTTATTACAAATTGTATCAGAATAGACCTGACCAATGGCCCATGTAGACTTGGAGGCACTGCAAACTAACTTGAGGTGCTTGTAATTGGATTTATTTGAATTTGGATTCAGATCCACAGCCTAACAATGACACTAAGACTTAATGATGAACACAAGGTTTTAAATCCCATGGGACGAGACCCTTCTGACTTTTTTATAGAATGTGATGCACCACCATTACGTCCCAACACTTGAGATGACAGCCCATTTCAACATTACATAGAATGTCCTAGTAGGACTTAAAATCAATATGAAAATATGTGAGAGCTCGTGCTGATATGTGTTTAGTCTTACATCAGTTATACACCAAATAAATCTTGGATACATATACAGAGTTAAAGAACTCAAATAATACCTTCTGACTAGATTTTTTGGATGAGAAATTGGCTCATTACAAATGGTATTAGAGTAGACTGTGCCTGTGGCCCATGTGGAATAGGGGACATTGCAAATAGGTTCTTTTAGGAATGATCGTTATCAAATCGTGGTGTTTATGATTGGATTTGAACCTTTAACTTGGCAAGGATGCTAGAATTTTAATGACTTCTTTTGAGGGAGAGGGAGATATATGAGAGCTCATGCTAGTGTGTTTTTAGCTTGACATCAGAATTGAGTTGAGCATATGTCCTTACACAGGGTCAAAGATTTCAAATAACACCTTCCTACTAGCCTTTTGGATAAAAACTTATGTTGTTACATTTTGTTAGAATTTTGGAGTCTTTAATGATTTGTTATGATTTTTCCTTGAATTATGTAAAGGATTTTGTTGGCGTTCATGTTTATCCAAACACCAATCCATGAAGCTGGGAAAAGCTTCAAAGCCTTCTTTCAGCGTTCCCTTCTTCAGTCCCATGTAGGACAGGAAATGAGAGGTAGAGGATCATTTATTAACTTCTCCTCTTGATTCTGACTTTTCTTTTGCTTGTGATCTATAAACTGCAGAAGGCCCCAGCCTAGCATTTTTGTGGCCATCCGCTTTGTGGGAATAGGTCCAACTAGCTATTGGGTCTCTCAATTGACAGCCCATTGCTATGTTATATCCAAGTTGACCATTTTATAACAGTTAAGAGGCCAAAGCACAGAACTATCTTTAAGGTTAGCTGTGCTAAAGCTAGGTCCAGCCCAGCAATGACGAGTTAGCCTAATGAGATGGTCACCTAGCTGTTTGAGGCTTTGGTTCTGGGGTTGGCAGCTATATATATGGAAGGGCTTAGGCCTTGTTGAGAGAAAATAGTATTCTCTATCATAACAATACCAAACAATCAACTACCATTTGTTTCTCCAAAACATGTCTCACTTCATCTTTTCCAGAATACTTTGCTCCCATTTATATTTGAACACTTTTTACAAAATTTAGTTTATTGGACAATGGAGTGATCCAATAATCATATGCTCTACTGTAATCATGCTCATTGTGGAGTTGCGAGCAAAGTCTATGCTCATTTATATTTGATTTTTTTTTTTTTGTTACAAAATTTAGTTTATTGGACAAATGAGTGATTTGGTAATCATATGCTCCACTGTAATCATGCTCATTGTGGAGTTGTGAGCAAAGTCTAGGGGTGGTTGTACATTAGGAGACTCATCACCATGTGACTTGAATGAGAGGAGGTTATAGAACTCAGCAGGCAGCTAGTTATGTGCCTCTACCTAAGCCAAGCTTTTACAACTATATTTCCTAGTATTGCTTTCTCTTCTTGATTTGCATACCTTGGACTCAAAACTCGGCCAAGAAAGAAAACTAACATGAGCTTCATCAATTTTGTTTGTTCTCCAACTTTAAAATCCCTTCTCAATACCGATTATAAATCACTATTCCCAACACCTTTTTCTTTTAATAAGGATCTAAAATCTTTGTTTCACAGGTTGAAAATGATAATTGTATGCAATAGTTATCTTGTGTGCTTTTACATGAGTTTCCAGTATCGATCCAAATTTTATAAGAGGTCTTCTCAATTTGGTATTAGAGAGTGTAGAGAAAATGGCTGATTAACATTCTTTCTAGTTTTTTTGCCTTTTAGGATAGAGGGTTGTTTTTTGTGAGGACCTACAAAAAGGATAGCCCTCTATCCTAAGTAATATCTCAGATGATGAGTAATACAGCAATAGTTTCATCTTCTCCTTTGAAAGATAGCTATATGCTTCTAAGGTGCAAATCTTTCAACCAAAGGTATTTGACCTTGGCTTTTGTTGTGCTGTACTGATAGTCATCATGCCTATATCATCTTCTTTGAGCTCCCTATGTACCATAGCACCTCCCCCCCCCTTTCTTCAGCTTACTCCAAATCCTTCTTCCGGTTTCTGGACAGCCATCCCCATTGATTAATCACCAACATGTTCCCTGCCTTTTATCCTCGTCATTCCATAAGATAATGATGCAATTTTCTGTTTGACCTTCATATGCAGTTGGAAAGGACAGTATTTTCTGCCTCCCTGACATGTTTGCACTTCTAGATATATCAGGATTTACAATATCTGGAGTGTTACAAACAGAAAAGAGGAACACCAAAGAGGAACACAGTCACACAAACTTTAGTTGCTATCTTCAATATAAACATCCAAACAAAATACTTCAAAAGTAAATGGATAAAAAAATAACTATATAAATAGATATATAAGGCAAAGATTGAAATTTGTGGAGAGGGGTTTGACATAGCTAACCCTGGTTATCACTCAAGTTACTGAAGGCGAACTTTTAATAGAATCAACAGTCTATATCTACATTATTTTTCACCTTTTATTTACCCAACATGTAAGAATAGTAAATTGTTATAAAAGGATAACAACAAATCTACATATCGAACTATAACATCTACCATAGCACCAATCAAGAAAAAGTTAATAAAAAGAAATAAAGTTAATTAAAAACAAAAAGCATAACTCTATATCCTAATATAGAACAAATAGCAATATCGAAAATTAAAGAAAATACAAAAAACTGAAACATTTTGAACATGTTGCTTCATCAAATAAGGATAAATTATTTCCAACCTGTGAGGAGGCACATCCTTTAATACAAGGGAACCAGCTGCAATCATAGCACCATCACCTACTACAATATTGCCAAGGATCGTTGCACTAGCTCCAATGAGAGCACCATGACCTATTTTAGGGTGACGATCTCCAATTTGCTTACCAGTCCCTCCTAATGTAACACCCTGTGATGAAATTGTCACATGTAAGGAAATGAACCTTCTCTTAATTACCAAATTAGAGGCATTCCATAAAATTTTATTAGTCTTGTAAATGAATGAAAAATTTAACATGTTGGTAATGACTTAAAGGTAGATTAATAACCAAAAAAAAGATAGGCAACAATCTAGATATTCATATTAAATACACTAATTCGAACAAGCATGAATAAATGGTTGCAAATTATTATTTCCTTGCCCAAAAAAGAATATACCAAAGAAGATGGACCAGAACTACAATGATTATCAGAATAAATGTATGCAGAATCCATACTCTATGGGCTCTTATTTGCCTTTGATATTCTGTTTCCTATATTCATTAAATAAAACACAAAGGGATACACCCGGTCTTTTCCTCAAAAAAAGGAAAAAAAAAGATATTATCAAATTCATTATACTTTCCCTCGGTATTTCAATTGCCTTGTTGTCACCGCTAGATTCTTTACTTCACATTTAAAATAAGACTATCGCTCGCTATGATGGATTGCATATCCAGTTTTAGTAATCCAACAAGTCAGGCTAAAGCCAAATCTTGTCTCAAGGATTTCTCGCTGCTTCATGTGGTTTTTTCACATTACTAAACATTGGCACACCTTATATTTAGTCAACATTGACTTTTTCAAAAGGAAAGCAATAAATATATGAAGATATTACATGTCTTAGTTTCATTTCACAACTTGAGAAAGTAGTTTCTTTCGGTTGCAGAGAAAGCTAGCAGTTGAGACAAGAAAACTAATGGCTCCAGTTGCTACAATAATGAAGATATACCTTTTGTCTCATAACAGTTGTTTAAAAAGTACCTTCAGTTAAATTATAGGAGGTTTATTTTTATGAAAGGGTGCTCAGTAACCTATAGAGATATACTGCCACTTATTCCTCATCATACTCGATAAATAAAAGAAATGAATGATGTTGCAACACAAGAGGAACAAGAAAAAGGAAGACCTCCCCTCAAAAAAAATAAAAAAAAGAAAGAAAAAGGAAGACTTGTATTTTTTATTTCTACATGAAGAATGCTTGAATTATTCTTATGATGAATATTCACTCCTTACAAAAGCTCATCATTGTTTTCCTATGATAGGGTTGACAGGCCACATAAATTTCAGTCCAAAAAAAAGGGCCTTCAGCTAGCTCCCTCAAGCCTTCTCACCAGCTGGCCTCATGTTTCCTCACCAATAGTCAGGTACTTGACCAATTAGGACTTCATGGGGTCCCACTAGCACACCAAGTGTGGTTACTACCATAAACATTTGGGTTGTCTGTTGACCCACATTAGAGCAATGCAAATGGTGAATGGCCAACTCGGAAGTCACCACAGAATTCTGAATGACCAAAACTAGAACTTAAAACATTTTTAAGATCAGGAATAACAAAAGTACACCCAGTTAGATATTATTAGACCTGGTCCAAGAGTTAATTTAAATTAGCTACGTGTTTAATACAGAACTAAACCACAAGTTAACAGCTGCAGAAAGTTCCTTCAGTTCCAACTCTGCAATATTACAAAATAATATTTATTTTCTACTTACACTAAACAGACATCTTGGTGCAGTCATAAAAAGAAGATGTCAATGGTAGGGGAAATATGGGTAGGTTGGGTTGGTTTAGGTCAGGTCAGGTCAAGTTGGGGCAATAAAATAAGAAGCCTTGCCTAACTCAAGCAAACAACTAGTAAGGACTCTGACCCATACTGGCCCACAGGACAACCTCCACAACCCAACCGGATCCAACTGTCCCTTTACCAACTCTAATGCACATGACTCAGCAAGAAACCAGACCAACCCAAATCACCTTCCAACCATTCTTAAAAATCTTACCCCACAATAATGACCCAACAAACCCAACCCTTAGAAAACAATGATCTCATGACTTGGGTGAAAGCTCTGAATCATACTCAATTTATTAAAATCCAGGCCAAGAAACTTGGACTCAAACCTGATCCAAACTGAAAAGCTCTTGAATCAAACCCAGCAGAAATAGGATCATGTCTCATGAAGTTTTTGGATCAGGCAGTTTTTGCCAACCCTAGGCAACAAAATCCTATAAAGACCCAAACATTTTTCAGAATCTTATCTGAAAGGTAGGAAGGCCATATGTCTAGATTCCCTACAGAAATTATGCCAAAGTTCAGCATTTTTTATCATCAATAAACTTCTATTTAAAATTCAGTCTAAAGAGGCCGATTCATGATACTGAAAAACTCACCTAAATGCTAAATCCATTAAAGTTAGTCCTCTAAGAGTTCTACCTCACAAGATACATAATAAGAACAAGAAGCACTTGAGAGGCACTAGAGGGGAAATCAGCAAAATGATTACACAGTATATCCATCAACACATGAGATGCATGAAAGGAAAGATGTGCACTTGCCTGCATTAGAGAAACACAATTTCCCACAACAGCAGTTTCACCAATAACCAAACCTGTTCCATGATCCAATAATATTCCCTCTCCAATTCTTGCAGCTGAATAGTATCATAACAAGGAATCAAACATGAGTTTGACATATATTTCATCTCATTGGAGCTTCAAGAACTTACGAAATAAGAAAAATAACAATGGAAATGAAAAAAATTGAATCTTAAGTAGATAAGGCAATATATGCAGATCAAGTGTCTTATTCTAACAACAATATAATTACAAACATATTTGTTGATTTAAGTGATATAATTATCACTATAAAAATGGAATCATTCACTAGAATTGGTTCCTAGCAACCTAATTTCGGTTCACTGGAACTTTGACTGGGCCAACATATGCCTCTAGAATTGGGGGGCAAAATTCTGTGACTGCAGCTTTTTTTTTAAAAAAAAAAAAATTGACATAGTGGAAGATATAGAAGAGATATCTAGGGTAGAATCAGTGCAAGGTGGATAAGCTCTCCTCTGCAGGCTCTCACTCTCAGAATACTACTGAGACTTAGATGTGCTAACAAGACTGTATACATCATATGGATCATGATATGGGTCAGTAAAAAGGCAACCAAGAGTTCATGATTTTTGCAGAGAAAAAGGTACAGATACATGGGTGAAAAAGGTACAGATACGTAGAAATAAAATAAGCATATCAACAGAACAGTAGGAGTAGCATCAGTTAACATCAGAACGGAACTTCATTTGTGGTTCAGAAGCAAGGTTTTAAATCTCATTGGACGGAGCCGTTCTGGTTTTTTCGTGAAATGGGACGCATCACCATCTCATCCTGTCCTGACACTTAGGACAGGAAGTGTCCCAAGACGTCCCAATTAAAATATTGGGACGATGGTGGGACAGTCGCATTCCGACACTTGGGACAACAACCTGTCTTGACATCCCAAGAGTAAGTGGTTAGGCAAAGGCTTTAAAGGAAGGATAAAATGGTTAAGTCATACTTTGATATATTTAAGGATGAGAAGCAAAATAGGTCATATGGCTTTGTGCGGGTATACAATATGCCACCACTATCTTATAGTTTTTAAAATAAGGATGTGCGAAACTGTAATCTGAATGGATGAAACAAAGGGTAAATTCTTCAGTAAGATGCTTGGAAGCTTCTATTGTTGGGGAGGCATATATTAATAACCCACAGGAAAATACTCATATTATTAAGTCAGGCTGCACCAGCATGACAAACACCTTACTTCTGTAAATTAATAACCAATAGCATACTGAGATGCTTTATGGTACACAATAAAAAGCAGTATATGTAGCAAAATTGGTTCTACATAAGACAACTTCTTTTAAGTGTATCATTTAAGTGAAATTAGCGTTCCTCCAATATTTTGTTCGTTCAAATGTTATAATGCTATGTGTACTTCAAAATGTGCCCGAAAGGGATGTAGACTGGGTTTTTTCACTGAACTGCTGTGAGCAAAATAAGCACTTGCCTCAGAAAGCACATCACCCCCATGAATCACACAAATAAATTGCATTGCAGTTTGCACACTTTCCAAGAAAATTCAGCAATAGTCACAGCAGTGCTCTGATTAGAAAAAATCATATCCAAGATGATTCATGATGCATGATGCGGTTCATCACAATTCATGGAGTCACAATCCATCACATATACAGCCCTGTACCTACAAGTTCGTGAATCCTTGCAACAAGCCAAGCGTGTATTTAAAAGCTAAGTCTTTATTTCTCCACATGGAGTTGTCAAAATTAGTTTAGAGTCCACAAGAAAAGAGTAAATTACATAAAAATTCAGTCAAGTGGCCGGCTTAACTGAAATGGTTATTTTCCAAATTTGTTTTCATCTGCTGACCTCCCAACAATTAAAAAGCTGATTTTTCCCTTCCCATCTATTAGCATTAGTCTCACTTTTCAAAAAAGGGGAAAAATGAGGTCAAAACTACCTTTCCAAAGGAGGACAGGTATGAAAATCTGTTGGCTCCATATTCCGAGGCAGCATGGTTTCAGGTTTAGTCAATAAAAAATTTATTGGCTCAATCTTTTAGAAAAAGCAAAAGAACTTAAGCCCCGATCCAATAACTGCAACTTTATGAGCTGGTAAAATTTTTATTATTTTACCATGCTGAGTGGATAAAACATTTATCAGCTTGATATTTTAGAAAAAACAACACAAAACTTTAAGTCATTCTCCAATAACTATATCTTTATGACCCTATAAAAATACATCTTTAAGAGCCACTAAAATCTTTCTGTTTAGAATGAACCAATAATAATTTTACCAAATCATCTATATTTCCATTAGAAGATAGTAAAATTTCAAAGGACTATTTATAGTCTGTTGGATGCTCATTCGCAAGAGAAATAAAAAGGAGATTAGTGCCAATTAGATGGGAAAGACACAATTAACTCCACACATAAAAGATGGAATCCAAGAATCCTCATAAATTAAGAATTTCGATGAAATACTTAAAACTCTCCACAACATTGGGAGGTTTGGGAAGTGTGTACTTGGTAGAGTTTTATCGAGATAGAAATCAGGAAAGGGGTCATCCGTCATCATCCATATCTCTCAGTATCTCTTCCCAAGAGAAAAAATTGACCCAAAAAAAAAGCCACCCTATCTGCCTATCATGTGCATTTCATGTTAATAGGTTAATATAATTTTACTTTTGCATTTCCTCCGGGGTTCCACCTTCATGTCACTTCCCCTCCTCTCTTGCAACATTTGTATCTTTGCCATGAAGAACTCCAAGGCGACCCAGAACCACAATCAAATCTTCAAATTTTTCCACTCAAGTTCGTCTTAACATTGCCTTCTATATTATTTTATAGAATTACCAAATAGTTGTAGATGCGAGCACTCCAAAAGGCTGCCACCTTCATGAAAATGTTCCACTTGTTGCTGCCCCTTTTTCAAAAAATAAATATTTTTTTTAAAAAAAATCTCAGCTCATTTGCGCGCTCTCTCTATCCTTCTCGTTGGCCCCTTATCTTCTCAATCCATCTTTTCTGGCATCAGCATCCTGGGTAGGCAAAGATTCCCACTAGTGGCATTGTCAACATATATAGAAGGAAGCAATGAGCTTGCAATCAGCATTCCACTATAAAGCGAGACTCCAATATAGCTCATGCCATTATGGAGGACAAAACATGCCAGGAAGTCGCAATCAAGAGGTCCAATTCTGATGAGGTAGTCATCCAAGGGGTGATGTTGGGTAGGGAAGAGGTAGAGGGGCTGCTGTTGCTGGTGGAGCACAAGATCAGAATCCCATTCTCCAGTGTGTTGAAGGCCTGCTGAGGGACAATGACAAGACCAGGCACCCATCCTCCATTAGCTTGTTGATGGCAATGAGCATACTGCAGCTGAAACACTGACAGACCCAGCATCCTCCACTAAGTGCTGAAACACATGCTGAAATACATCTTAATGACTGGGGTACAGGCTATTTACTTCAATTCAAGACAAAACTATTTCTTACTAGTCATTACTTCCCTTCTTCAAAATTCCTTTCTGGTGACTAACATCTTGAAAGGCTATGCACAGATTAGTTGCACTATACCTTGAAGAAGATATCAAGCCATACTAGACAAAATGAAAGAACTATGGCTTCCAAAGCCTTGGATGGTTTTTGCTTCTGAAAGTTCAATCTGCTATCTTGGTTAGGAGGTGCTACAAATTTGTAATGAACTAAGAAGCCTTTAATCAGTGTGTATCACAATGAGAGGATCATATTGGTTTATTGGGAATCTAAAGTACTCTAAAACAGATACACTAGGTATCTATGGGGGATGCATTGTGGAGCAGCACTCTATGGGTGAAGAGTCAGGTTTAGGGTAGGAGGTGGATGCCTTATCGGCTCTTGGAACAAAAAGGGGTATAGCAAGGCTCTAGGTTGTAAATGGGATAGTTCTGCAGTAAAGTTAAGCAGTCGATCTTATGGAATGAAGGTCTAAGGCTTTCAGGTGTCCTAATTCCTGATTCCTGAATTCAGTAGAATGTTGTGGGATGTGAAGTTGATGCTTTGTTACTTTTGAGTATTTTGATAGTATCTACCCAATTTTCTGTCAAAAAAAGATAGTATCTACCCCAAGTAATTCAGGTGGGACGCTAGCTAGGATTTGAGGACTTATGACTCCTCTAAGACGGTAAGCTGAGGACACACCTCATCTCTTGTTCCACTTGATTATACTCAACATTCAATTCCTAAATCTAGCTCCAACAGTTGGTGTCCCATCATATAATTTAAGTTATGGATCTTCTGTTTCAGTACTCACAATATGGTTTCTTGGGTACTCAGCAACAAAATCAGGGTGCTCATCTCACAGCATATTCCCATGCCATCATATCCCAGATTCTATTAATGAAAAAAAAAAAAAAAAAACAAAATGATAGCTCACAAGTAAAAAATGAAAAATTACTTCTTGGGGAGCTGCATGGCTCTCCAAATCTTCACTTCTCACCTGAGGTTGGTTTCTCTTGCCATTCTCAGATGAGGGGCCAAACTTTTGCAATATGGCAAGTTTGTACTATCAAAAATCTATGATATATTCTATTAGTGAAATCACAAAAAGTAGAAAACCAATCACATACAAATGAGCCCATGACATTATGTGGAAAAGAAGATCAGAATACAATGCCATAGCTATCTTAATTAGCAAAACACTTCAGACACAAGTCAAGTAAATGATTGATTGCCGCTTTGTTTACAAGAAGACCTTACTTTCAAGATTTAGCACAAGATTTAACCCATCCATATTGCACTCAATTCACTAGTCATGCTATACGACCCACAGTCTGACAATATTTTGCAATGAGCTCTCAACATGAGGCAACCCTCTAAATTAGTGTTAAAATCTGACAACTTCAGAAACCAAAGGGACTGCCATTAAACCTAAAAAGCATGATGGCATGTCGTAAATCTACATTCTTGATCATGCACAATGAGATTACAAAAAGACTGAAGCCAAGTTTATTAGATATGCCTTAGAAAGTGCATCTATTTCAAATACACAAAGTTAAAAATATTCTAAGGTGTAAACAAGTCCACAAATTTAAAAAGGAAACGCTAACCTTCAGGTCAACCAGCTAACCTGAATGAGTAAGGACTATGACTGGTAACATCACACATCTGCAAGTCATTAGGTGCCACAGGTGGTTTTTATACTAAGCATGCAACTACTAATATGGAATAATAGAAACTTCATCATTAAAAATAACTCTTTTATAATATTGCTAAGTTTGGCATTTTCTATAAAAGCATAGCATTACATGGAAAGAAGTAAAATTACCAGGGTGTATGTCCACAGCAAAGACCTACAACAAACCCAAACAAAGGAATCCACATAAGAAAGGATAAATAATCATATGCTGTCTGCTACTACTGTTTAGAGAACATCACCACACTTATGAAGGTAAATGTTGCACTGAAATCACCTCACTAATTCTACTTTGCAATGCTAAGGCTAAGACCTTACGCCCTTGGTTCCACAAAGCATGTGTTATACGATATGATTGCAGAGAATGGTATCCCTGAAAGAAAATAAACAAGTATTTATCTGTAATAAATACAAATACTTTATATGACATAGGACAGGTGATCGAAAGTACAAATGCCAAAAATCAATGTATAAATATCCACAAGCTCGTTCATAAACAATATTTTATTGTTGTGCCCACATTAGGGGAAAGAGCAGGCATTCAATGCATTTATGCCAATGTGGCCTGGGTCCATTGGATGGAACCCTCTCCTCAGTCTATGTTCTGGGATAAGATTCTAGCTATGAACTTGGAAAGTAGCATTCCAACTGTACTTATAAAAAAAGGCAAAAAATAAAGAAAGAAAATTATAATTTTACAATTCACATGCCATGATGTCCTTTCAAAGAACGGTAACCCTGAAAGAAAATCAACAAGTGTTCCATAATAATCAATGTGAAGTAACTCATATGAGATGAACAAAGAAAGCAAACAATGCTTAAGCTGTATCCTCTCCACCCCAAGGAAAGAACAAACATCCAAGCACTATATGATATGATTATAAATGATCATGCTGAACGTAAGTAAACAAGCATGCAGTTCTAACTAAAGAAAAATATGTGGTACAAGATAAACTAACTCAAAAACAATATAACAGCAGTAGAAATGTCTTCCCTAGCCAAAGTAACCATCCATCATCGTGCAAAACACACATGCACACATGCATAAAAAGACCCACCAAGTAGTCATCAGATATTGTAAAAGAATAAAAATACCTTAAGATATAACAGTGCCCAGCTATATGATGCACATGCAGGATCCCTGTCTTTGAATGCCTGCATTGAAAAATCATTCACGCTAATGGTCAACAATCCTCTATTAATGGCAAATATTGTCAACCAATAAAGATATAGATAAAGGTGAGACTCAGATTCCTTCATTAAAAGGAAAAAGAATCACCTGAGCATCTAGACGGATGGAGTGTTGAATACCTCTATCTTTTATCATAACATCATCAAAAATGTCCATTAGTTGAGTAGCCAGTAGTGTAGGGTTCTGGAGCCTGTTGGCAAGTACAAACCCCAACGCCCGCTCCAAACAATCATGAGATAAAACACTAGCATACAAAAAACTACTTAAAATCGGCTCCTTCTCAGCCTGGAAAATATGCATAGATATGTTGATTAGGAATTGCAAGCACAAAAAAAATCCGTGACCCTATATCTGCAGGGTATATCCTAACTGCATAGGTCACAAATAACTAAAAACCAAACATATTGAACGAATTCATTACAATCAAAGATGAGTGAACCATACCAAACCGGATGGTTTAGAGTAAATCATACTGATCCATTTTAGAACTAGTACGGTTGGATCGGTACAGTTTGATGGTTAGATTCGGTATACGAACCGAACCATCTCAAATCATCCCATACTAATCCGCACTAACCTCGAACTATACCAAACCATCCAATTTGGCTTAGTATGGAATGATCCATCGATTGAAGCCTCTTGTGTTATCTAATCGGTACACTATCGGTTCGGTACGATACATTTTGTATCGAACCATATCAGTTTTTAGTACAGTGAAACTAGATAATAACAATATGAAACTATAGTAAGCATTAGAAAACTTGATATTTAACCTAATTCATGTTTGACAACCAAATGAACATGGCAACTGTAAGATTGCATTGTGTATGATAAGGTTTACAATTAGCTTTCTAGTTATTTTTCATGCGTACAAATTTTATGAGGAACTAACCACTTCCAATTCCAAGGAAAACATTAGGGAAAAAAAAGGAAAAGAAGGCATCAAGCAGTGGAGGATCAATGTCTTATCTTCTCTTCAATTATAAGAAAAAAGGGGGAAAAAGTCTATTGATATCTGTCCCAATCATCATGACACCGTAGCAATGCAGGGAACAGGATCATCCTACACCTAATTTTGGAATCTTGTCCCTCTTTCTGTTCATACTTCATAGTTTTACCCATCGATAAACAAATTAACCTCCATGTCCATGTCCACGTCAAAATTGTTGCTATTAAGCTGTTATAAATCCAAACAGTACTAAAAATTGAAACTTAATAATCTGCCTTGGATACTCGGCTTTGCTTGACTGATTGTATAATTTACAACAACAACAACAAAGCATTCGTCCCAAACTAATTGGGATCGGTTATATAAATTATTTTTCTTCATTCAGTTCCGTTGTTCTGAATCATATTTCTTTTTAATATGCACAGTCTTTCTTCATCACTTTTTTTCATATGATTTTCAATTTATCTCTACCATTTTTTTCCTTCTACATCTATTAAGCCACTCATAAGTAACTTTCTAGATCTACATTGCATATATCCAAACCATCTAAGCCATCCTTCCCTTAATCGAAGTTTACTTCCACAGCCTGATTCAATAAACGTAAAGAATAACGGAAGAGGAGGAAAAACTACGACCTCAGATTTAGCTTCGGCCCTCACGGAGTCCCAAATGGGGTCTCCAGCGGAATCGAGAACGGTCCGGGCAATGGAATTCGGCTTCGAATTCCCCATGGCGTAGATGGGGAATATTCTCTCCGACCGGCATCTCCGAGGCCCCGAACACGACCTGGACGAAGAAGAAGAAGCCCTAGTCTTGGACTTGGCCTCCTCCCCGTCTTCCACTTCTTGGAGAACAAGGCAGCCGCCGCACGACATCGAAGACAACGAGTGAGATCTCTCTCCCCCCGCGGAGGAGCCGAGATCACGGGACTAGAGTTTCTTCTCCAGATTCTAACTTCTAGGGTTTCGAAGAAGAGGATGAGGACGAGATGGACTTCCACGGCCAGGACTCCTTCCTCGCCTGAGCAACCGGCGAGCGATAAAGCAACGAAGCCAAGAGAAAGAGGGGGCCGCGGGGAACCGAGAGCGCTTTGTCGGAAAGGGCTTTTACAAAAACCCCTGGCTTTCCGAGAATCACGATTCTGCCCCCATTGCAGTGGGGCCCAGACATCTGGCAAGGCGGCCAGCCTAATTCGTCGGGGTGATTTCAACCGTTTGATCAATCGATTGACGGTGCAAATTAAACGGGTCTCTTTGTAGCGTTATCGTGACATTGTGTTGCGTTACATTTGGCAGAAGCTTAGATGATAGTTCTTGCTTTGTCATAACGGCCATGGCTAAACGTACATAATAATTTTATAACAAATAATTTCTTTTTTATTTTTTTATTTTTATTTTATTTTTATTTTTATTTTTTGCCGGTGGGTTCCTTTGAATTTCTGTTATCAGTTGGTTTGTATTTAGGTATCCACAGCTTATTTAGCTAATACTACATTATTATTTTTAAAAAAATAATAATAAATTTTCTTTTATTTTTATTTTTTAAAATATCTGATTTAATAGCCATTTTTTTTATAATAAATAAATATTTAATAAGAAGTAACTAAACGTTAAAGAAAAAGAGAAGATATATCTATATAAATCTTACTTTGATATTCGACATCATCAAAGCGACAAGCTAGATTTCTATCAATTGTAAAGGAGAAATGGACAAAGATTGTAAAGGAGAAATGGATAAAGGTTGAATAAATAGAAAAGTTAAGCATAGAAAAAGTTCACTGGGGAGCATAAAATAAGAATTAGAGCAATACATGAGCATAGATGACTGTTAGGTGAGTTTAGATGCAGTTGAATCATTTCATAAGAATCATTATGAATCATGCTAATGATGATGCTACCATTTTTAATTTTTCTTCCTTTTTCTATTATTATAGTAATAAATGAGAACTTTGCAGACAAATCATTTTAACTTATTATAAAATAAACTCAGCCATATTGATTACAACGAAAGAGCAAGACTAGGAGGTTACTTTCAAGCGTTGGATACATTTACTAAGCCAAAGTCTTACCATCTAATCCATATCTCCCATGCGTCAGAAAAAGTCTCTCTTACTTTTATTAATATTATTTTTTGCATGATTGATTCGAGGCGCACTCTAAATGATGCTAGACAAATAGTTCAAGGTGATCTGCACTAAGATACAAACAATTACTCTAATTGATGGCAGATTACTCCAAAATACAAGGCATTGCTGCACAATGAATTTATATTTCATTAAATATTTAATATGTGATTAAAAAGTTTGAATTACTTTGATAAATATATTCAAAGAAAGATCGCTATGCCCCCGAGAATATCGGGCCAATGATAGGGAGAGCGGAAAGGAACGCATGATGCTCTGAAAAAGGCTCCGCAGTTGGACACCGTGCAATCGCGTGGGGCTGAGATGACCGGACGAGCATCGACCGCGAGTCTCAGCTGGGGTTGTTTGGTCGCATTGAGGAAGTCTGGGCTCTGTAAGCAAAAGGCCGAGCCAGATTCGCTTGCTTCTCGTAAGACAACAGCATGACTCCAACGCTGGTCTCATCATTCAAGTCATGATGGAAAGAGGGGAAAGTTGACCACACGTCAGCTCAAGATTAGAGAGAGGTGATGAAATGCTATCAATCATAAAGGATCAGTCCTCTCTCGAGGAAGAATCGTCTTCAACAACGCAGATACCTTGCCATAGAAAGGAAGGAAGATCTTGTGCCTCCGTTTTGGCATTTGAACCAATATCTTACATCGAAAAGAAAAGAGTGAAAGACTCTAATGGCAGCTCTATGGTCAGCAAAAATAAAAAATATACTTGGATGGACGGCAATAGCAAACAATATTAGATGTTACCAAACCACCATGTTACGAATTGAGCTCTATGTTACGAGGTTTCCTCTCTCTCTTTCAAGTCACAAAAACACAACAATAGCAAACTTTACGAAGCAATCTTAGAAAAAGATTTAAGATTCCAATCCTGATTCTTATTCTAACTATGATTTTATATCTTAACGAAATATTTCATAGAACATCGGATTGTCATCTGATAGAACTATTTTATCACCATCCCAGCATTTCAATGGATCATATCTTAGGATACTTCTAGCTTCCAGTGTGAATATGGGAACCGGATGATAATACATCTTATTTTATAAAAAAATTAGCAAGATCCCATTATATAAAATTTAAAATCTTAATTTTAAAGAAAGTTATAACTTCTTTCATATTTATATTCTAACTGCACTGTAAAGGAAAATAAGATCACAATTAATAAAGAATTTATTTAAAATTTATACCTATAGTACAATATCAATAAATATCATTTTTGTAAGAATAGAAAAAAAGAGGGAGACGATTGTTTAAGGCTTGCTGGGCCTACAACCTAGTCATACAGGATGAAAAAGAATGAAGTTGAGCAAGGAAGTCTTATTGAAAAATATTTTTTCTTTCAAAATCACCAACCTAGCTTATTTTATTTAGGATTCTCCTTACCTGATATAAAACTACTCCGAGAAAGAACCAATCAATTTATTAGGAAACTATTTCTTCTTGGTTACTACCTCATCCGTGATCATTATTATCAAAGCTACTAATGCAAGAGATATGCTTGAATAATAATTTCTCCATATGCTTGTAAAAGCAGCCTAATAATTTCCTCGTATGCTTATAAAAGTAGTTCAAATCTTCACATATAGACAATATTTTTTCCTTCCCTGCTTAGATTCTTAGCAGCTCATCTTAGAGCCTTATGATTATTTTTTTAAACCACTTTTGGGTGTCTTGAGCATTAAAATATTTTTCCTTGTAGGAAAACTTTTGGCGCATATATGCTCTCCTTTGCACAAATAAGGCAATATCTTTTTCTTCATGTATTTCATTATGCATTATATTGTTTAAAATTAAAACACATTCTGACAAGCTTCCTTGATTACTTACCAATGTCTCCTGCAAATATTACTTATATTCTATGTTGACATGCATGGTACTGTGTAAAGCTTACTTCCCATTACCATCCAAGTTTGAGGTGTTGCTTAAACTTGATATCTGCAAATATTACTTATATTTTATGTTGACATGCATGGTACTGTGTAAAAGGCGATTTACTTCCCATTACCATCCAAGATTGAGGTGTTGCTTAAACTTGATATTTTGATTGCATAGACCTGGTTGTAAGCCAAGGTAAGCTATCATGGAAATAGACCCCTAGGTAAAGGGGCAGTAATTGAATGAGGAATTTCGATCAATTAAGGAGATCCCTGGATCATGCAGTGATTGGGGGTAGGAATTTCAATCAATTGGTGCGGCCCCTGGATCATACAACCCCACAAAAATGTAAGATGCCACCTTCCTCCGGAAAGGTGACATATGTTGCTCCATCTTGTAGGACTTATATTTTTAGGACTTGTCAAAGCAGAGAGCGAGCTTATAGATCATTGAGTTTCAGAATTTTGAGTCATCTCTTTCATTAATTTGATATCTAGAATGAGAAATTTGTGTAAAATTAAGCAGAGAGCCATAATAAATAATCCTTTCATCAGAAATGAACATGCTACTACCACCAACGAATAAGATAGTTTGGTCATGTTTACATCGGTGCAGCAAAAATGCAGACGAGTGTAAATAGAAGACTTTACACCCACCACAAATTTGATGATCTAAGTTACAAATATAATTTCTAAATTTTGGAAGTATTCTAAAACATTTAAAATGTCTGTATATGAGAAATGACTTACCCTATCAAGAAGTCATTCCCAACTCAACATACCATATTGTTTCATCAGAACTATATATATTTCAGGAAACTTGATGGGTAAGGGGGAAAAAAAAAGAAATCAGCATAATCAACAGGATTTCAAAACATATGATTTTCTTTTCATAGATGTTTTAGACCTTTACGTCCAATGGTTCATTCTTTGGGCTTCCAACTTGAATCATGGAATTTCTTGGTAATTTATAAGTGTCCCCTCTGTACACACTATGTATTACACAACCGTGCTGTGTCTACATAGCTTAACAACTTTACCGATGCTACAAATGACTTATAAATAAGACATTTTACTACAATGTAGATATATCTAAACTTTATAACTGATATTACAATGCAAACAGGACACGACAAGATTAGCGTACAAGAGAGGATGCAATATCAATACGTGGCCAGATGCGGAGCCTAAAACAATCAGCAGCTTCTATATCCTGCAGTTTGCCGCTGCACAAAAAAGATAAAAAGAAAAAAGAAAAATGTGGACATCAAGAATTGCCATCTGGGATACATCTTGTTCAGGATGTTGCATGCAGTATTTGCCATGTAGAGTTATTTAAATCAGTATAGCACTCACAAAATCACAGGATCATAAAGGATGATTGTGGTGCACTATTGACCCAAAAACGGATTTTATACAACATGAAAAAAAAAAAAAAAATGAAAAAGAACAGAAGACCTACAAAAATTGCAGGACCAACATGACAAACACTTACTGCAGTAAACAAACTGGTTGAAATCCAATGTCACTCTTCCCTGCTTAGTTGTATCAAAAGAATTGAACAGATTACTGCAAGATCAAGTGAATGAGTTAGTGTAAATTAACCTAGTACAATCAAATCATAGGATACAAAAGGCAAGTTCAAATATTATCAATGCATCCATGTATAGACCACACAGCATGGAGGACATGACACTTACTAATGCATGTATTTACCTTTTTCCTAAAACATGGGGGGTTTCTCCATAACATATTTGGTGGGCTTCGAAAAAGAAGATTTAAACTCTTTAAGTGTTTTCATGTTAATGTATACAATGTTCCAGTTCATGTAAAATTGTTTAGAAATGAGTTGCACCGACAACTTGTTGACGATGCATCGTAACTTAATGGAACATGACAGTCCCCTCCAAATGTAATCCAGATAAATTTTATATTCTGTCATAAATTGAATTCCAGAAAAAAAACAAAAAGCATTTGCCTCTATCACGGTTTCAGATCCTATGGGGCGTCTCGTGGGATGCCAAAATGGGTTGCCGTCTCAAGTATTGGCACACAACCATCCCGCCATCATCTCTATATCCCAGTTGGCTCGTCTTTACATACTCCTTGTCCCAAGTGTCAAAACGGAGCAAGATAGTGACACATCCCATTCCATAAAAAAAATTGGGACGGTTCCATTCTATAGGATTTAAAACCTTGGCCCGTATAATAGATACTGATAAAAATGAAGAAATATATTATATAATGAAGAACAACTCTAAATAGGTTCAAATCAGGATACTATAATTTACAGACGGAGCTGATGGTACAATTATACAAGTAATATGGACCAAAATAGACTTAAAAGTTCTTAGGTAGAATGAAGAAGCAGCTATTGCCCCAGAAGCAAAATGAATTCAATGTGCTACCTGTCATAAGTTGAAATCCTAATGAAACAAAAAAGTATTGGCCTACCTAACAAAGATAAAGATGAAAAATGAAAGAAGAATATATATTATGTAATGGAGAACAACTCTAAGAAGTTTCAATTAAGGTACAGGAATTTACATACCGAGCTGACTGTACAAAAATGCAAAGTGATATGAACTCATCCAACCGAACCATTCCCATCTTGTTCTTATCAAAGCTCTGACATGATCAAGAGAAAGATCAAAAAATAGTTGCAGTAATTCAAAGAATGCACATGATTCCACCATGTTTAATTGTAAAAGAATACAAATCACAAGAAAATGCAGAGGGCAGGTATAATTCGTATGCCATCTCAAAATATGCTTCAACAAAAATTTCAAACATTGTGGATATAATCTTATACATTATCAAGATGTCACATTCTATAGTGAGTACACTTTTTAAGAAGTGGTTCATGCAGCAACATAGTTGCAAGCATATGCAAACGTCATCTACTGACTGCATCATATTGGAACCAATGAACTCCCCACATGCAGTTGGGCCATAAAGAAGGCTGTTAGGTGCCCCTCATAGGCCCATGCAGCATGCATGTGTTCTAGGCTCCATGCCAATGATTGCATGTTTTCCCTCTTCTCTTCCTACTTTACTGTCACAATTTGTAGATTTCTTTGTTGCATTTTTATGCTTGTAATTTGAACATGGTGCATCGAGTGATATTATGATTTTTATCATGATACATATCATACTAAGTTAAAATAGGTTCTCAAATAAGTGCCAAATTTGTAATCAATTTTTTAATACTTAATTATTTCTGACTGCCCACTTAATCTTATCTATTTTTGTGCACCATGATAACTTTTTAATATAGTTAAAAACTGAACGCGAACTGCACATGCACCTGTAAACTGCACATGCATTACATGATAGCCCAACCACCTGCTACCATAAATATTTTAAAACAGTACGTGGGTGGAAATAATATAGCCAGGAAAGAAAACTTTAATCACCTAGCAGACACATATATCCACGTGATCAAATTTATATTCTATACAAGTTTTTAATGAAATTTGGTTGGGTTCAGATAGAAGTGCAAGTGTCTCACCAATATTCTAAGAAAGATGCATGGATCCGTCATGGATCTCAAATTAAGAGCTAACCGCCAATCAGATTTGGTATGGGACTTGGAAAATTGGATTCAATCACACCAGACCAGAACAAATCTTATTCGAACTGACAAAAATTAGTCTAAAAGATTAGCACTGGCTTCTCAAACTTTAGAGCTGATTCGAACACAGAGAAAGGGACACCACCTAACCCAGATACAGGCCTAGGTCTAAAAGATTTGGGTTCGATCTTGGTCAAGCTGAACCCAGAGTGGGTGATTCAGTTGAATTAACATGAAAGGTGATTCACTAACCTACACTTGTTTGTAGGTGAAAACAATTGATCTGAGCAAATGAAATGGCTTATTTTTTGTTGTATTTCTCGGGGGCAAAAAAGAAAAAAGCTTGAAGGGGGCAGGGTGGGGTGAGGAGAGGCTGATGAAGTCTTTCTATTTTATCCTTGGACACCTATCTGGAATCAACCTAACATCAAAGCGTAGGTGGATAATACACAGGGACTTCAGCAGCTTCATCCTGTGCTTAATGCTTACATTGTATAGACCTTTCATTTGTTTACTAACCAAGCTAAACATAGAAAAGATAACACCATTATTTCTTATGGTTTTTTTAACAAAGAAACAATCAGTGTTGTCAAAGGTGCACCTTAGCGAGGCACAAAACACAAAGGGCTAAGCACTTCTTATGCCCTAAGGTGCACTTAAAGCACAATGTGCTAAAGCTTGGACACTTTTTATATCCTCAACAAAGCACCTTTATGTAGATGCATATGAGGTGAAAAAGGCATGTACTTTTGATCTAATTCAAGGCAGAAAAGAAGTATGTCTTTCTTAATAAGCTATATTTGTAATATTTTTTTAAGTCCATCATATTTATTAGACTATGTTAACTTTATCATGTACTATTTCATACACAATTATTTTCCTTACCTTATAAAAAAAGCTAAAAATTGAAAGACAAAGAGATGGAATACCAAAAATTATGCTATTATTTGCGAAAGAAGAGGAAATGCATCCTGAGAAAGAAGTTTTTCATTGAGCTAATAAGCTAAATATATTACTATTATGATTTTTTAGCTTTTTTTATTATGTTATAAATCTTGTTTATATATATTATTTATTTAAACAAATGTGTACCTCATTTTACTCAGGCGTGTGCTTATGTTTTGTGCTTTGCATCTAGACTCAAAGAGCCCTTTGCGCTCAAGTGCGCCTAGCGCTTTTAACAACACTAGGAATAATATTAGGTTTATCACCATCCCTATTGATAAATGGCCAGTAAGATGGAAGCTCATTTCATTTGCAATTAATTGCTCTTACTTCAACATGAATTTGCCCCAATTTTTGAAGATGACTATCATCCTGGTAAGGGATACATATATCTCAAAGGAGGGCTTGTTGCTCTAGGCTTGCATTGTTGATGATATGAAAGATAAGGAAGCAGGCATCCATATAATCCTCTTGTCTGAATATTGCTGAACAACACTTATGTATAGAAAACTACTTACTAAAATAATTGCACAAGATGCATAATTTCTTTTAGAAAAATAACTGCTTTTGGAAAAGTAAAACACAGATGTATAGTACCTCGCAGACTGTATAAAAGGCAGGTGAGTCAAGGGAGAACCCAAGTTTGGCTAGTGCCTGTAACATTATTTCACCACTGGTCCTCAACTTAGAATTCACAATAAATAGTAAATATTGTAATAGAAAAAAATAATCAAGAGAAAAAAATATAAAGGTTTGTATCACGTAAGAAAGATATTGTGCATAAAGAGCATGTGCAGGAGCAAAGAAGTGTAGAGCAAAGGCATTTATCCATGCTTGCATCCTAATAGAATAAATAGATTGACAATGATAATGCATAATGTCTTCATGAATGAAAAAAAAAAAACCTAATTTTCAATATATCTGGCACATCAACTAGGTCATGCATAATAGCATTCTTGGTGTACTGACACTAATAGACTCAAATCACAAATACTATTATCAACATACAATAAATTTATTATCTAGAAACAAACGGAATCTATGCAAATGGAGGTTAAAATCACATAGAACAAAATGGTAAAGGTAAATGATGAGTTCACAGTTCAAATAGCTAAAAGTTGAGCTACAATTCAACTAGGTTGGATTGGGTTGAGAGCTGACCAGAACCAAACCTCCATGCACGTTATGATATGAACAAAAAGTACCAGAGACCATTACCCAAATCATAAACTGTTTAAAATAAAGAATACCTCGTAGACATCATTAAGGGTGAGAAATCCACGGCCCCTACAGAATCCAGCAAGACAAGATAAGAAGAGCTAAGGCAAAGTTAAAAAGTTCAAAATATGTAAACTCACAAATTTGAAACATATGGGTTTATATATAGAATATTGCCAGATAAATTGTATGATATATCTATGTCAAGGAGAATGAATTCTATACAAAAAAAAAAAGGCATGTCCTGGCAAAGATACAAAAGCACAAATGTATCAAAAAGTAAGATGAAATCAGCAAAAAGATACAAACAACAATCACCATTAGTGTGTAACTACAGGGTCATTAGATTGAATGGTGTCCAAATGTCCAGAAGAATTCAGCATAGGAATCTTCTAGAAACTATGGACATGGGGAGACATCTATATCTTATAATTGGAAACTGCACTAATATATACATACAATGGATAATGAGTTAGACCTATGCTCCTTAAATTCATGAAATTTAATAAAACAGTTGCTAATTATTATATTAGAATTAAAATAGAAGTCCTCAAAGTAGAAACAGAGATGATGGCATCATAATTTGATGGAATAAAGGGTCAAAGAATGGTATGACATAGTGTCCAACACATCAAAAAAAGCCAAAATTTGGAGTGTCCCAGTAACACTAGGTTGAACCATCTTGCCAAGCATCAGCAAAAAACAGCTACTTGGAATTGGTTTATCCTTCTTCACTATTTAGCCAAAAATAAGCCATACTTTCCTTCCGATGTACCTAAATTAATAGAGTTGTTTGTGTTCCATTCTTCAATTCCTTTTTTACAACAGCGTTCCCATCTAGGTGAGTCCATAGATATTAAAAATTAAAAACAGTGTTTCAAGGATTAAGAAGTCAAGAATCAAGATGCAACAAATGGATCATCTTCTCTCTTTGTTTCTCTCCTCTTTTCTTTCCTCTTCCTCTTAGACCTGAATTTTCAGATCTCTTCTATAATTCTCTCTTTTCATCTGTTATATGCCCCTTGAAGGGTGGAGAGTCAGCAACCATTATATAGGTGGAGCAAGGAGTGGGACAACCGGCTCCTAGAAAAAGACTTAGCTGACCAATGCTGAAGGAGATAAGAGAGTAGGAGCCTCCACACCTACCAGGAGTCTAGGGCATTCCAATCAAGGAGGGGACAAGAAGGCCAGTTTACAAGCTCCCCATTTGGGTAGGAAATGGAACAACTCCACACCTATAACTGTGAGAATAAGTCAAGTCCAGTACTTCCACAATTTGACCAATTTTCAACAATGAGATGTACTTTTGTTTATGCATCCTTTAAGTTGGGTACAAGCTCCCCATTTGGGTAGGTAGACAAGCACTTCATCGCTTTTTACAGATGATTACTTGAGAGGTATTTGGATATGTTACTCATGGACCACAATTCTGATTCTTCTGAAAAGCTCAAGAGTTTAGAGTATTAGTAGAAAATCTTAAGGAAATCCATCAAGACTGCATTCAGACAGAGGAAGGTGTCACTTGTCCAATTTAACTTTTTGACTACTTGAACTATAATATGATTTGACTCTCATTGAATTGCATTGAGAAGATGTCCTTTGGCAAACAGGGTTGCTACAAGAAGCAGCATGACCTTAACAGTGGGGTCCAGTACATGATAAGTCATGCTGGATTCCCTTCGGTGCGATCCTGCTATGCACTAAGAGTGAAATATACATTTATATTCATGTTCTAAATCTCTTTACATTGCACCTGGATGTCCTCAGATAAAACAAACAGGGAAGCATGATCTTGTGCATATTCATGGCAAATAATGCTAGACTCCCTTTTGATCTTTCCTGTTATGTTTAGTTCATGATAAAGTTCTACACTGGAGAGTGAGATTATGTATAAGTTCTGAATCTCCTTGGATTGCACCGGAATGTCCTTAGAAAAAAAGGGTTGTTTAGAGAAATGTAACCTTGCATAGATGGTCAAATTTATAAGTCATGCTAGACTACCTTTGGACCTTTGCAGTTATGCCCTAGAATTATATAGTGAAAGATGCATACATAAATATGTATATTGGATTCAAGATATTAACTAATCTTACGTCATTTATGATGTAAAGGGTTAAAAAGAATAACTTCTTATATTTCAGGGTCTTGGATGACCTGTGTATGTAAGATAAATTAACCCAAACAAAATGGAAGCAGAAAGTGAGCTATGCTATTTCATGGGATACCCAATGGAAGCAAGGTGCATCCCTTAGGTAACCATGGAATACCAAAAAAGCAAAGATAAAAGTGGAGAAAGTTGAAATTCACTCAATCAAAAATAGATTACAATAACATAGTAATGTATTGTGTAAAAAACAAAAAATTCACTCAATCAAGCATAAATTAACAAGTACATAATAGTATAGAACTAATTATATATACACCAATTCAGTAATGACAAGATTATAAAATCAATAACTATCTAATAAAAAATGCATCTAACTATATTTTATTCAATTTTATTTAATTACCCATCTAGGCAAGATAAACTAATATAAGCACATGGCACATTAATGACCTTTAAGAGAATTTTTCACTTTATTTCATTTTAATAAGCTACTAAAACTAGTTGAACCAAACAAACTTAATCAAAATTGACCAAAACTAGCCAAAAACTGGCCAACTGAAACCAATCCATTTTAGCCAAAACTTGAAACTCTGATAACTACAAAACTAAGAAATAAATTGATGTGAAATGAAAATATTGATTAGAATTAATAACATAAGATGCTGCAGCTCAGATCATACAAGACATGATGAAAGAACAACAAATGAAGAGTGATAGCATATACATATAAGTGGATGCAGTAAAAGACCTTTCTAGCGTTGAGAAGACATTCTGAACCTACATAAAGAATAAATGGCAAATAAGAAAAATTACAGCACATCTTTATGAACCAAACAGAAACACATAATTGGAGAAAATTCATCATTGTGAATATAAAAAAGAAAATTAACATAATAAACTTCAAGTATATATCAAAATTTCTATTACACAATTGAAGTCAAAAAATTAGAATAGTCATAAATTCCTACTTCATACAATACACAAAGAATAACAGAATTTGATTCTTCTAGACTTTTGTAATTTGATAGAAATACTACAGCAGCAAAGAGTTAACAGGAAAAAATGACCTAAGTGTATGGATTACCACACACATCTACATCCACACTCTAGACAACAATCAACTCTAATAGATGCTGAGCTAGGAACCTAATGTCATATATTCAGAAGCAATATTTGCAGTAGAAAAACACAAAAGGATTGATGTACAATGAATCTCTCAATCTGTATTTTTCAGATCAGATCTGAATTTTGTGCTTGGATCTGAAACTTCCAGTTTTCTCCTGTTGAAAATCAGCAAGAGGACAAAACACACCAGAGGCAATTTCTCATGCCTCATTCAAAGAGAAGTAAAGATAAGATGGCACTGACAACTCACTTAAGACCAGTAGGCTGAGACCAATTAGATTGTAAACTTCAGTTGTTGATGGAAAGAGACAATTCAGGGATCATGAGATTTAAATCAATTATTCCATTTAAATGTCAATACATGTGTGATGTCTGGACCGAGTGCATTAATTCAACTGACTATATTCAGCCTTTGTAACTCTAGTGATAAAAATTCATCATAAGGCTTCACATGAAATTCATCCATAGAAAAGAGAGTTGAGAGAAAAGAATGAAAAATAGAAACAAACAGTTTTCTAAATTGCAGATGTTATTTCGAGATCAAGCAATAATGCCACAATGTCTGGATTTATAGCCATATTCAATTTAAAATCATTAAACTCAATCTAGTACAACATGGGTCTAGAATTGTTGCTTGATTCTGATAGCATATTGATTTATTTGAGTTTGTTACAACAAGAGTAAGGGCTTGAGGACTATCAGTACGACCTGCAGCTATTATAGTTGTGACCAATTTTAGTTAGACTAAAGAATCTATCAATTTTAATAAACTGTCACAAACTAATTAATAATAAGAAAGATTATCATAGTTACATTATAAAATCCAAGGATTGAAGTCCAGCTTAATAGCAGGCATAATAGGTTGGACCCATGGACAGCCAGGATTTTTCCTCAGGTGGACCAACAAAAAACATATATTAAATACAATGAATAGAGATAGAAGCAAAATAAAATCTAATCGAAGTATTTTGTCATACAGGAGAAAGTTGATATTCCTATTCTACCACATGCATTCAGACATATATTATCTATGCATAGTTTAGTGATGTTGAATAAAATCTGTTTATCAGTCTATGAGAATATAATTTCAAATATTAGTTGATCCAAATAACTCCATGGCTCAATGACAAGGTGAACAAAAGTTACGAAAAAAAAGTAATAAAAAATTTAAGTTTATAGGTAGTTTCATTAACTAAAAAAAGAAAAGAAGAAACATTAAAAATAAATTTCCTAAATTAATTATCTTTATGCTAACCTAATGTTACCAATCATATATATGAGACAACTGGGAATATGCCTTTATTAATTGTGTGGAAAACAGAAAGCAAAATTCATCTTGTCTTGGTATATGATAATTTCTAAATGCCTGTATTTATTTAAAATAAGAAAATTATACCTTAAATTTAGGATCCATAGCTTCAAAATAATTGTATTTAAATTGGCAACTAGACCAGTCTATTTTAGGAAGAGGGAAGTTACAAGCCAAACAAGTAATCCCCAAGACTTTGGGGAGAACACACCTTAAGGTTTTTTTTTTAGATGTTAAACCTATATAATATAAAAGGAATACCTAAGTTTTAGGGGAGACCATTGCCTACATAGCCAGTACATGGCTCTGTCCCATGATTGGACTAGTCGGGAACCAGGTCTTAGAATGCACCCAATACCATGGCACATATGAAACCAAGGTGTGTTCTAGCATGTGCTGTCTGGTGTGGGTGGTACAGACTGGTAACTGCAAGTTCTACATAGAATCAGCCAGTATTAAGTCAAAAGCAGTTGTGCTATTTTTTCTTTTCATTGTGGGTGTTTGAACAAGAATAGAGTCAGGGAAGAAGAGTTCTTCCACTCTCCTTGGTGCCTGGATTTGACCAACTCATGCAGATTCCACTGACAATCACTCTTTTACAAGGTAAACCACTCAACTCCTTTTTTCCATGTAAAACTGACCACAGATCCCCAAAAAAGGAGAGAATCTCCACCCCTTTTTCCCATTTGGCATGAATTTGGGGTACATTGTAGGATATCAACCTACAATGCCATATAATTTGGGCAATACATTAAATATGCAGAAATACCTTCAAATATACAGAAAATTTTTCTACAAATATACATTTTTGTTCCATTTGCTTGTTGTAGGTTTACAACTATAACTTCATGAATTTTAATTAAATAATACATTAAATATGCATAGCCAGTTCCAAGCCCTAATAAAGGAGAAGGGTTGCAGTAAGTTGACGACCAACATAAAACTATAGTCATACCCGATGAACATAAATCCAATGAAAATATGACTCAAAACTAAGATGAATCAAGAAAAAGAATTCATATAGCCAATTCCAACTAGTTTGGAATTAAGGCTTTGTTGTTATTATCACCATCATCAAATATGCAAATTATTTTAAATCTATAATATACATACAAGAATGAATAAAATTTCTATCCAAAAGCAATCATGGACTTTGAATCTAAGGAATAATCCTGACTATCTAAATTACTATCTAAAGGACTCCTAATATCACTCAAATTCTAAAAAATCACTAAATTGTAGCTGTAGCTTTTAGCTGTTTTTTGAACCAAAAAAACATATAAAGTCATTAAAGGTTATAAGATATCAATTATAGAACTCAAAAAGTCCCTAAAAATCATAAGATTTTTGAAATCCAATAATCTCATGGAAAGACATGACTTTCCAGAAATAGGAAGACAATTGTCACCAGATTACAATAACGGCTTCTGGCCATTTTTTGACTTGGAAACCATTGAAATTCCCCCAAAGGCCATAAGATATCAATTGTAGATCTCAAAGAGACCTTTCCAATGAGTCCAATATCATCAAAATCTAATATTTTTGTGAAATTTTATGCCTTATAAAAAATTTCTGGTTCAATGTAGACTGCCACTAGCTTCAATCTTCTAAACAAAGAGATGTCTAAAATACAATTCTAACATGAATTGTAATGTAATAATTATACAGTTACATCATATCATATCATATCATATTTAATTAATATAATTGAGTAAATTGACCTTATGCAACACCATTATTATATGTCAAACATTTTTATTTTTGAAACAACAATTTTAAAATGGATTGTCCCAGGTAAGATATCAATATGATTTTGATGAATTTTCATAATTGAGTTATAATGAACTATAACTTTTGATTATGTTTCCTCTTCTACATGTGCATTTGTGCATAAACTTTTATCAGTAAGTTCCAAATCATGGAAAAAAAAATAGAGAAAAAATAATGCACCTTCTCTTTAAAGGCAGGAAGTGCAAACGATGAAAATGTGCTTCATTCACCACCCAAAAAATAAATAAAATCTTAAAAACGTTGTAATTTAAGAACATTGTAAACAACAAGAAAAAACATCTGAAATGAAAACAACTCTAAAACTGATAAAACACCAAACCATAAAAATGCTGCAATTGGTATCAACACGATAAATACTCAAACACCATTTTCAACCCTATAATAACCCTAACCTGAAACAAGCCTAAAACAACACAAAACTACAGAGAAAGAGAAACATCCAGTTCAGCACCATAATAGCATAGCCAAGGATTAAAATCAAGCAAATCATACCAAATCTCCCAGTTTGTGCCAAACTGAGGCCAGATCAGTCCAATCCCCCTAGGTACAGAGGTAGATCCCGGCAAACCACTCAAATTGCTCAAGGATAAAAGCTTGAACAGCTTGGAGTGGTGTCACATAATTACTCAAATTTCTCTAGGATAAAGGCCCCATTCTACCCTCTTTTGCCACTACTTTGCAACAGAGAGTCGCATGGAAAGTAAGGCAGCAATCCAGCACTTCAAAGGAAGCATCTGACCTCCAAAACTTGTGGTTTTGAGCTTGGAAAAATAAATCCCCAAGATCTATCTCTATTCTTTGCCTTTTTCTTTTATGAAAATGCTGAGCAAAAATTGTACTAAAATAGCTAAATACAAGAAAAGCTCTGTCAAAAATTTGTTTAAAGGATAGATCTTTCAAGGATTCATTCTTTAGTTGGGATTGAAGGAGTAGGATTTTGGGGTTCTTGGCAAATCCCAAAACCTACACCCAAATATCCTTTTAATCCAAAATTGATCCTACTAAATAGTGTTCATTTGGACTGATTTTCAGATATGATGTAGGGTATGGGTAATTCTATGAACCTACCAAACTAATTTTTCTGCTATTATTTAAATTAAATATTAATTTTATTAAAAATAATTTTAAAAATAAAGAATATGTTAAATTTGAAAAAAAAAAAAGTCAGTAGCATGTTTGCACTCGTCATGTGCACAAGCTAAAAAATTTTCACAAAAAATAAGATTAATTGAGGTGCTCAGGCTCCCCTAGAGCCTAGGCCCAGAAATTAAATAAATGTAAAATTAACTAGTCAAAGAAACATCCATGCATTTTTTTTTTTTTTTTGGCACAGTGTGTATGCAAAGCTGAAAAATGCAAAAGACCTGATTAAAAAATTTCATGATTATTTAGAAGTTTTAAAACTAAAATCTGAACTAATTATTTATAAAATATTTAAAATATTATAATTTCAAAAAGTTCTTCATGATTTGCTAGCTAATTATATGGTATTTCGAAGTTCGATAGTGCATTTTGTTTGCAACAAGATTTTCATTTTTTAAACTTTTAATAGCAAATTATGAATTAATTATTTAAAAATATATAAACATGTAGTAATTTGAAAAAAAAATACAAGAAGTATTAATTTACTATATGTTGATTCTAGAGATAGGTGGTGCATTTTAAAATAAAATCATTTTCTATTAGCCTTATAATTGTTATATTTAATTAATTAAAATGTGTGTTAAAAAGTTAATTAAATCTTTAAAAGAGGATAAATAAATAGATGCCTTTGTACCCATAATGTGGTGCATGGTCAAATTGCAAGCGGTGAACTTGCACTTTCTACCTCATCTTAAAAATCTTAAATTTTGCAAAATGAATCAAAAAATATGGTGAGAGATCATATGAAGATTTGAAGAAAATGATTTTGCAACCGAATGTCGTTACGGATATATCTTTTTTTGTTGTTTTATCAAATAGTTAGTTTTACTCTAAAACTTCTTTAATACACATTGATCCATGAGTTACAACTATCAATATGCCTCTTCTATATGGATTTATAATTTCTAGTAATCTAACAGCTTTTCAAATGCTAATATGAATACCTATACTATATATGTAATTCGGATATATTGTCTATGCGATATACATTCATGTTTCTATCTTTGACACAACATGAAACTATAAAAAGGATGGTTAAGTTGGTATCTGCACCTTCTTGCTAACGTATAGCAATTCAAAAATAAAACATCAGGAGAAACTTAAAACCAAAATTTGAAGGCCAAAAGGAAGGTCACATCAAGGGTGTTTGGGGTGTATGCAATCCAATGTTTCCCTTCAGTGGTACAATCCTTGGTTCGGCATGTCACATACCCGCCTTTGGTCAACAAAGGTTCAATCCACAATTTTTTGAACCTTGGCTATAACATACTGTGTTGGTATGATACCATACCAATATCATATCAACTCAGCTCCCATCCAGTCCTAGCAATTGTATGGTACTTTAAACCTTGACAAAAATTCAATGATGTAATAATACTCTCCTAACATAAATATAGCCATTCAAGTTACTTAGTTATGTAATTAATCTTTCATGAGAAAAAGATCTCTATTAAATTTATTTTTGAGATACCAAGAAAAAAAATTAGTGTTTATCATAAATGTCTACTAATATTCAAATATTAACTAGATTAAGTTGAAGCTTAGTCTTGGTATGAATAGTCACAAATGGACTACAAGTTTCTTGTAAAGTCCCTTAATGACCAAAGAAGCTTAGTCAATGTTTGCCAAAGAGAGGGATTCAGTTGGCCTAGTCAAGATATGTCTATTGTTTGAATGTTACAGCAGCTTAGTTTCATTGCTTTCATTGTTCTGTATAGTCATTAGAATTAGTTTAGGTTAAATGCGATTATTTAGTGTACTAGGTATTTTAGTAATGGTTTCAAATCCTAGTAAGACATCCCAAAGGATGTCATTACAGGTTATTGTTCTAAGTATCGAGATGGAACCATCATGCTATTGTCCCAACATCCCAATTGGTGCATTCTGAAACATTCCCATCCCAACTATCAATACAGGGCAAGGTGCAACATGTCTAGTTCATGTAAAAATAGAGATGACCCTATCCCACAGGATTTAGGGTTTGGGGTTTAGAAATTTAAAATATTGGCTTTAGTTGCATCATCATTGAGATGGATTGGGATGAATTGTTGGTTTAGAATAGTCAAACATGTTTGACATTCATAGCATGCAAATTTTGTATTATAGAGATAATACCAACAATGAATTGGTGAAAAGTTTATATTTCCTTCATGTTTTCTTAGTATATCTTGCACGAGCTAATGATATGCTTTTACATATTCCAAACCAAGGTTCCAAACCGTCTCAATTTTTTCATGGAATGGGACGCACTGCTGTCTCACCCCATCCTGATACTTGAAATGGTGGCTATCATAAGACACATTGATTGGAATGCTGAGATGATGGCAAGATTATCCTATCCTAACATATGGGATAGTAACCATCCAAGTGTTCCATGAGACATCCGATCAAGATTTGAATCCATATTCTAGACTATGCTAGTGCTTAACATGACATGATACTAGCTTTGCAAGATTGCATAAATGGCCATGAGATGTGAACATTGGCAGAAAATGATTAGTTGAAGTATAGGCATGCATCATAAAAGGTCTATCATAAGTACAGATAGAGAACTTGAAAGTCCATCATAAGTTCTTAATAAAATCACTTGCTAGAACATTGTAGCACTAACCTTGAGCAGAAACTTGTTAAGAGCAAGAAATTCTGCAAAATTAAATCACATAATTACAAATATGGCTTTAATATGGCAAAACAAATCCATGTGCAATTTTTCTAACATTAAAAAAAAATCAAGGTATATACAATAGCATCCATGGTGAATGGGTGCATCTGCACTTGTTGCGCTTGTCTCCCACTTCTACCACAAAGGTTTGTTGCATATAATCCCATAACAAGATTTAGATTATAAATGGCCCTTTCAAATTCAGATTTACTTTGATACAAATAAATTTTTATACTAAATAAATAAGCACTCATTTTTTAATCTAAAAAGCAATATATTAATGAAAAATCATCATCACATGCTTGACTAAATATTAAATTAAAGAAAATTAAAAGATATTCACATATGGAACAAAGGTTCATCGTATTGAAAATTGGTACTATTTATTATTTTGGTATTAAAGCGATATGGATTAGTATGGGGCATACTACACTGAATCGACAGTATACTGATTAGATGAATCAAGAGGCTCCAACCAATGAATAACCCTGTACTGAGCCGAACCAAGCAGTTCGACATGGTATGAGTCAGTTTGGGGTCAATACGGGGCAATTTGGAGAACCACCAAACCATATTGGTTTCATGGCCTTTATTGGTATGTAAGATAAGATCTTTACATGGCCTTTATTGGTTAAAAGAGAGCATCTGATAGAGTTCCTAAAAAGATCTTACAGCAGGTGTGAGAAAATAAGAAAAGAAAGAAGTCTATGCTAGATATATTACTGTGACTAAGGATACGTATAATGGAACAAGTTCTAATATGAGAACTACCTGTGGCAATAGTAGTGAGTTTCTAATCATGATATGTTTACATTAGAGATCTATACTTATGCATTCAATATTAGAGAGTTTCTAATCAAGATATGTTTATATTAGATATCTATACATATTCGTTACCTTTTTGGTGCTAGTTATAGATGAGCTTACTACACATATTCATGACCATATTTTTTTATGGATACTATTTGCATATGACAATCTTAGTAAATGAAACTAAAGTCGAGATTAATAGTGAGTTAGAATTACAGAGAAGTGGATAAAATCCAAGAATTTAAGATTAAATAAGACCAAAACAAAAAACATGAAATGTAATTTTAGCAAAATTAAAAATAGAAATGAAGTTAGAGTGAAAATTGAGGATCATGAGGTTCGTAAGAGTAATAATTTTTGATATTTAGAACCAATTATTTATAAGAAAAGAGAGAATGAAGAGAATATTATCTATAGGATTAAAGTAGGTTGGATGAAATGGAGAAATATAATTGAAATATTATATAATTGTAGGATACTTGCCAAGTTAAAAGAAAAACTTTATATGATAATCATAAGACTAAAATGTGCACAAGATGTTTAAAAAAAATAATTTATAAAATTTTATAGTATAAAATGTTAGACAATTCAAAAACATATGCACAAGATAAGCGTGTCTAAAATAAGAATGTTGAGATAAATGTGCAATAATACAAGAAAGTATAAAATAAGAAATGAAATCTTTTATTACAAGAAATGAAGGTAGCATAAATTAAGGACAAATTAAGAAAAGAATAACTTAAATGGTTGGAACATGTACAACATAAACCTAAGAATGTGCTTGTACAAAGCAATTTAATAGATATAGAATGAAAGAACGGTAAAAATAAACCAAAAATTACATAAGAGAAAGTAGTCAGAAAAGATCGAATATCTTTACATCTTACATAATGTATGACCCTAAATCTAGCGGAATGGAAAAAAAAAAAGGGTTCATGTAGCAGACCCCAACTAACTTGGGATTAGATCTTAGTTGTTGTTGTCATGTTGGATAAATATGAATCCATCTTAGAAGTATAGTTTAACTCAATCGACTTATTTTTAAGCAGACTAGAAAGTAAGAATCCTTTTAAAGATGAAGTCAAGCAGATTATATCAAAGAACTTATGGAGGACCCATCAAGCCCAGTACCAGCCACTTCCTCTAAAAGGTGAGGCATAACCGCTATCATCAACTTAACAATAATGAACTTGTCTAATGTCTGGTGCCTTTGGTGTCAAATACATGATGAAGACACCATTTGTTTGCTGGTAGACTGTCCTAGATCAAAGCCAGTATAGAACATATTATATGATAGACATGGATGCTAAGAATTTAAAAAATGCATGAAATGTGATTGGAAGTTAAGAGAGCATCTGAAGGGTAGTTGTGATGTCTTTTTCTTGTTGGAACATTCACTGGATCAGATCATAAAAATCATGTATACACAGCTGTCAATGGCTTGTGCAAAAATCAGCTGGGAGGATCATCCATTGTAAACAAATCAAAAACTAGGGCTTGGGATGTAAGAGCTCATCAAATAATTTTAGCAAACTGAAAACCCAAGCAAGGATCTGTGAAACTAAGCAAGGAAGATGAATCCATAAGTATTAAGAAGCATAGTTTCAGATTCCTACGGGACATCTCACGAAATGAGACCGTTCCACCATTATCTCGACATCCCAATCGAAGCATTTTGGAACACCCCTTTTCCCAAGTATTGGAATAGTGGCACATCTTGTTCCATGAAAATCGGGATGGTCCTATCCCACAGGATTCAAAACCTTGTTAAGGAGGACGAGGCAAGTCAAGATGGATCTTATGGAAAGCAAATGGAAGACTATGCCATATGAAAGATGAGTCCATTCATTAGATGGATATTCAAACTCCAGATTTTCCCTTTCTAATCAGGATGATGTACTGCCATTGGTGACGGCTATAAAAATATCTAGGCTAAGAACAAAGTTGAGACTGGTGATGAGGCATATCATTATCAATTTTGTTTCCCCACATTATCTTATTTCAATAATATAGGATATTTGTATGCTGACAAGTGAGATGGATGATTTCAAGATCTCCCGCAGGGAAGAAACTTTTTCGTGGTCTAGCTGGTTATGCTGAAAGGTGCAAAAGAATAGGAGGAGTATCATCCACCTAAGAGATGATAGAGTTGGCTGTTCAGGGCCTCAATGATCCTATATGACTGACTAAGAAAACCAAGCACGCACACTCACAGAAAGAAGGGGTGCCAATAGGCCAACTTTAACATTGCTCAGCCACGGAAAATGAAAAGGCTTCAAATTACAAATCAAAAAGGAACCAAGCTACATTTACAATATCTACTTCACGGACAAACATTGTGACATTGATGTGTTCTAGAACCTACAACTTGGGTTAACAGAAAAAGCAATCAATCAAAGCAAACTTGGACCTGCAAAACTATGCTTCCTAAATTCTAATAACATTAATTATCATCATGCATAACATGTGTACTTTTAAATATCAGAACGTGAACACAACGGAAACAACTAATGAGTACAAAATATAATAAGCTGGTATTGATTTAGAAAGAAAACCACCATCACTGCCTATCAGCTTCGCATAACTGAAACAATCCATATGATCAAACAGCCAAAAAAAACAAACACAGAGAAAGTAATCAACAAACATGCATCTATCACTGAAGGAGCGACAACTCACCTTCAAAGCTCATGGTCCCGTTACTATCAAAGTCGTACATCCTGCAACGCCCCAAGAATCAGGCCCAAGTTATCCCAGCATGAAATCAAAAAAAATGAGGGGTTTTCTTGAACTGAAAGATCACGATGAGAACCTGATCATCTGCTGAACGATGGAGAGAGGGATATCGAGGTTTCCAACAGCCAGCGCTCTCTGATCACCAATTATTCGAACCAAAACATGTACAAGGAGCAAAATTTAGGGCTCGGGTTAGACTAGAGCAAGAAAAGGGATCAACGAAGAGAAAAGATTGGGGTTTCGATAGAGGGAGGAGGAGGAGGAGGAGGAGGAGGAGGAGTAGGAGCAGAAGAGAGGGAACCTGGAGCTGAGGAGCGGTGATGTTGCCGGTGCGGTTGGAGTCTACTCGCTCGAACCACTCTCGCAAAACCCCAGCGCTCTCCATCGCGGAAGTAATCTGACGTTCGAAGCCCGGGGCTCGGGTTATTGTAGGCAATGGTAGGTCAATCAAACGCGTGGAAACTTTGGGGCGGAGAAACCCCGCGATATATTATTTTGTTTCACGAGAGGAGAGGAGAGGGAGGGAGACCCGTCTTAGATGAAGAGTTCTGTTAAAGCAATGGTAATTACAAATTCATGTCTCTTAGAGATATATATATATATATATATATGGCACTAGTTTGACTTGCAATCAACTAATTGATTTAAATGTAAATAATTTTAAAAAATTTTTATATTGATTTGATTTAAATTTAAAAAAATAAAAATAAAGAAAAAAATTTAGAAAATTAGAAATAATTTTATAGGTAAATTTTATAGATTAATCTATTATTCTATAAAATAATATGAAATATTTAATTTTTATAATTGCATGAGCATTGATTTGATTTAATTTTAAAAAATAAAAATGGGATAAAAAGTTTTAAAATTTAGAAATTTTTTAAGATCAATTTTATAAATTGATCTATTATTTTATAAAATAATATAAAATATATAATTTTGTATAAAATAATTAAAAAATATATTTTTATATATTATAAAATATTTTTAGAGATCTAATATCAAACCAGTTATCTTATAATCATATATTAGATACATGCTTGACCAAAGAATAGATTAAAATGATGTGGGCTCAGAAGCTCTCGTCGAATTTCATAGCAAAACTTTGGATTAGAATCATTTTTGTTCATATTTTTTATGTTTTAAAAGAAATGTAAAAGTGATAATATTAAGATTTTATTAGACCTATTCAATATAGATCTATGAGCCATGTCCAAACCTCTATGGTCCATTTGGAGAGCAAAGAGGTGCTTATGTAGAGAGATTAAAAAATAGATGAAATATTTTTTAAAAAAAGAATTGAGTTCAATTGCAGCCATATAGGCGCTCCTCTTTAAGTTCTTATCTTTTTTTTTAAAATCATTTTCTAACATTTATTTTTGTTTTAATTGTAAAGTTCATTCTTGTGCCCTAATTCATGACTTATGATTGATCGGTCCTTTGCGTGTTAGTGAAAAAAAAAAAAAGGCATTATTTAATATAGTTGGACCAAAATTAGTTGAACCAAAAGATAACCAATCAATCTAATGTGGGAACCAAAATTAATGAGATGGGAAAGAAATAAATTAAGTTAGACACACGGCAACAAAAGGTAAACGTCATATAAATATAGTTTGATTTCCATGTTTTTGATTACCTCTCACAATTACCCCTTATTTGGTTGAGGAAAAAATAGAAGAAAAACTTTTCTCTCCTCATTTTTCTAATGTTTGATTGGAGAAGAAAAGAAAAATTTTATGTAGGACCCATATATACATTTTCCTCCATCAAAAAATAATGCTACAATGGAGACAACATTCGTTTTTTTGACCTTCTTTTTCTTTCTCTTAGAAAAATCATTTTTCTTCATAAGAAAATACCAAACGAGTATTTAGAACTCACTTACTCCCAATTGTATGTATCTAAATCATATATTTATTTTTTTATTGATTAATAATTTTATTCTTACTTCTTAAGGTTTATGTTTTTTGGGTATCAAACTTATCCATTGAAGAATAGAGCCTTAGTTTCAATAGCTATTATATATTTGTGATGGACTATGTTCCTTTGACAAGAGAAGGCAGCAAATCTTCTTGACTTTAAAATCAAAAGTAGGCATCTAGATCTAAGATTCATACTATTAATCATGATCTATGCTATAAAATATAAAAATTACATATTTTAATGGTTTCTAACCTATGTATCAAATAGGTGCAAAAATGAATGATTAAAATTATACAGTATCATATTTAATCTCTATGTAACCTAACCCCAAGTAGGCCCATATCGTTGGGCTTGGGCTAGCCTAGGCCCATTATCAACCTTCATTTTAGCATACTAACATAATGAAAATTATCTAATTTTACATCGATGTGATGTATAGATTTGAAACTATAAAAATATATTTTTTGTATTCTAGGCAATTTTAGTAATATAGATCATGAACAATCTCGATTCGGATGTGAAAAAGGTTCTAATCTTAGTTTCTAGAGGGATAGATATTACTATGCTTTGAAGAGAAGCACAATCCATCTCTTATTTTTATCGTCTTTTTAAAACCTTGACGCAAAAGATAATATATGTTGTTGCACACAAAATAGCCATAAAAATGGATGTGTGTAAAATACGAACACGAGTGCATGATAAGTAAATGCAACATATGTGAAGTACAAAATTGAAGACCATAACCTAAATATTAAAATTAAAGATATCTACTGTCGTTTTATTGGAGTGAAAAAATACAACATCTAGTGAGATTTCAATAAGTAATAGATATCTTGTATAGAAAAGAGAACAAGAGGACAAGTCATATGATTTAGTCTAATATATATATATATATAGAGGTTGACTTGGCTACATTCGAATATAGTAAGCCTAAATCCAGTCATCTTCTCTACTCTTGATTCCACATAGTTCATGGATCCCAAAAATAAAAAAGGTAAAAAGATGGATAACTTCGAAATTCGTGCAGATGCAAGGATAAGAAAGGTGGCTGGATCTTAGAATTTGATATGTTCAAATGTAGCTAAGTCCATCAATATATATATATATATATCTCAAATGTAGCCAAATTTAGGATCCGGTCATCTTTTTCATCCTTGGATCTATATAGATCTCGGAGCCATCCACCTTTTTCACTTTTTTCATCTTTAGGATTGTGTAGATTCAAAGATGAGAGAGGTGATCGGATTTAGTCTTGGCTACATTTGAATGGAGCCAAGTCTACTCCTCTCTCTCTTTCTTTATATATTTATATAGTTGTTTCAATAAATAGGGCTCTCAGAGAAGTTCAATTTTAGAGTTAGTATAATATAGTGCTTAATAAGAAAAAGAGACATACATCCTAAAAGGAGAGAAAAGGTGCGAGATAAACAAAAGAGGCCAAACAAAATTTTTAAAGATGTGGAATCAAACTTTAATGTTGGTGTTCCACATGAAAGTTATAATAGTAGAAAAGTGGAGATAAGATCAAGCACATGTGCTACATACGACCTATTGAATGAGTGGGAAAAAAGGGATGGATGGAGCAGGAAAAAAATATTGCAAGATGTTAAAATCAAGGCTAAGGCCAAACCTAGGGGACAAAGATGCACTCTCCCAAAGGATTTTCAATGATTAAGGTCTCAATCCTTTTGGAAGTAGGCAAACTCTCTCTCTCTCTCTATATATATATATGTGTGTGTGTGTGTGTGTGTGTGAGTGTGTGTGTGTGTGTGTCATTGTGTATAAAGAGAGAACTTTTAACTTGGCTATACTTAAGAAAATCTCTACTTAAATTTAGCTAGATTTAGATTTGAATGATAGAGGTCTTACGTCAATAATTTGAGTCATTAAATGTGATCTACAATCTCTAAAATACTTATACATCAAAAATCATATGATATAAAGACTCAGCCTATGCATTTGGTGATAAAAAATTTGAACAATCTAAATAACATAAAACAATATTTTTTTACCTCTTGATGTCTAGATTAAAAGTCTCTAACTCACATGATTTTTAGGTATAAGTATTTTAAAGATAGTAAATTACATTTAACTACTCGAATGATCAATGTAGGATATTTATTATCTAAATATAGGTATAATTAGATCTAATATAGATCCTTTTAAGCGTAATTAAGTCAAGCTCTGTCTTTATATACTAACATATATACATACATATGCACATATATTATGTGTGTATACAGTTCTCCATTTCCTCGAGTATAGGTTTCTTTACAGCCAAATGGACCTTTATAGATTTTACACAATGCAAATGCGATTCAACACAAATACTTTTGTAGATGCATACCTCTTGGTACTTAAGCCAGATAAACTAAATGAAATTTAGGTATAGAAGGAAGTCTATGCAAGATCAATTGACCCAGACATCAAAATTCTGCTTGATTTCATTTTTCTTTTCATAACCCGAAAATAGGAAGTTATGGGCACAGCGCAAGCCCGTTCTCTTGTCATTGATCTAATAAACTATGGACATTTGATTTAATGCATGCATTAAGTTATGCATGAAGAAGATGTCTGAAGCACCATTTCAGTTTGCCTGTTAACTAGGTCATTTTGAAGCAACCAAAATATGTCTAAACTTTACTTACCATTTATTTTCTTTTTCTTTGAAGTATTTTGATTTATTTGATAATGGTATGGGAACACCACCAGTCATCTGATTAACCAGTAAACAGCTGGTATCTGCTGCATTCAACATCTTGGACCCTCCCTAATTAACCATTTCTGACGGTGAAGTATCCCTTGGTAAACACTTTCAGTTGAAAAATCAGCTTCTATCCCAAATTTTCTCTGCCAATAGGCACCTACAAAACTAAGCAGCTTCTCTTCGATTAAACTTTGAGAAATTTAATTTACTTTTCACTGAAATTGAACAAAAATGAATGCCTTCACAAGTAACATAAACCTGGTGGTGAATGTCAATTCTTGCCTCATGGAAGTCTTCTTCCTGTGCAAATGATAAGGAACCAGTCTTATCCCAGAAACTTTGGATCAAAAAAATGACAACTTATACAATCAAGGGCTATAAATGATACTGTCAATTTGTTCAATAGTGGTCTACGACATTATACTCAAAACTATACTTGGATATATGACAAAGTAACTAACAACTGATATGGATCCTTCCACCAACCAATGCAAGCTGCAGGACATTAACTAAATAAATAACAGTTTACATATGTAGAATTCAAAACCAATTTCATCTGACTGAAAATATCCCAAACTCATGGAAATGCTATCCAGTGAGTTAACCTGAAAAGCTGAAGGCATCTTAAACAAAAAATGAAACCTGAAGACACAGACATGGATACAGAGCCAATTAATCCATTATTTGCCATTTGGCAGTGGCGATTTTACAAATTTCAACGCTAAACTTTAAAAATCTGATACAATTGTCAGGTTAAAACAGGTAGATTGTTGTCATCTAAACATGGAAAAACATAAATTCCAGCTTTGACAACTTTGGTTGCATGATCCTGCAACTTCTGTTGCACCATTTGCATAAAATTAAAAACTGCCTGTTTGCATAAAATTAGAATCTGCCCAAAGATATGCACCATCAAGTTACCCTGAGAGTCGATGCTATCCTCTCATGTCCAACAGAAAGAGAGCTGGTTCAGATTTTGCAGCATATCCAAACTTGAAACTACTATATTTTCTGTGTACCCCAGTGAGATTTCCTGTTCCAGCCTTCCGGTGGAAATCCACCATCAACCTAGAGCACTCACTACAACAGAGAACAGCCAAGAAATCAAACTGAAAATGTTAATGCCAAACTTTCGGAAACAAAATCAGACTTCTATTGGAAGTATTATTTTGAGTAACTGATTGGAAGCACTATTAATTGCAACATAGTCAAAGAAGGGAACAGAATAAGAACTCACAGAAGCTGATCTTCTGAATAGCTGGTATGTAGCTCAATAGTCCTAGTCCAATGCTTGAACCTACTGAGAGCACACTGAGCAGTGAAGACTGCAGCAGCAGCTAGCAATGAAGGGCGGAACTTGAGTATTTGGTACTCAACTAGACAGAGCTCGATGATGAAAAAGGAAAGAAGTTCCAGCTAGTTTCTCATAGATAAGAATATTTTCATCAGAACAATGTCACTGGAGTAATCAATAAAACTTCTACTATAACGAATAAACAAACACCACCTGCTTATCAGACTGAGCTGCCTTAAGAAACCTTCTCATGAAAACATAAGGAGTTGGTACAGACAAGTCAAACTGCAAGGTGCTTATCATCAACCTTTCCTGCTTGCATTAGTTAACATGAAATAGCGGTCATATCATAATAAATAGAAAGATAGGGAGTAAGAAAAATTATTATAAATATGGTAAATCACACCAATAGGCTTTGGTTGTTAATCCTATTCAATTCATTGGCAACATAGTCCGCAAATGATAGGAAAAACAATTTATGGATCATTGCAAAGCCATAAATTGGACTTCTGAGAAATCTAATGTAGTAATTGCAGGGCTTCAATCTACAACAGCCTCCTATTGAGGTTACCATTTGAAGAAAACAAAAGTAGAAAGCATATACACCAATATTGAGGTTACCATTTGAAGAACATCTTCCCTGGTGTAAGCTCGATCAGAAATTAGGATTAGATCCTCCACAACCGGAACTGATACTTCCTCATATTTACAAGCAAGAAGCATGGCTGTGACTCCAACCAGTTGAAGCTTCTTCCTAATCACTGTCTGCTTTTCTAAGAATCTGTCTATAATATTTACTGTAAGAAAGAGTGTCTCATCCATAAGCTCGAATTTGTAGTGCACCTGTGGAGAATAATTCATAAGATGTATTAGAAATTTCTAAATCTCAAGAGAAAATGACCCCATGGTATAGGAAAATTAAATTGCAGTATTTGCTACCTCTATCAGCCAGTCAATGAGAATAGCTCGCATCTTTTCATTAATGTCGAACTGGTTGGACATGTAATTAGGATTGACACATCCTATTATCTGCAAAAACATATAGCCATATTTTATGGACAGAATGTTAATTGCCTTGCTATTTGCTATTGATTTGAGAAACTCAAGCACAAGTAAACCCAACCATCATTACATTATATAAGTTGAAAAAAATCATCTCAAAGATTGCAGAACTTTGGTAGAACCAAGATTTAAATCTTCATCTTGGTCATCTAATTAATAAGTATGATAATAACTTAGTTGTCATGATTGCTAAAAAGACATCATGCCACTGATTTCAGTAGGTTCATTGAATAAGGTTACAATGACAAACCAACTGGACCAATGCCTTGCTTCTGGTGACAGCCCAAGAAATTAAATGCTAGCATCAAGAAGTCAAAATTCACCTCGGTTTGCCTGTAGAAGTTATATATGTCTTCCGCATAATCAACAACTTCAAGTGGATCTTCAGAGTCACATCTGTCAATATCTGGAACCGTCTCCACCACAAGATCCTCCATTTCAACCTCCTTTGGATCGGAGTTACCCTGTACAATTAAATAGAATCAAAGTAACAACACCCACTCTAAAAAAAGGCCAAAAGCTTCTCATAAATGGTAACAGTTTAACACAAACCATTTCTTCTGTTTCCTCAACCATAGGCAATGGTAGTTCATTAGCCAACTTATAATCATCCACATCTATAGCAATACAATCATCCAAACTATTCGAACTCAGGATGGTTGGGAATGGCTGCTTCTGTCTGTCACTCCCACCCAGCACGTACTCTCCTCCAGTTTCCTACAGAGATGTGAATCAATCAATAAAGAAATCAAACATACACATGCCTTCGAACCAAATAAGCGATGAACTGCAGATTTCCTTTCCTTTTATGTTCCGTTAACAACACAAATCACTATGAAATTTATCTGTAAATGAATTCTCATGTTCGACCTCTATACATAAAACTATAGAATTAAACTGAATTCTCATATTTTGAATAAATAAAAATCAAATTCAATATTCCATTTTCTTAAGTTAAACTTATTTAATAATTAGTTGAAAATAACAATTTGAAAATTGTTGTTTTAATTATATTCTCAAATCATGCCTAATTATATTAATTATAATTATATTTAATTATATTTAATATAATTTTATTAAATAATAATGATAAATTATTAATCCAAAATATTATGGTTATATTTAATGAGGCCATTAAAATAATAAAAATATATTATTAATTATAATTTAGATAATTTATATTATTAATATAAATTATCAATAAATAATATAAATAATTATATTAAATTATATTAATATTAATGATATTATAAGCTTTTTATAAAGGTTTGAAAATGTTTAAGTGATGTTGGAGTAACTTAGGTGTCAAATTTATTTAATATGATTTTACAAACTAAAAAGATATCTAATGAATAGAGGAAAAATACTATAATATCATTTTATAAGAATAAAAGAGATATTCAAAATTGTTTTAACTATCATGGTATTAAACTCATTAGTCATATTATGAAACTTTGGAAGAGAGTAATTAAACATAAGTTGAAATATACTACAAAAATATCGGAGAATTAATTTGGTTTTATATTGAGAAGGTTGACTATAAAAGCTATTTTTCTCTTTAGAATGTTAATGAAAAAGTATAAAGAAAAGAAATAAGATCTTCATGTTGTTTTTATTAATTTAAAGAAAGCATATAATAGAGTCTCTAGAGAAATCTTATGGTGGGTGCTAGAAAAAAAGAGAGTATCCATTAGATATATTAACATAATAAAAGATATGTATGATAAAATAATTACTAATATAAGAACTACTGATGGTACTAATAAATTCCTTATTATAGTAAGTTTACATCATGGGTCTACTTTTATTTTCTATCTTTTTGCTTTAGTTATAGATGAGCTTACTAAACATATTTAGGATGAAATTTCTTGATGTATATTATTTATAGATGATATAGTATTAGTTGATAAAACTAAGGCTGGGGTTAATCATAAGTTAAAAATATAGAGAAATTTATTAGAATCTAAAGGTTCTATGTTAAGTAAGATAAAGATAGGATATATGAAATATAATTTTAGTACAATTAAAAATATAGATGAGTAGAATAAAAATTAAGAACTGTGAAGCTTCTAAAAATGATCATTTTTGATAGTTAGGATTGAAACTGATGTTGTCTATAGGATTAAATAAGAGGGTTTGCTATGGTACTTCTTTATTATTTTTAAAGTCATCTTCATCATTCATTAGAGTAGTGTTGTTTGTGGTATTTTGCTAGATGAACCGATTATCCAAATCATCTCATAATTTTTTGGTTTTCAATAAACCCTCGATTCCTTTCTCCTTCGATTCCTTTCTTCAATTTTCTTTCGAGCTAACTTACCCTTCTCACTTTCCTAATCTCCTTTCAACTTTTCTTCTTCATGTATCAATGCAGCAAAGAAGAGAGAGAGAGAGAATATTTAAGTATGTTTGTCTTAGACGGAGTTTTACTTCTTCTCTGAGAACGGCATAACCTCGTCGATGAAGTTGAATCAATCTCTCTTATCCTCATATTCTCCACAGCCATGTTCGGTAACAAAATCCAGTTAACTTATTTTATTTACGCATATCAATCATGCGCATCACCAGTTTAATTAGTTATCCTTTCACTTAATCTGATGCATTAAAAGATAATCAAATGGTGAGAAAACATTATAAAATATAAAAAAGAAAAAGAATTTTGAGTACCATAGTAAAAGCTTAAAGCAAGTTGGATGAAATGAATAAGTATAATTGAAATATTCTATGATCATAAAGTACCCATCGAATTAAAGAAAAAATTTTATAAGATAGCCGTAAGACCAACTATACTTTATGATATGGTATATGTTGGGCAATTAGAAAAATACACTTACACAACATGAATATGGCTGAAATGAGAATATTGAGATGGATGTGCAGTAATACGAGAATAGATAGAATAACAAATGAAAACATTTGTAAAAAGTTAAAGAAAGCACCAATTGAGAACAAATTAAGGGATGACTTAGATGATTTGGATATGTGCAACGTATACTGAGAGATACCTATACGAATGAGTAACTTGATACATATAGAAGGACAAAGACAGAGAGGTAGATTGAAAATTATATAAAAAAAGTGATAAAAAAAAGACTTAGAACCTTTGCATCTTACAAAAAAAATATGACTCAAAACCAAGCTGAATGGAGAAAGAAAATTCATACAGCCAACCTCAACTAATTTGGGATTAAAAGGCTTTATTGTTATTGTATTAATGATATTATAAGAGAACCTTTCTAGAACTGATTAGGAATCGATGTCACTATCACATCTTGGATCCAACCTAATTGTATTAATTATAATTATATTTAATTTTAATTTAATATAATTTTATTAAATTATAATTATATATAATTAACACGATTAAAATAATTATGATTATAATATGGTAATTATAATAATTATTTAAATTATTATAATAATTATTATATAATAATAAATTATTAATCCAACATCTTATGTTTATATTTAATTATATTATTACAATAATAAAAATATATTATTAATTATAATTTAGATAATTAATATTATTAATATAAATTTTTAATAAATAATATAAATAATTATATTAAATTATATTAATATTAATGATATTATACAGTTATAATTACTAAAATTATGATATTATAATAATATTATTAATACTATGATATTTAATAATATTAATATTAAATATTAATAAGATAATACTATTATATTAATTATTATAATATATAATATATCATAATATTATAAATATATTATAGTTGATATAGTAAATTATATATAATAACAATCAATAATGTTATTTTCGATAAAAAAATATTGATCATTAATAGGGATAATTTATTCAAAAAACTTGATTTATTTATTCCATCAAATTCATTTGTAAATCTTATAAGAGTAAGCAATTTCATGATTTAGTAGTTGAGATTTTAAATCTATGAATTTTTTTTTTGTGGACTATGATTTTAAATCCATGATTCATTATATTCTCAAACATAGCAAATCATAGATTTGCAAATAAATTCGAGTAAAATTATGGAATTAACTTATTCCAAACCGAGTGTTAATGTAGAATTTACCTGATGATAAGGTTGGGAAGTTTTTGCCAGGGAAGCAGCAAATTTTCTGAAAGGATGATCCATCAAGAAACGTTAACGAAAAAGAGACCCATTAAAAGAGAAGGAAACAAAGAAAAAGACACAATCTTTATGTAACCTTGTGATCGAACGTCTGCTCACAAAGGTTGCTTTTGCATCATCCATAAAGTTCTTGTTGGAAGATGACAGAAATCTAGAAATTAAACCTAGAAATTAGAGCAAGTTACAACAATTGATCAAAGTATAGTTTGAGGCTTCATATATTACTCTGTCAATCCCCTCTTGCCAGCAACGCAACGAGGATTTGACGGCGCAGCTACCAAATTCCTGATATCCCTCAATGCTCGGCGATTTCTCATTTCTGCAAGAAAAGGAGAAACAAAAGAAAATCGGTGAAAAATAGGGCTTTATAGCTGAGATTTCAGAGTTCAAGGTCAAACTCTTGCGCTGATCACACCAAAGAAGCCACAAATCTCTACGTATATCCAACAATACCTTGGAAACTAGCAGGTTTCGTCATGGCCAAACGGTTCTTATCAACTCTATCCATTCTCAAATCTACAAAAATAACAGATACAATTCAAAGAGACAGAAATCATGTCAAAGATCGATTAGATAGAAATGATGTAAAAGATCGATTCGAAAATTTCGCCGAAAAAAAAGACGCCAAGACTCCGATCTTTAAACCGAGATTCGAAAATTTCTACGGGATGAAAGATAGAACAAATCAAACCAGTGCGAAAGTGTGAAATCTAAGATCCAAAATATTAGAAGAAGAAATTGATCAGAACCTCAAAAACTCGCCTCACTCAACTCTATCTGACGCGATCTGGCTCTCGAAATTGCGGCCCTGGGGTTGCTGGAATTCCGATCCAAAGGAGGAGAGGAATCGATCTACAGCCCGACCCCCGTTGGCTGGGGCTCGGAGGGGATTTATCGCCTCGCACTCCCAGTCGAATGCCGGAGAGAGAGTGTGGGAAAAAAAAGGACCCAAAAGAATCGAGAAATATTCAGAGGAGTGAGAGAGAGAGAGAGAGAGAGAGAGAAGGGGGACAACGAGGTCGGATATTTGTCCTTGGACGCTCTCCTCTTTCTCCTCCGTTTGAAACCAACGGTTAGCGAATCATGGCCGTTGGATTCCGGCCACGTTGGTCGGCGTGGTCTCATCTCCCAGCCCCCATGTGCTTTTAAATTTTTAGTTTCGGTGGGGCCCACCATATTTAATCGATCGCTTCGAGCAGGCGCCGGGCTTCGGACCGCCACGCGGCACGTCGCCATCGTCCGTTCCATGCTGCATCTGTCCGATTCAGCGGTCGTGATCTGATGATCTGGTCGGCGGCATGCGGGCGGTGGCCCCCGGGACGTACATTAATGGATAAAATATATTTTTAGTCCTCAATCTTCCCTTCAAAATCTATTTTGGTCCTCATCGATTTTAGTGATTACAGAACAGATGGGCCAGAATATTAATTTTAAATAACTTTTAATCATAAAATATTAGAAATATAATAAAAAAATATTAAATGGTAATAAATAAAAGTTTGAGAGGTAAAAATAAATTTTAAATAAAAGTTTTAGGGCATATATATATATATATATATATATATATATATATATATATATATATATATATATATATATATATATAAACTAAAAAAAGTGTTAGTTTAACTTGGCTATCCTTGTTGATATGAATGTCCTCTAATTAGATTTCTTGGATTGATGCGAAAGGAAAGGAGAAAGATAAGATAGATATTTTAAAATAAAAAAAGGTAAGAAAAGTAAAAAGAAAAAACAAAAGATGAAATTGAAACTATTTCCCTCTTTTGAAGTTTCCCTCTTTTGAAGTTTCATGAAGTAAAAGAAAGAAAAGAAATTTTGTGGGCTATTCTTATTTTGATTGAATAAAAAAATAAAATAAAAAATAAATTATAAATTTAATATGATAAATATATTTTTATCTGTTAAAATAAATATTTCATTACATTTTAGTTTATTTTGAAGATATAAAAAGAAAAGATGAATGAAAAAAAACCTACTACCTACCTAAGTACATAAAAGCGATTGCCAATTTTATATTAATTACAGAGGATGATGGCTTGATACTATATTTACTCATGTTTAGTTAAACCCACATAGTTTTTTTTTAAAAAAAAGAAAACAAATATATGAGATAGGTAAACTGAAGAATAAAATAGGTAAACAAAGTATAGATGCCTTAGGAAATTTATTCTCTTAGCTGTGAGCATTGTCCATCTTAGTTCTAACTTTTTTAAAAATTTTAAATGTGTTGAATTTTAGGTGATAAGATTATAGTTTTGTTTACTTTCCTTTTAATACTTTTCCTCTATATTTTGTGTACTTGGGGAAACACCACATAATAACTAAGCTTTAAAGTTCATCTTACTCGAACAATAATGTCTCAAGAGAAAATGTAATAGATAACATATTTGAATAGAGTATTAACATCCAACACTACACAAGGTAATGAGGTAACTAATGACTTGGTAGAACAGAAGAACCAAACATCAACCCATCAGCTCCTTTAATAGTTCCTGATGATTTTCCATCAAGCATCCAAAAATAGCTCCTAACATGCTGAGATTTTTGATGAGGAATATATAAGCATTATATATTATATTTGACTCGACTCTTACTTTCCATAAAAGAGCCCAATCTTTATTTTCCAACGTTGAAAGCCATTGAAAAGTCTTCATTATAGCTTTAATTAGCTTTGTAATTGCATTAGCAACATGTTCATACCCTTCTTTTAGAAACAAAGTTTCCTTCTTTATTTTCTTACCTTTCTTGGATGAAGTTACACCTTGAGAGGTAGCCTAAGAATATGCTTTAGGAGATGCCATATTTTAAACATCATCCTCTATCAAATTAAAATTTTCTAGTATCACCTCATTTTGAGATACTATGTATTCAATGTCATCAATAATATTTACAAGATTATCCCCAACGGAACTTATTGTTCTTAGGCTTATTTTAGCAGCAGTTTCAACATGGTCTCCACTGCCTCTATCTTTTCCAATATAACCCTACCAACTTCTTATAATTCAGAATGGACTTATTCACCCACTCAGCAATTTTAGGTTTAACCTTTCAAAAGAAAACCAATTATAAATATAAATATCTCTCTATATATAATGATTTAACATGAAAATACTTTAATTAGTTTTTCCCAAACTTCAGGCTCCACACTCCATGTAATTATATATTAAAAACAAAATTAGTTGTTTGAAAAATATAGACATAAAGTCTTTTCTAATCATCAAAGAAGCCTCTATTCTATTTACATACACTAATATAAACTATTTACATACTCATACCAATTGTTAAAAGAAAAAATCATTATAATATAAGTACAACTCATGCATCTAAGTCTGAAATATATATATATTAAAACACATTATTCTAATACACAATAAATCCATGCATTCCATCCTTAGCTAAAATGTATAACTAAACAATTCTACTAATGTTAACATATTTTCACAAAATTAAATTAAAAAAATAGTAGCATGACACCAATTTTTCAGCCAAGTGCAAAAATGGCCCCAAGTAAAGTGAATTAGAAAATTGGACAAAATATCAAACTTCTTGCTACCTTTTTTAATTGAGGGAAAAACTAAAAAAAAATCTTCACTCTATACAATCATGAAAAATCTAAGATTAATTCTCAAAATGTACATATATGAGGTTGACTCTATACCTGAAACCATTTTTAAGAAGGGGATGGTTAACTTCTAATTACCTACCCCCTAATCAAAGGCCTCTAGCAAAATCTAAAATAAAAAAATAATTTTTAGAAATTATAAAATAGAGACCTATATTTTATTTTTTTGAAAATAGGCAAGGGCATTGATCTTTGTAGGTAAATGTGCGTTATAAAAATAGTCCTAGATAAGAGAGAGACGAGAAGTCCCTATGTCTTCTCCTTTCAATGCAATGCTAAAGATGAAGCCAACAAAAAAGAAATAAAAGATAGTATAAATATAAGAAAAATGAATCCTAGCCCTATTCAAACTTCTCTTGATTTCTACAAGTGGGGTTCAAATCCAAAATTCAAAATACAAAATTAATATATGCCAATCTAGAGAAACTAAGAGAGAAAGGGAATGGAAAATCACTGCATACTAGGGGGAGAGAGAGAAGCATTACATGAGGGAATCTATGGCTACAAGAAGAGAGAGACCGAGGAGGTAGATGGGTTTTGTCTGGAAATAAAAGGAGAAACATGATGAAGGCAAAAAGTTTTTTTATGACCAAATAATTTATAAATTTTAATAATGTTTGACGATAAAATATGAAGCATAAAAATAACGAGGTCCCTTTTTTTTTCCTTCCCAAAACCTCCGAATTAAAGGTTTGAAGGGCTTAAGAGGGTACTAAAAATCTTCCTAAACCCTTTTTCTACTTCAAAGACTTCCAAACAAGGGCATCCCAATACACCTCCTTTACTTTCCTTTTTCCTCAAAACCCCTCTTCCAAAGATAGTGTTAAAACTCTTACCTTTTATTTTGAAATTAGAATAATGACAAGTTATCAATCATAGGTTATCATTACTAGAACATGTGGTAATGTACCTCATTGAATCAAGTCAACTCAAGTGATGCTTCATTGATATCAAACATACTTTCTTTGTTGTCATCTAATAGCAAAATATATTTAGAGTGCATTTAGATACAACTCCCATCTATGTATATTTGAGATTACATATGGATGGTACTAGTAGATTTAAATTACAAACTAAGTGTTTGGTTTGCAGGGATAGTAGTTATGAGAAGTAGTTTTCTAGTGTTTGTTTACTTATAACTGGAAGTTGTAACTATAGTTCATCTCTTTGGTTGGTCAAGTTAGGGGAAGTATCTCATCAACCTTGACATGGAGTGGCAAGCTTACCTCCCAACTTGTGACATTTCATAAAAACCACCACCAAAGTATTATAATCAATCAAAAAAGGGGAGAGAGTGGGAGAGAGATCATACAACCAAATCTACCATTCAAATCAACCACCATAAACACAATTGATTATAAAATCATTCACAACCAAAAATCATGGAAATTCAATATGATATTTTATTTCTATAGAGGATTAAAATTTAAATAGATCAATTTGGTACATAAAAAAACAACTTCATAGTACATCTAAAGTCAAACATTCAATCGCTTTTGATCTTCTTTAATTTCATCCTTAGCTTGCAAATGCCAAGACTAGCAATAGGAGGAGATTGTTCAGCAATATGAGAGTGATCATCATTAAACAAGAAGAACTAAAGCAAGGTCTAGATCCTAAGGCTCTTGATCAAATCTAGAAACCATTAATTATAAAACAACAAAGACCCTTCAGCAATTGAGCTCACTGTGAAATTAAAAAAAGATACCTATATACATACACAATTCAAAAGCTCTATTTACCTATATATTACTATTTTGTGTATGATGCTTTCACACTACAAGCAAGAAGGAAGCTCTTGATTTGCTGCTGAAAACCAATTGTATGTTGTGAAGAACAAATGATTTTCTATCATGGAGCTGAATATCAATTAGTAACACAAGTCTTTGAGATCAAGAAGCAAATCTAATCACCGAAAGCAGTAAAATACAACATATCAAATAGCATTTACAACACGTATATCTTAACTACAAAATAATTGACAAATAGTTCAAGGTCACTTGTGCCAACTATATCTCATCATTTATATGTCAACATAAGGTGGTGTTTGGTTTGCGATAATATAATATTATCAAAAATCTTACATTCTCAATAATCTTGAACTTAATAATCAAATTACTAAAAATACAAGAATACTATATTTGATTTGTCTTAGTAATGCTAGCTTGAATTTACATGAATGCAAGATTTTATAGTATTATATTTTTGAATTCTATTTGTATTTTATTATAAATATTTTATCCTTTATATGGCTATCTTTTTCTTCCTTGCTTAAATATGAAATGTTCTAATAAAAAGTAAGACTTCTTCATAAAATCATTTTAAAATATTATATATTTAAATATTATAAATATTTGATAAATACTATATATAAATATGTAATAATATATTAAATTCTTTTAAATAAAATGTTTATATTATTAAAATTTTAAACTTATAATATAAATAATATTAAATATATATATATTATAATTTATTTAAATATAATAATTTAATATACATGAAGATAAAAATATTAATAATTTTAAATTTATATTTATATATTATTATATAAATATATATAATTATTTAAAATATCAAATATTATGTGAATATAGTATAATATATTAAATTACATATTTAATATTAAATATAAATATAATATTAAATATTTAAATATCATTAAGTATATATGAAATATATAATTAGATTAAATATTATAAAATATTTATATAAAGGTCAAGAACGTAATCTAAGATTAACAAACTATGGTAATATGAGATACTTGCCTTTCAAAAATGAACTAGATTACTATGAATTGTGGTAATCTTAAATTATCAGGAATCAAATATTACTGTCCAAATCACTATGTTTAATTGCTAAACATGATAATTTGCAAGGTAATCTTAGATTACTAAGATAAATTACTATGAACCAAATGGCTCCTAAGGTGGTATACTAAGGTGGCATTTGGTTCGTAGTAATATAATATTATCAGAAATCTTATATTTCTAATAATCTTATACTTAGTAATCAAATACTGAGGAATATAAGATTACCACATTTAGTTCATCATAACAAAATAAAATAATCAGTTTACCATATTTTTAAATTTTATTTGAATTTTATTATAAATATTTTTTTATCTTTTAAGTGGTCCTCTCTTCTTTTTTTATTAGAATATGAAATGTTCTTTTAAAAATCTAAATTATTTGTAAACTGATTTTAGAAATATTATATATCTAAATATTATAAATATTTAATATATATTTTATTATATAAAACATTATTAAATATCTCATTATACAGTATATAAATATTTAGTAATATATTACATAATAATTTAATATAATCAAAATAAATATTAATAATTTAAATTTAAATATTTAATTATTATGTAAATATATAATAATGTTTAAAATATTATATTATATATTTAATATAATATATAAATTAATATTAAATATCTAAATATTATCTAGTGCAAATATATAATCAAAATAAGTATTAATAAATATTTGCATGGAAATCAAGAGCATAATTTAAGATTATCAAACCTTTTAAATAGGAATTGGATTGCCATAATTTATGGTAATCCTAAATTATCAAGAATCTAATGTTCTACTCAAGTAACCAAGCTTAATTACTAAATATAATAATCTTCATGATAATCTTAAATTATCAAGATGAATTACCACCAACAAAACGACCCTAAGAGTAAAATGGAATGGGATAACAACATTTTCTCCAATCAAACAAATAGAGCTCAATAATTAGAAAGATAGCAAAAGTTAAAGATCATATCTGTTTACCAATCAGTTACATGTTTCTGTTATATGATTTTTAGTGAGATAGACGAGTGACCATAATGGACCATTTGAAGAAGTGGTCTTGATTAGCTTACTTTTTTGATCTAATGACTTGCAAAGTGCCAAAGATAACATAGTTTTTCATGGTGCATTAATCATTCAAGTTATAGTATTCAGTATTAAAGAATATGTTGTAAAGTAAATTTCATCTCAGATGTTTTGGATTATAACATATTTTTAGTCATAAATTGCTAGATCATATGGTTTTCTTTGAGGATTTTAAATTTCAATGATATTTTGATCAATTACGATGAATGCATCTCGAGATTCAAAAAAATTTGGATCTTGGATCGTAATATGTATTTTGATTTGATTTTGAGGCAACTTGATGCCTCCGCAGGATGTCTTTACTCAGGCATGCGTGCATGGATGGATAAAAAGAGGACTTCACCACCAGAGTCATAATTGGCATTAAAAGCTACAAAATAAAAATCTAAACCACCATATGCGGATCTATAAGATCTAGAATATCTATGAACAAAAAGTTCTAGCTACAAAAAGATTACGACCAACTTGAAACTAAAATGATCTCACAATTAATACAAAATGCAGCAATGTACTACATGATAATGAGATTGAACATGATTTACAAAAATGAAAGTCATTTCCTCAAAATAAGTAGCATTAGAGGGCAATATAGAATCAACTGCCAACTTAGCCACAAATCTTCACAACAACCAACCTAGGCCTAAGCAAATTAGCTCTATTGAGTGTCTTTCTGCAATGACTGAGAATCCAGAGGAACCAAATGGAATTGATCTCATATGTCCAAATAGAGAGGATATCACCTTCTTCTATGGTAATTTTTACAGATAAATCACTTGAACAGAGCAGAAAGTGGAGCAAGGCTTTTCTCCGCTCGAGCCACACTCTGACGTTGTACATGAGGGAGCTCACCCAACATAGTGTCCAAGATTACTTTTCCAAGCACAAATCTGGTTTCATCTGGATCCCCCGCCTTGAGCAGCCCATAATTAATGTTGTATGTCTCTCTCTTCTTGTTATAAGACTTAATATCTTTTCCCAGGACATCAAAGAGCTTGGCTACACGCTTTCCCATATTCTCAGAAACAAAAACCTGAAAATCCAAGATGTTCAAAAGTGCTCAGTTGGCTGAATGCTAACATATTTGTTCAACACTTAAAAGAGAATTCAAGAGAATGGAGTATCTGTTTAATTTCCAAAACGTAAGGGTGGTGAACATGCCATCCAACAGATATGATTGGTAAAACAACAAAAAGGTTCTTCAGTTGTCTACATTTGTAGATGCTAAGTTCGGCGTCCCAAGAATCGGTATGGTTTGGTATGAAGCATATCATACCGAACCAGTGGCATGCCCTACTAAACTGGTTTGGTGAATCGAAAGGTCCTAACTGATGAGCCATCTCGTACCAAGCTGAACGAGATAGTTCGGTATGGTATGTGACAGTTCGGTATGGTTCGAGGTCGGCATGGGGTGGTTTAAGTACGGTCGCTCCAAATTGCTAGTTCGGTATAATTCAGCCATCCTTGGTGAATGTAGTTACAACTAGAAATGCTGCATTTGTATTTTTAATTGCCTGTTTAGCTTGCTTGCATCTGAAAATTGCAATTACAGTTCCTGCATTTGGTTGATTAACATGGAGAGGTTGTGATCTCTTGCAACTGACAGCAAGATTATATCCACTTATATTATAATAATATGATATGATATGTTAAAAACTATGATATCATATCATATTATATTGAGAGAGCAGTCTAGCGCATAAGGCTCCCACCATTGCAAAATTTGAAGAGAGTCAAGCCTACCCTACATTGCAGATTTTGTGTTTCAAACTGATGACCTTCATATAATAATAGAACCAATGATTATAATATTATATTAAGATAATATATTATAATATAATATTATTATAATAATATAATATATTATATGATATTGATTATTATTTTATCATATAATAACAAGTATAATAAAAAAAGATAATGCCATGATAATTATTTATTATTATAACCATTGTAATACTATTATTATATGCTTATCATAGAAAAAGGGAGGTGATGGAGGTCTTTTAAGGCTAAGACTAGAGCCGATGCAACAAAAGGACTTTGGATACAACTTAGTTACTTGCATTTGGCCTAGTTGCAAGGAATAGAACACTTATGAAGGTTGCCAAACAACCCAAAACATAGACAACAAACATTGAATAAAATGTAATGCAAAAGAATTACCATAGTCCATTAAATCTTCACAACATCTATGAAGGTTGCCCTTGATATTAAAAAAAAGAGATCAAATGCCACTAAGATGTGCATCACATAGGTTTTGCATGCACGCGCATGCGTGCGCGCACGCACACATGCATATAGGCACATGCCTAAACATTTGCAAAGAAATTTACATACTTCATAAGTCTAGATGACATCTACAAAGGTTGGACCTAGCTTCAAGCTTCAAGGCGGTGATATAAAACCAAGCTTTTCCTAATAAGTATGGCTATTTAGTTCCCAATAAACAAGCTAGCTGCTTGCACCATGTTGAAAATTACTCATCGTATCCCTATAAAGTACAAAAGCAAATGGTACTTCTAGTCGTGCAAAATATAGAAGCTGGTCCGATTTGACCATGAGATATTGTACAACTCAGCTAGATATTGAATTCCCATGCTCGAGTTTTTGGATTCCCCTGATCCAAGCTCGTTGAGAAGTCTCAATCTTCACCTCTTCCTGTAGCTTCTCTTCTTCCATCTTTCTTCCAAAGTACTGGGTTTGATCATGCCTCTTCTCACTCACTTTAGTCACTGCTACCCAAACCTCCTCTCTGTTCCAGTCTCTACCCTTAAGAGCCCTATCCCCTTGTATTCTCTCCTATCACTCACACTACTTTCTACTCTATCTTGATCTGCCTTGCAAATATCTTCCTCATCTTGACCACCAGCTCTTTCCTCCTCAGTTAAGTTCTCCCATCATCTTGCTGGGAACAACCTAGTGGCCTTATTTATAATTATACCTCAGGTTTCTCGTGCACAACATCTAAGCAAATCTTAAACAACCAAAAATAAAGAGGAAGAATCTGGAAAATGGAAGTCGGAAGGGTGGGAGACATCGTTAAAACTCAAAGAGCAAGATGGCAAAACATGGATTGCAACTTCCAACTACTTATAAATTGATCCACAAAATGTCTATGTAAACTGAAATAAGTCCTTCTGTTAGCCTTTCGTCAAATAGCCTTCCCTGACCCCAAGTCTGTAGACCTAAGTGAAAAGAAGTCATTCCATTTCCCTCGTCCTCTTCTCCCCCTCCCCACCTCCACCTGTAAAGGACTAGCAGGAGAGAATGAGTGTTGTCGTCACCACTCAAGACTGAGGCCATGGCATCATGGAATGGCCTCATGATGATAAGGGGATGAGGAGAAGGCTCCCCTTGCATTCTGCTATCCTTCTTTATGGTGGCCTATCACTCCCCTCCCTTCACATGTCACCGATCTCAACATGCTGACACCTCTTGGGTTATCTGGGCTATAATTTTTCTCCTTGTTATTTTGTGAGTATAGATGAGCAGTGCCTCTTTTGGAGGTATGGATCAAACACATACAAATGCACTGCTCTTTGGCTCGACGTCTCTGCCTAAAACGACAAAGTAACACTAGATTAGCTTCCCCATGGTGAGAGGTTGGTGAAGGAGGGAGTTTGCGATCACTTGGGCACAAATCTACTTCACCTACTCTATGCTCAATGAGTCCCAATAGAGATAAACACCTTCCTTGTGGGATTGTTATCATAGATGGTATGACAGTAGAGCCAGGTGGACTGCATGTATGAGGTGGTGAGATCGTGCATGGGTGCAGGCCAACTAAAGTAGGTCTACACCCATGTCATGGCCATGGGTTGGTTCGTGAATGACTTTAAAGCTATGAAGCTCATGCAGATGTTCATCGAGCTCAGCTCTTTGGATCATGCCCATTCCATCACTGACAACATTTGCAACCCTAATGCCCTCATCTAGACTGCCTTAATCCAAGGGTATTTGCCCTCAAATAGTAGCAACTCTTGGAAAGAGGCTCTATTATTATATACCTGAATTAACAGAAGGACAAGGGTCAAAATCTCTCACATTAACTTGTAATCAACATTGAAAGTTCATGTTCCGTTGTTGGCCTTGGAGGGAGTTTCACGCTTATGCTTTGAAGCATGGATTTTAGCAAGTCCTCTAGAGATGCACGTCAAGGAAAGAAAAGGACAAGGAGAGTGGAAGGATTTCTTTTCAGGTGAGGCCTGCAAGGAGTGGACTCAAGGTCTCCATCTCTGGCTCCCTTGCCAAGCACATCAAGAGAATAGCAAACCTAAAGGGTGGTCTAACCTTTTTTTTAATGATGGTGAGTGACCAATAAAAATAAGTTTCTGGATAAGGGTAACTTCATCCCCTAATATACAATGCTCCCACCAAACACTTAAAAATCTAATTAGGGGTAAGAGGAGATTCTATATGCAATATTGATAAAATTCCAAGAGTGATATGAAAAAAAACCTCTACCATGAAATTGAATCTATGTTTTTCGGTTGAAATCCATGGTCCTGTAACCTATTTGTTTTGCTGAGAAAATTATGCAATTGTTGATGTTTTCCATTTAATGAAAGATCTATTCATTTGAAATTCTATTCTATCCATTGATATTATAGAATAAACGAAGTCATACTTTGCCAAGTTGCAGCCGCATGCCCAAACACTCACTAAGGTTTATTTTTTGGGAATCATGAGGAAGGCCACATGTAACATCTCTTTCCTGATATCCAACACACTCCTTAGGCAGAACCAAAATCCAACTGAATACATGCTAAACGACAATCAATCAAACCTTAATACCATCTACCTGAATTTCTCCAAACCAGATAAACATATAGGAGGAAACCCAACATAAATCTCAATTGTTGTTGGATCCGAACAGTCCTATGTCACTCGTCTGAGCAAAATATACAGCAATATCTTGCTCTCCTGATGGCACATGTAAAGCCTCTTATTATTTGGCAATCCTGTGGATTCTGTAACATTCTCAACCCACTTTTCTCTCTTTAAATAAGTAAAACAAATCATAGGAATGGATTTCGTTCTGTTTCCCAACAATTATGCAATATCCATCAGTCCATGTTGTAGCATTACCCATCTAATCGAATATGTTCAATTCTTTTTGTTGAATGAGAAATAATACAGCATGCTGCTCAGTCACTGCATGAGCTACTCATGCTAAACTGCTACTTTGCTTGCTACATCATGATCTGAGCACCCCATGATGCACCAACCCCTCAGAAAGCACCAATACCCCCATGCACATTGGCTTGATGAACTACCAGGTGCACAAAGGAATAGTTATAGCAATAAATATACTGAAGTTTGACTTACTACTGTACTATGAAATGAAAGAACTACAAACCTAAGATCTGCCTACGTACTGACCCATATCGATAGTACCATGTTGTTTCAGTAAGGTACTAGCATGAAACCAAGGTTCAATTCGGTATGACTAACTAGTCCAAACCAAGAGGAACCAACCCCTACTAACCAATTTCAAATGATATTACGGCTAGGAGTAAGAAAATGTATTAACACCCTCTTTTGGTACAGAGTGCGTACTGTACCATACTAAACTAATACTGTCCTGGATAATGTGTTGGTAGGGTTCTTGATATCGATTTTGTGGACCTTGCTACAAATCATGGTTTCAAATTCTGACTGAACATCTTGTGGGATGTTAGGATGAGTTATTGTTAAAAGTGTCAGCATAGGGTCTCACTACAAACCATAGCTTTGAATTCCGACAGAACACTTCTGAGATGCCGAGATGGGTTATTGTTCAAAGTGTCAGGGCAAAGTCATCCCAACATCCCAATCAGCGCATCCTGCAACAATCCCCATCCAAAGTGCCAAGGTAGGGCAGGACGGTAGCACATCCTGTTCTATGGAAAAACCAATAGGCCCATCCTATCGGGTTTAAAACCTTGCTACAAACTATTGAAGGCAACCCAATGTATCAAAACTAAACATTACTAGATGGTGGTAACATTCCGATCAAATTGCATAATATCTACCTTTATTCAAATATATTGTGTTTGAATTAGAATGAGAAGTTGATAATTGAAAATTTCATCATTTTTTTCAAGCTTGAATGCTAATGTTAGTGCGCTTGCTACTAATGGTACAATTTAGCAACTATCTGTGATTGATATTGCTTTTATTATTTTAGACTTTTTATGTTCTCTATGTTGTTGTTGCTAACTCATGAATTATTACCTTTGTTGGATACACACATATAAGCAGGTGCAAAATAACTAGTGGATGTATGTGTATGCCAATTCAAGCAAAATGTAAAATAAAGATGAGGGTGGATTGGCAGTTCTCTAAACAAAAATAGAATGTTCAAGAAACATGCTACAGGACTAGGATGTGAATGCATAATATTATAAATTTCCATCATCACCCAATAAGATGGCATGTTATATTTATACATAAATAAAGGATCTCGCCAAATTCATATATTTATACATAAACAAAATGGCATAGAAACTATCAAAGGCATATAGAAACTATCATAGCTCACAAAGACAAGATTTTTTTTAAAAATAAAAAAAAATGTAGAGCAGCATGACAATATGTACTTACCAGTCCCAAACATGGCAAAGACTTCGGGTATCTGTCCATTGATTGCTGAAGAACATCCATTCTGGTTAAAGCATTTACAGAAGATTTAACCAATGATGCTAGACAAGAGGTTTCGTCCAGGAGTAGCTCATCTGATTTAGATTCAGATGGTTGTAGAATTTCAGGAACAAAGTGAACATGACCTTTAACATTTCTTCTTGCAAACTCTCTGGATTTATACCATGTTCCATGGTGCAAGATAGAAGAGATCATCAAAACTACTAGAGGATCTTGAGGATGCTCTATGAGTGTGAGGTGGAATGCCAATAATCCTAGCCTGGAGCCAATTTGTACATCATTAATTAAAAATTAAAAAGTATTAGATTGTAAGTTCTGACAATATAAAAAATCCAAGTGCATATCAACTGTTTATCATAAACATTGTCTTACTAATCTGAAAAAGAGTTACATGACCACAGAAGTTGTAGCTAGACAATTAAAATAGCATGATAAGGTTAAATTTTATCAACAGTTTCAATTTAGCTGGCTTTCTCACCAAGCAAAATGAGACCTGTATTGTGCATATCAAGGGTTTAAATCTCAATACTGGCCCCCATCTCATTTTCCTTCATGGCCAACTTCATGAAAGCCAAGCAACTGGAGACTTGCTATCTCTTATATCAGCTTTAATACCATGCTATCAATCCAAAGAATGCTTGGTTTAAATATCGATGCTTGGCTTTCATGAAGTTAGCCATGAAGTCAAAGGCTTTAAATCTCAATACTGGCCCCCACTCTCTCTTCATTCTTTTTCCTCTCCTCTTACTAGTTGAGCACCTCCTATTCACCATGACACCACTCTGTAGCAACTGCCCCATGATGCGGGTAAGGGACCCTACAGAATTCCTTATCCTACATGAGATCAAAGAGCACATTACTAAAATTTGATAAAGGATCTTGGTTTCTAATACCGAAATTTGATGCAAGCAAGGGATCCTATAGGATTCCTCCTCCGGCATAGGATAACAGTAGCACACCAGGACCAAAATCTTAAGCTCTAATACCAAGATTTAGGATTCCTTATCTCGTACAGGATCAAAGTAGCGTAGTAGGATCAAGGACTCTAACACCAAAATCTAAAGCAAGCAAGGGATCCTATAGGATTCCTTATCTTGTATAAGATCAAAGTAACATAGCAGGACCAAAATCTAATACAGGATCAAAGGAGTCTTAGGCTCTAATACTAAATTTGATGCAAGCAAGCTTACATAAAGAAGATAACTATTGACTTCGTACCAACTCCTTAAGAGTCTTCAATCATAAACTTCCAACCTCTTCGGAAAACATCAAGGTTCATGGCTTTACATCGATCACCTCTCATAGGTAAGGCTTTAAGTCTTAGCAAGATGAAGGGCATCCTGGCCATCCTGTTCCATTTCTATGGAAAAACGAGATAGAAACAGGGATAGGGACAGGACAGCAAAACCCAACCTTATAGAGAAAGAAGATGAAAGAAGAAAGAAATAAAGGAAAGAAGAAAGAAGGAAAATAAAGAAGAGGAAAAAGAAAAGAAAGGAAATAAATAAATAGAGAAAAATTGATGGGGAGAGAGATAAGGGTGTACCAGGATGGCCATCAGGATAGGGTAGGACAGTGAGGTATCCCATTTCATGGAAATATTGGGACACTGCCATCCTATAGGATTCAAAACCTTGCACACAGAATTATAGTCTCGCATTACATCAAGGAATTTCTTCGAGCAAGGGAAGGAGAAAAACTTCAAACTTTAATACTGATTTGTTGATTCTACCAGGATATGGCTAGGGCCTATTAAAAAAGTGAGATCGGCCCAATCCAAATCATACTCAAAGACAAAATCTTATATTATTAGAACTAAGATATCAATTAATAAACCTAAACAAAAATAGTCTCAAAATAAATTAGAATAAAAGTCTAAAGAAATATGTATTAAGAATTCCCAATTCTAGTACTTTTCTTCTTCCTTTTCTAGAGTGCATCACCTTGCCAGCCTCTCCCTCATCTTAATCTTTCTTCCTCTCACTCTAACTCTCTTTCCATCCCTCTCCATAGAGGAAAAGGTAGGAAAGGACCAATCCCTCTTTCCACTATCTCTCACTCTACCTCTCTCTCTCTCTCCATTCCCTCATCATCTCAATCAATATTAGTCAGCTTTAGGTGAGGCTTACAAGATTTTTAGCATCGAACAATTGTTAAGCTTTGTTTTGGGGCTAGAATGACCTTTAATATATCAAGGTTCTTAGAAATAAAGAAGAATTTAGGACTTAGAGGATTTCAGAAATTATTCTTATCTTCATAAATTTATACAATTATGAGGTCTTGGGGGGGCAATTTTAGAGTATTTGGACTTGACAATAGTCTAAACTTGCAGAGTAAGTAACCTCAACCTTACCAAAGTATTTTTAGTTATATATCTTTAAAATATATGTTTATGATAATATTGCAAAATACTTTGACAATTGTATAATCCACTTTGTAAAATTACTTCTTTGACATAAATCATACATTTTCAAATTAAATGCTTAGGGTTTTGAAGTGTGCCACTCTCAAGCTAAGACGATTCAAAGCCGATATGGCATATTAGGCACGAGATGTGTGCCATCACTAGCACTCATCCATACTTGTACTCTATTGTTGACACATGCCATGCTCAATATGATATGACACTGTTTGGTTAGCTATCTACACAACACTAAAACCAAAACTTTAACTTTTACTCTTGCCAATTATTATTTGTATATATGTAAATTGGATCAAGCAAGAATTTATCATGGCATTGCAGATGTAATTTTGGACTATTATCATATTTGTAGGTTAATATTAGAATCATTTGGAATCTTGCATAACTTTGAATACTTCTTTGAAAACCATATATGCATGTCAATTAATTAAAAGTTGAAACTCTTAGATCCTCATATATAATTAAGGATTTTATAGATTCTTTGAACCATCTTTGTAAATTGAAAAATGGAAAGCAGTGATATTGGTAAAACAATTGGATTTTGTATGTTTGCTTTAGACTTTTAGTCTAGCAATATTGTCAACTTTGCCAATAGAGGTTATAAATTGGCACTTGGATCATTCCAAAACTTGATTACTTTGGACCTATCTGCAAGGGTTAAATGTGGCACTTTCATCCTTGTCATATACATAAAGTGACCATAGGTATATAGACTAATGAGTTAATAAACTATTTTGAAAAATGATTATATACTGCCTATAGAAAATAATTGCATAAGAAACATTGATTTTGGTAATGGCTTTTTAAATTCTCTTTGGAATCATATTTGGAATATTGTTTTGAAAATTTATTTATATACAACTCCTTGGAATTATATGTATAATTGTAATTATGAAAACCCTACTTTTATTAAATAAATAATTTTATATCATGCATCCATAAATTTGTTGAAAGTTCTTATCATATTTGCTTGATACTTTTAGATAGATTTGTTAGTTACTTGCTAGGCTTTTAGCTCACTCTTCTCCTTTCTCCTTTTCAGAGTCTTAAGATATAGAAGGGTACAAGAAGAGGTTGGGCAGCAAATTTAGAGCAAAATCTTAAACATAGGTCCTGTTTGGCAGAACTATTGGCAATAGAGCTTTTGAAAAACCTATTTACTATTTGGTAACTATATTTTTAAAGTGTTGTGAGGCTTTAACATCTGTTGGGTAGCTAAACTAAGCAAGTGCTTTAGAATAAAAATAATAAAAGACATCACATAGTACTTTCAACTAACCAATTGTATCATTACAAACCATTGTTATAAATTATTCTTAATTTATAAATTATTATAACAATATTATAATATAACAATAACATATTATAATAATATTAAAATATATCATATTATAGTATTATAATATAGTATAAAAATTATAATGGTATTCTATTATAATAATGATTATAATGTCAAATTATTATGATATATTATCACAATAACATTACAAAATTATAGCATAATATAATAAAATAATATTATAACACTACAAAATATTTTATATTGTAATAATATTAATATTAAATATATTATTATATTTTATTATTTTATACTATGTAATATATTGTAATTATAATAATATTTTTATATATTTACAATAATTATATTTTATTATAAGATTCGTCGTACTGAAAATCAATATTGTTTACCATTTTGGTATCGAATCGGTAAGATTGTTGTACCGAATTGGTAGTATACCAATCAGGTAGATTAGGGTCTTTAACCTATGAATCGCCCGAATAGGTCAAACCGAGCAGTTTGACTCGGTTCAATTCATTGGTATGGGGTTGCTTTAGTCAATTCACCACGCCCCCCCCCCCCCCCCAAGCCAAAGGCTCAAAATGAACTGGTTACTGATCGGTTTGGTTTGGCTCGAGCCGAACTGATCGATTCGATTAGGTTTGGAATACCATGATTATAATATATTATAATAATACTTTAATATATTATATTGTATTACATTATATTATTACAATCATATTATATTGTTATTATGTTATAATATTAAAATATGGTTGTTCTGTTTGAATCTATGACCTTCAAGTCTAATGAAAATCACTTTCTTAAGTAGGGTCGAAAAGTTTTAAATTTAAGCTTTTCCAAGTAGAACATTTAACAACTTTTGCATTACCTTAAAAGTGCTTTTAAAATTTTTACCAAACATCCTAAAAACAATCGAAAAGTGCTTTTATCCCTCTAAAGTGCTTTTGAGCCATCCAAAAGGTTTGCCAAATGAGGCCTTACTTTGGCTGACACAACTTTTGTAATTTAGTTTGCAGCCCTTCATGATATTGTGCTTTTGTAGAACTATTTGGACCCCTATAAAGTGTGTGAAGTGGTTATATTGACAAAAATATAGTATCACGTTGATGTTTAATTTGTGGTTGTTTTAAAATTGGCACGTGGCCAATTTAAGTTTCGGAAAAATTTAGTGGGTCTTGGAAATTGCTATCCTGCCTATGTTATTGGATTATTGTTAGTTTGATTGTATTTATTTTGTTCGATGGGTTGTCGCCTTGCATGCTCATGGGAGCCTAGCCCTATGAGTGTGCGGCAGATTAGCGCACTGCTCAGAGTGTGCTTTGAGGTCAGGGGTATGATTATCATTAGATAGTCTTGTTTTCAAATAGGAAGGACCCTACACTGACCTATCTTCTGGTGTTTAACAGATCCTAGCTATCAACTCACCATCCTCAAACCTCAGAACGTGCAAACAAAAAACTTGAGTATCAATGTGAAAATCCAAATCATCAGATTTAAAAAACTCAAAGCTCGCCCTTATTTATGAGTAGCTGCTAAGGGATGTTCATATTTGAAGTAAATGGCTGAAATCTTTCAGAAATCTTAGTGGCAACTGACAACCAACTTTGTCCAAAACACCCATAGAAAGCATTGATCTCAGCCTCCATTTTTGCCACATATGACTTGTCTATCATGATTGATACGAGATAAAGAGAATATATAGGTTCCAGAAAATTACATACAAAATGCTAAGAGGAAGAAAAGGGGGGACTTCATATTCTTCAAGGGGAAAAAGCCTCCAAAAATTGGTAAATTCAAAATAAGATCAGCCTCTCTCCCAGTGTTTGCGTTGACACAAAACCAGTTATAGGATTTGGATATGTATTAAATGGTTTGATTTGGCAAGCCCAAATGAGAAAAAAAGGATATACAGGACTAAATAGGAAAATAATAATTTAATGCCATTCAATTTCAAACATTAGGATGGTTACTTCTTTGACATGTAAGATTGGAAAGGAGTGCGCTAGAAACTCGGTGTTGCTTCCCTAGATTTTATAGCGGTCACTAGTATTCCAAAGGTCTAATTCTGATAATCTCTAAGATCTACAATCAAAGGATTTTTTAAGTATTTATCATGTCCAATGCATATCTAACAAACCAAGTTGTATTCATAAAGAGTCTTTGAGGTGAATGCAAGAGTCCAGGCAAGGTCTACCATACCATACCAATCGTATTGGCATGGTACCAAGTTTCAATTCGGTATGAACCGGTTTGAATTGAACCGAGTGGTACCGACCCATACCACTTGGTACCAAATGGTATTACGGTTAATAGTGAGAAAAGAATAGACACCCTATTTTGTTATAGGTGCACACTATACCACACTGAATCATATTGTACCAAACCGATAATATACTGGCATGAGTCTTAGTACCGATTTTGCGGACCTTGAGTCCAAGCAAGGTTCATGGTAACAAGAACTAGTATTGGTTTGATATCAAACTGGTATAGTTTAGCGAGGCATACCATACCAAACTAACGACATAACGATTATCCTATACCGAACCAATGGCGTACCGATTAAGTGAACTGAAAGGTTTCAACTCATAAACTACCCCATACCGAGCCAAACTGGGTGGTTTGATATAATACGGGGTGGTTTCATACACTATAAGGTCAATATGAGGTTGGTACAAAACGGTTTTGGGCTATATATAGGATGGTTCAAGGCGGTACTGGCCCCATACCGTTTTAAAATGATAAACCATAACGGTTCCGCATTGATATGGTTTAGTATGCTCCATATCGGACGGTTCAATATGGTTCGGCATACCTTAAGTCCAAGTGATGCTGTCTTCTTCGATTCTCATAGAAATCCACCTTTTCTAAAAGCTTCTAGATAGAACCTGAAAAAGATTCCACCAAGGCTTTGATACAAGATGATAAAAGAATATAGGCAAGATGATAAAAGAATAGAGGCAACAAATGAAAAGAAAAACTAAGAATATGATGGGACTTGCAATTTCCCTTTAGTAAAAATAATACCAAATCACGTTTAAGTTCAAAGTTCAAAATTGGCTCACCTTTTACTTATGGCAATCCTCTACTAAAACTTCTGGAAAGACCAAATTATTTCAAATCTTGGAACTCACAGTGACAGTAATGATATCCCTCTAATATGGATTGTGAATTGTGAGGAAAATAGATTGCTAACAATTCATTAAGTCACCTTATCTTCAAGTCACCTTCCCAACATAGCATTATTTGAGGCTGGACAGAACTAAACCTAGCACAGAGGAATAGGACATGAAAGGATATAACAAAAAAAAGGGGAGCCAGAACAAATATGAGGGAAAGGCCAAATTAATTCCAACTTTGGAACTCACAGTGACAGTAACAATATCCCTTCAACAAGGATTGTGACTCGTGTGGGAAATAGAATGCTAACAATTCATTAAATCACCTTATCATTGAAAATTTCAAGTCACCTTCCTAACATAACATTATTGGAGTCTGGACAAAACTAAACCTAGCATAGAGGAATGGGACATAGAAGGAAATAATAAAAAAAGGGAGACAGCACAAAGATGAGGGAAAGAGGGAAGAAGAAAATTGCTATTCAAATAGGGTGACATGGTTTCTTGACACTAATCTCAAGGTTCTATCAGATTCATGAACAATGATGAGTTGACCAGCAGGTTGGTTGCTCAATGTAAAGTCCAGCATTCAAATCACGGTTTAAAGTTTTCTCTGGAATTCCAAAACCAGAACTAAAATGTTTAGGTGTTATTGAAATAATCCAAATCTAGGACTGGTTTACAGGGCTAAGGTTAATGTATATGAAGTTCTCATCTCTTTAAATGTTCGAGAAAAAATTTCTAATTATTAATTTAAGATATTGCAAGTTTTGAGAAGAATTGGAAGCACAACAGCATTAGGTTACAATGATATTTAAAGGAAAACTTCTTGACATAGCCATAGACATCCTAGAGATAAAATTTCAAAATTATGTCTAATGTCAAGTGCTAATGAAATTGTGGTTTGGCCTTGGCTTATTTGTGCTTGGAGGTAAAAAACATCTCGACTATTTGCAAGTCTATGGAAATTTTGGAAGCTTGCTTCTTAGACGCACAAGCTTAAACTATAACCAATGAGGTATATCTCTCTACCAGCCAAGTAGACATATAAGTTTCATGCAGGCCCCTCTCTGTCTTATATTTGCCTTGCTCATGAGTTTGACACCAATTTCTGGAGAGTTTGAAGTCAGGCTCACAGCCAATCGAATGATCTGCTCAATCCTTGCATTAAGACTTCAATCTATAGGCAAGTGCATATTTAATGGGAGAGGGCTAAGATGACAATAATGCCTATTATCATATTCTACTTTATCCATGATATAGCCCCCCTTAACATGGTTCTAGAACATTTATTAAATATTTTTTTTTATCATTTCAATATGATACTACAAAGAATTAACCCAAAGGGCCCTATCAATATACTATATTTCGAAATGATATCCAATTCATTGTTCTTGAGTTGTTTTATTTTATATTTTTAGTTTCTATAATTGATGGTTTGAGATTTCTTTGTCAATTTTTATTGAAACTAATGGAACTCGAGTTTGGACCATTGAAAATCTGCAAAATTAAGACAACCAGTGCTAGTGAAAATAAAATTGATTTTCTGAACCATAGTTCAAAGGATTATTTCTCCAACATTTCCCACTGAAAAGCAAGGGCCAAACATTACCTTTCTTCTTTTCTTTTTCTTTTCCTTTTTGTTTTGTGAAAACTACACACTGAATCCACACCTTATTCTAGCTGGCCTCTCCTCCTCTTAATGTTCTAGACCCCACATAGTTTCTAATTCGAGTACCCTTGGTACTCCTATAAAGGAAACAGATACATAATGATTTCATCTCTCAAGACAACTTCCAAGATTCAAATATTAAAGATCATTATCTACCCTTGGACAAAACAACAAAGGTTAATGGAGATTTGAAGTACCAAACCAATATCTACATCTGCCAAAGCAGTGCAGAGCAATCGGACCAGTACCATTTAATACCAACCAGCCTGCCCGGTACCCAATAAAAAGTACAATGGTACCAACTGAATGCAAGGTAGGCCAAGCAAGGTATGCACTGGCCGACATAAGCCTGCACATGAAACCAAGGCTTTAAATCTCATGGAATAAAGGTATCTCGGTTTTTTTATGGAACAAGACACCCTAAATCCTATCCTGTCCCAATCCCCGACCCAGTCAGGCGTTCCAATACTTGCTTAGGATGATGCTTTTTTCTTAAAAAAATTATTTGTAAAGCTTTAGTGCTTTATTTAATTTTTTAATATATTTAAACTTCAAAAGTTATATTTTTATGATAAATTAAATCTATTTAAAATTAATATTATTATAGCTGAGAGAAGACGGAACAGCCAAGATTGGTCTCAAAATCACTCTGAGATGAGATGGGATGGCCGTCTTGGCCCCCATATTGCCAAAACTTAAATCACCAAGCAAAATCATGTAATTAAGCGTGGGAAACTTTTTCATTAGCAATGCCTTCTAGAAAGAAGTACAGTTGAGAAGAAACTTTAATATCCCCAAAAGAGGTTTAGACCTCGGGATAATGTGGTTGCTGAGGTACTTGACCCTGCCAAAAGGAGGCTCAAAGTTATTGTGGGCATCAACACATAACAGTTACGTGGCTAAGAGGATCTTGAATGAGTTCAATACAGGTTTATCCTTGTTTCTTATGTGCCTTGGTTAGGTCATCTGTATTGTGTCTTCTTGACTCGAGGGCTGGTGTTGGTTCTTCAACTGTGCGCCCATCTCTTTGAGGTTCATACTGGTATTTGGGTGGTTTCAGGTATGAGGTATGTCATCAGAATCACTTATTTTGTTCCACCCCAAATTTGACATAAAATGCTCATAGTTCTCTGGAGTAAATAGAATAAAGTACTACAAGTTCACTACTTCAGTGAAAAGAAACAACATTAAAAGTACAATACGTAAATTAGCAGACCCACTCTCTTATAATACATGGAATACCTTTAGCTATTCAGTATTATCAACAAAGATTTAGAATCTAAAGATTCCAATTTTCTAGCAGTATCAATTCTTCACCTTGATCTCTCCAGCAAACTAAATATCAAACAACACTGATTTGATTTTTCTTCTCATGAAAAGCTAAACTACCACCTGGCATGCAAATTTTATTGATGTACAATTTATATCTCTCAATGTAATAGAAGGTTAATGAAATAAATAAATAAATAAGATACACTAATAAGCACAAAAATGTCAACCAATATACTTACATTAAGCAAGAAAACTGATTAGCCAGTCTCCAGCAAGTAAAATTTAGGTTCTTATCAATGCCACTAAGCAAACCAAAGAAAGCATTTATGAAGTACATCCACTAGGAAAATGAGTTGATGTTTATGAGAGTATAGTATTCTCAAATTGAGTTTTGCGATAAAAGTGGCATCTAAATGAATAATAGAACCCACAGATTAGAACACCCATGGTGATTGCATAGTTGCTGGCTTGCTGCAATGGTAACTAAAGATACAATGATCAGAGCAACAACCAAAATAAAAATGGCAGAAACATGAATGTTGTTGAAGATACATTTTCCATCACCCCACCCCTCAAACTAACCAACCAAAGCAATAAATACAAAAAAAAGATGTACATATATAATCAAAATGCAAGTTATATGATCTTTAAGTTTCTCTCACCATAAACTGCAATTACAAGGGCGGTCAGCAGCAATTAATTTGTCAACATTGGAAAATAACTTCTGTAAAACACAAATATCCATTGCATTAGAGAGATCTGAAAAGCATATGATTCTTTACGGTAATGAGGTAGCATCAAACTCCAATCCAGAACTATAACATTTATCTGTTATATGTGTGTGCGTGCGTGCGTGCGTGTGTGTGAGTGTAATATACAAGGGGAGGGAGGGGAGAGAGAATCAACTACATGTACATACACGTAAATTTAATTGACAAATACAATGAATGAATCCATCATTTCCAAAATTTTAAATTCTGATACTGCCATAATAATGTGGTCCCAAGTCGATGTGGATCGGGACTCCACCATCCCAACTCTGGGATGGTCCACATCTCAGTACCATAATGGGACAACTTATATTTACTATTGATGTTTTGTTTTTCCAATTTTCTGACTTTGTTGCTTCAAATGAATTTGCAATGAATATTTAAATATTTTAGAGTTCTCAAACATGATTTTTGAGTCAATGATAGGGTATATGGTGCAAGTAGTCCCTTGAACCACACCCCCCCCCCCCCCTCCCTTCCTCCCCCCCAAACCAAAAAGAAGAAAAACCAAGTCTAAGCCCCTCCCATGAGTGAAGTGACGAGAAAAGAGAGTAGTAGGGGGCTGTCTACGGGCTCTCTTTTGAAAACAAAGGGACACAGATCGGTCCTAGCTAGCACTGACTTTACCTTGACCAATACCAACCAGGACAGGCAAAACATCTCAACTCCCACCTGAACCAGGGTCCTGCACCAGTCCCATGTCCCATTTTCTCAGTTGAACAATATGGTAGCAACAAGATGAGATGATACTTTGATCATGTTAATAGATTAGCACCGAATGCAGTCCATGGCACATCAGCAAACTGTTTAAGGGTATATCTCTTCAACTCAATATTGGTTTTTGATTATCCATATTCTTCTAAAAGATCTTTTTTGAGTCCTACAAGTGCACTTTTATGCATGCTAGCCTTATATGGTATAGCTAGTATGTTGGCAAATGATTTCTTTTAATAGGAGGCTTTAATTCACATTTTCCACATTTTGCATTTGTTAGCTTGTTTATATACGCATAAAATCCATGTGAGTAATGTATATTCCACTGAGAGGCATTTAGATGTATGCAAATCAGGACTCATGTAGGTCACAAATTCACCATATTTGACTATGATTGATCATGACCAAATACGGTCAACGATGATGCATCATGTTTGATCACAGCTGACCATCTAATTATTGTCACTTCCAAAAGCCCACTTTTCATTACTGAGTAAATAGAGCTGGGAAAGATTTACCATGAACTCACTTCAAACACTTCTCAAAACCAAATATGAAAGCCTCAGTACTGGTACCTGCCCTGACTTTGTCTCGTGTTATTACATGTATCAAGAGTAGACAGATCGGGATGGACCAGAACAACCATCAACACGAATGGAAAGGAGAAATAATAAATGTGGCCTGGCAGGGACCATCATCTCAAGTGTTGAGATGCACCACTATCCCAAATGTTAGGACACAACTGTCCTGGCAGGGACCAATAGGGATGGTTCAATGTCCCAGTTCATCAGCAAACTGGTGTCCCAGGGATGTGTCAGGTACCATTTTCTTGTCAGAATGGTAAGGTACCAGCCAGACATGCTGGGATACACTAGCACGTGAATCCTTGCTAAACCTATATGCAACTAAACTAACCCAAGAATACATGAAGTTTTTCTCACTGAAAAAGCATGAAAAGGTTTTGGTGCACAAGAGCTCCAAGCTATCAATTTCACATGCTGAAAAGATTTTAAGATCTTTAACATATGCAGTTGCCCATAGAGAAATCCAGAAGAGGAAAAAAAATCTGCTCAGAGAAAAAAGTTGCAGGATACATTAAATCAAATCACGTGGAACTGAGAGTCCAAAAAGATTTTAACAATTCACTATAAATAACCACTAAAATTTGAAAACATTACTACCATATGCAAAAAGGTGGGAAAATCCAATCCAGCCTTCAGGAGATGGGTCAAAACTGATAAAATTTGAGTTGGGCCCTTTGCTATCAGATTAGGGACCTGCTTCAACAGATATTTAGATGTAGCAAACACTAAATGAGATAAGACAATGGTTTTAAGTTTCAGTCAACTCCAAAACCAAGACAGAAGGACTTTGATTTCTCCTGTAACAATTAAAAACAGAGGCCAGTTTTCAAAGTCTAGGATGAAAATGGTCTGTAATGCAGTACTCAATGCACATAAAGCAACTTGTGTTAACTTTAGTCATTAATTTATTTATGTAAATTCTAGAAAGTATTGTCTACATTAAACTCGAAGTTTGCAAGTTTTGAGAAAAGATACGGCTAGGTGATTGGTTTCAATATATTCAAGAAAAGAGAAAGTAAAGAGAATTCCTTAAGGGATTGAGATATTCTTTGTCTCAAGAAATTGTTGAGGGAACAAGGATGAGGTTGTAGAACAGATTGTGCCTCATAAATAATGAATCTAAAGATTTGAAGCAAGATTTTTTGTAATTTGAGCTCATATGTCCTCTCTAGGTGTCTAATAATTTCAGTCCAAACGATTTGGATAAACCAACAAATGTTTTAAGCGATGAGAAAAAATGATGTACTTTCCCCAAAAACAATGGTTCATTAGTGTTTTCAAGTATGTCTTCAGATTTTTTAAGTTCTAGGTTGCTATCAAGCATCTGAAGAGTATAGAGAACTTTATGATGAAGTGAATGAGTGGGTCAAGTGAGGTGTTCTCATAATTAAAAGAGCAAAAAGAAATTTACCCCTTTGCAGTGGGAGGTTGGAAGATTTGGATATCTGATAGATTAAAAATGCAACAATGAGAGTAACCATCCTAGACTTCTAGACCAGCTTGTGGATCTAAATTGGTCACTGCACTCTATCTAGGCACATATCTTCTTGAACTTACAGCTATTGAATTCTTGCAAGAAAAACCCACACTGTATCCGAAGAAATAATTGAAGAGACTTTCAGTGCCAAAGAGCAAGGCGATATTTTGAAGGATGTATAAGAACCTTCAAGAACTCTCATTTAAGAATTTCCATAAAAGAGTCTAACAAGTTGCAACAGCAAATACATAAAAACAATTAACAATAAGAGTTACCCATTATTTCTACAAAGAACCTATCATGCTTGCAAAGTAGAATATCACTAGTATGACAGACAAATGCATAGCTTGATTGGGTCCTACCTCTACTAAAGGTTTCTGGACCTATGAACCAGCACCAAACCATTATCGGATCAGTTCAGCATCAAACAGGATCAAACCAGCAGCGAACTGGCAGTTTGGGCTAGCTCGCCATTTCGGCAATTTTTTTTTTTATAGTTTTTCAATTGTTTCTTTTTCAATGTGATATACGAGGCTGAGAGCCTCCCGTGATCTCGCATCCTCTCTTCTCTCTTTTATTTGCATTCAAAATCATTTAAGTAATTCCATTTACTTAAAATTTCTTACGAAAATAAAGGAAATACCCCCCATTTGAATTCAATAAAAATATTAGAAAAATCAAGTTTTTTAAGAATAAAAAGTCAACTCTCTCTTTCTCTCTCTCAAGAACAAATTTAGAGAATTTTAGGAAATCTCGATTTAGCAAATATTAAGTTAAGATAGTTCTACTATAGATAAAAATCTCAACAAATTAATTTAACTTAGAAATGATGAGAAAATAAAATACTAAAAAAATATCTTCAAATATAATTTATAAGGCTTTGGTCAATATTTGGTCAAATTTATAGGATTTTCAGACTTAAACAAGATCATAGTAACAGTGAACCTTACACTAACCTATGCCGACTTGATCCATAGCTCATCAAAACAACAAAATTAAACTTGTCATAAAATCCTAAGGTTAAAACCGTATTTCTTAAGATCCAAATTGTGTGACTAAACTGAAGGTCCCTCCATTAAGAAAAACACCCCAACCTCCAATTTAGTGATATATTATACCCTTAGAAATATGTTTTAATCTTAGAATTTTATGGTAAGTTTAATTTTATTATTTTGATAAACTGTAAATCAAGTCAACAAAAATCAGTGTGAGGTTCACTATTACTATAATCTTGTCTAAGTCTAGAAACCTTATAAGTTTGATCAAGTATTGACCAAAGCTTGATAAATTATATTTTAAAATTTTTTTTAATATTTTATTTTTGATATTTTGTTTTCTCATCATTTCTAACTTAAATTGATTTTCTAGGATTTTTATATAAATTGAAAGTACCCTAACTTGAGATTTGCTTAACTGGGATCTCCTTAAATTTTTCAAATTTATTCTTGAGAGGAAGAGTTAACCTTTTATTCTTAAGAATTTGATTTTTTTTTAATATTTATGTTAAATTCAAATAGGGGATATTTTTCTTATTTCTATAAGAAATCTTAAGTAAATGGAATTATTTAAATGATTTTGAATAGAAATAAAAGAGTAGAAAGATGCCCTAAGTTCACAAGAGATCATATGCCACACCCCCCCTGCGAGGGCCATCCTAGACCTAAACTTAGGGCTGGAAGTCAAGTGGGCCCGAGCTAGCCTAAGGCCCATCGAGCTAGGTTGGCATCAGGTTGGGCCATGGGCTAAGTTGTCATACATTGAATGTTGGGCTTGGACTTGGGTTCAAAATTGATGCCTGTATCAATTTCGGACCAATTTTGGATAGAATATTGGCCCAGCCCAAGTCTGAGCCTAAACTAGGCCCAATAAATAAAGGTCCGAGCCAATGATCAACATGTGACGGAACCGAGGCTTAAAAAGAAGGCACAAGCCCGACCCAAGAGCAAGTGAGAGAATGCGATCTCTCGTCATTATCCATGCTTCAGGCTCTCCACCCCTTCCAACATAAATCCAAACCCTAATCATGCTCTCTCTCCTCCATACTTTCCTCTACAACTCTTCATCCCCATTCCTCTTCTTTCTCGAGCAATTTTTTTCCTCTTTCTTTCGATTATTCCGTTCATCCCCATTCCTCTTCCTTCTGAAGCAATTTTTTTCCTTTTTCTTTCGATTATTCCGAGGATAGAAGCAACGCTTGAGACAGTGGGCCTCCTGATGGCTTCCTCAAATATCATCGTTAGTTCTAAGAGGTTTTGGTTCAGACTTTGGATTACCTCCCCAATATCCCAGGCACTCTACTCATTGCCTCCGCTTCAGGCTCTCCACCCCTTCTAGCACAAATCAGAGACCCTATTCACACTCTCTCCTCCCTGTCATCCTCTTCGACTCTCCATCCAAATTCTTCTTCTTTCTTAAGCAACTTTTTTCCTTTTTCTTTCAATCATTCCGAGGATGGCAACGCCACTTCAAATGGTGGGCCTCCTGATGGCTTCCTTAAATATTGTCACCAATTCCAAGAGGTTTTGGTATGCATTGCTGCCCCGATCTTCCATAAGTACTCTTCAAGTTCTTATGTTGATATTCTGAAGAGGATTGGGGATCTGAGAATAGCCAGTGGCAGCAGCTGAGAGGAGGCCGATGACGAAGAAGCCGATAGTGGCGAGGAGGGTTTCGGCCGATAGGTTTTGCGCATATCTTAAGCTGGGCTTGGGCCTGAGTTTTGAAAAATTTTGGGTCCCAACCCAACCCAACACCAGAAAAAAAATTTCAGGCTGGGCTCAGGTAGGGGTGCGGCCCAACCAGACCCACTTTTAGCCCTATCCGAACCAGTTCGGACTGGTTTGCACCGATTTAGATTGGTTTGTCGGCAGAACTGAACCGAGACTATTTGTCAAACCAGTTTTCAGCTGATTCGGTTCAGCTCAAACCGATCAATTCAATTCGGTTCAGCCTACCTTGCTTCTACTGGATCAGAAATGGAATTCATCCACCCATCGTTGTTAAAATCATATGATTAACAATCCAAATCTTACAATCTCGATCAAAGTGGCCCTAAGCAATGCAAATCTCATCAGATCAAGTTCAGCTAGGACCATAAGATCCAAAACCATGTCATGGACTGTATAGTCCCTTGGGTCATAAAAACCAACTTGATCATGCTATCCACATCACAGTTATTAAACCCAGATCATACTGGAAAACCAGTGATCTAGACACCTGTCTGGCCCGGTTTAATTACCACACCGGATCTATCTGACCTGGTGAAAACCAGGTTGAACCAGTCAAGTTTATAGAAAATTGACAACTCAGGCAAGCTTAAAATCAGCTTGGATTGGTGAAACCAGGTTTTCAATATTCTTTTTTTTTTAATAAAAGAATCCTACCTAGATAAAGCTGGAGTGCAGATTTGAACCCCAATCCTGTCATATAATTAGCACTAAGTCAACCACCGAGAAATGTTTAGCAATGTTAGAATGTAATGATTTATTGTACTTGTAGTGATATGTCTATCACTAAATATGTAGTGTTTTGATATTTCAATAATCAATACTTTTACCCTTAGGTACAAAATAGAAAAATAAGTATCCTGCAATTTATTCTTTTGGGTATTTCCAGACTTTACAATTCAAGTTAATTAAAAAATATCAATAGGTTCCACATATTTTCATATTGTAAAGTTTGAAAATATCAATAGGTTCTACATATTTTCATATATTATCTATAATTTTCATTGCAACAAAGTTAGATGATTCAGGATTATTTTATATTTATGCTGCAATTAAAGTGTAGGATAAAATATAGAACTCTATAATTTGAAGAATAGTGCTAAAGCAAAAAAAATTATCAATATCTCTAGATATTATTTTTATATTACACCATTTATATATTTTTAAAATTTTAATATTTTTTTATATAAACCTGGTCTAGCTGATGTACTTTGTGCCAGTGGCCAGACTAGTGACCCATTGGCTTGGCTCCCTGCCCAGTTCTCTAATCTAGGTTAAATAACTATGATTTACTTATTAAATCATGCAGAAGTCCATTTTTTAAATATTTGACTACATGGCTTATAAATTAATTATCACTACTAATAAATCTTAAGTAGTAAAATTAGCAAACATGTAATTGGAGTTCATCGAATAAAAGATAAGAAGCAGATTTTCTTGTTCATACAAACATACATTAAAATATCATCCTTGTGTTTTTAAGACAACCTGCCTAAAATGATAATTGAATTGATAGGAAGTACATAGATATCTTGAATAAAACTACACAAATAATTTTTTTCATTAAACATCTTATATACAGGCTTATGAATGATGATCCTGGAAACTAGACTTTTAATATGTGCAACTTTTTATTCTCCATTCATCTAATTTATTTTTAAGACTTATTTCAATTTTCACGTTCTTTATGTATTAAAATTTTTGAGAAAAATCAGAAAAAATCTTACACTTTGTGATCCACTCCATAATTTAATCCAATCTAAACCCTCACAATTTAATGTTTGTTCCCCATCTTAACAGCATTGCATCTACCAATGTCACGATTTACATGTGGTTTACAACCACCTATGATAAAGGATCCTTGAAGAACAAGAAGAAATGATTTTCCAATATTCATTGAATTCGACCACTCTTTATCACAATAAACTCCAAAGACCTAAGGACATACAACCATAAACATGCAAGGTTTGCCCATTTAATATGACTATCACTACAGCCACTGAATCTTTTTTTTCAGTAAACAAACAGATTTAAAACATAAATCAACTTATAATACGCTTATTGATTTTTTTGATAGTTAGGCATGAAGACAATATAAAAGGCTCCATTATTGCTAAGTCCAAATTATAATCCAAAAGATCTACAGCACTAGAACTGAATCATACAACTCATGACAAGCCATGCATAATTTAGACATGAAAGTTTCAGTTTGATTATATTGCCCAGGATAAACATCTCACCATTAGCATAACAGAGCTTTCACCAGACTGCTTCTTGGTTTGATCAGCCAGATACGCTGCCTGAAGTCCAAACAAATTTTTCTTCTGACTAGGAATTTTATCTACAAATTACAAGAACTGAATAAATTTTGACATAATGGCATTTCTACTCACATGAAAGGGAAGCAAGATTTCAAGAAGTTTGAACTGATGAAGAAAACGAATAGAGGACTCAGCTGCCCCATATGCCAACATAAAATTCAATTCCATCAGTAGCCTTTGCTGAAGGGGAAAAAAAGCTGATATTTGTTAAAAGAAATGACATAAAGAAGACAAAAAAGAGGAATAGCCTTAGGCTGATCACTAATCCTTCTGCAAGCACCTTGTCGAGTGTTTTTATGGATGAAGAATATTCTTGTATAGCATATGCAGTCTCCTCAGAAAATTGCAAATCAAGACGAGCAGCTATTCTTAAGCCACGCAAAATTCTGGCTGTGATTGACAGAATTTGTCAGCTTTTCTAGCAAGGAATTAATTTTGTCATTATGTCTAGGCTGCTAATATTAAGAAGAATGAAAAACTTGCAATTACATGAGACTAGAGCATACCACAGTCCTCTATAAATGATAAATGAGCTGGAATTACAGTACGCACCTGATCATACAAGTATAAAAACAAAAAATAAGAGAAAAATCTTATTTCGAATAAATGAATGTAAAAGCATAGATAATTAGATATATCTATTATAAGCATGCTAATATATCATTAAGAAAACAAAGAATCACCTTAGATGTGCTTATATCCTTTATTCCATCGACATAATCATAGATTCTACCGTCAAAGGGGTCAAAGAATAAACTGTTACCCAAAAAAAACATCATCATCATAACAAATTAGTTTTACTGTCAAAACCAAACCCTAAACCATGGTTATCAGACAAGCATTAATCAGAATTAAATTAGGAAAATTAATACGTAAAAAAGATCTGGATGGAACACATATTCAACACAAACTAATAGCACATCACAGAAATTACCTATTAATTGTGAAATCCCGTTCCATGCTATCTTTCCAGCGAATATAGTCTTTCTTATCACAAGTATTTGACGTTTGAGAGAAAACAACTGCTTGTATTTCCTCGATATTTTTACTCCTATTCTTAAAGCTGGAAACCTAGCAAATCAAGAATCCAACAAGCAAATAAATTAGGTTCTAAAACACAATAATAAGAGAGCTAGACTTAATGTCAGAAGCTGCACAAACCTCAATCATGGAGCCTTTGACATGAACCTGGCATATTGGGAAACGGCGCCCTACAACTCTACAGCGGGAAAATACCTTTTTAACCTGTGCAAGAAAAGTTATGAGTCCAACATACAATTTTTTTTATAAAAATAAAAAAAAAATGACATATTATATCAAAATCTTCTGGATGCATCTCCAAAGAAGCCAAGGCATAAAAAACCTGTTCAAGACTAGCAGTGGTAACTACATCAAAATCTTTTGGCGTTCTCTTCAGGAGTAAGTCCCTCACACACCCACCAACAAGATAGGATTCAAATCCTGCAAGCAACATTCCTCAATAATAGTGCATTCCTTCTTGGGTTGAATGTAAATAATCCACACATGTACTCAAGGTGTCAATTATGGATGCAAAAGGAGTGCAAGTTTTAGTCCCAAATCACTTTTCATTTTGTCTTACTTCATATCAGGTGGTACTTCATAGCAGGTTGACCCATTCTTAACATACTGACACTCTTTAAGTCACACATAGTTAAGCCCAGTGAATCAAGTCTCGACAAGATAGGGGCTGAGACGACTGTCCTATCTCATCCTAAAGTGATTCCAAGATCAATCTTGGCTATCCTGTCTCATCTTATCAGTCATAATATATTATAATATTAATTTTAAATAAATTTAATTTATCATAAAAATATAACTTTTGAAGTTCAAATATATTTAAGAATCAAATAAAACACTCAAGCTTCACAAATCATTTTTTTAAGAAAAAGGCATCCTAAGAAAGGACTAGAATGCCTAACAAGATTGGGGATTGGGACGGAATGAGATGCAGGGAATCCTGTTCTATGGAAAAACCGGGACACCTCAGTCCCACAAAATTTAAAACCTTGGTTTAGCCACAACATTGCAAAGTCAAGACCTAAGATAAGAACATTTCATATCCTAGCCATCCTCTTTCCATGAAGCAAAAAAGATTCCTGTCCTATTCTTTTTAAGAGGATACACTCTTTCCTTTTTACCTAGAAACCGTGAATCATGAAGGAAGCATCTTGAAGAAAAGAAATGTTGCGACTGAACTTAAGCAACATTACCAGGTTCTAGTCCAAATGACCCCAACTAAGGCAACACCAACATTATTAAAAACTCAAATCTAACAAATCAGCTATCCTTTTAGTCGTTCATTTGAAACTTGAATTTATTTTCATTTATTTTTATTCCATTTCTATCACAAATGTTTAATCATTGGAATTTTGTCTAAATAAAAGAATAACCTCTATTCCTGCAAAAAAAGAGAATCAAATATTGATGAATCACAATTTTATTCAGATCTCAGCTCATTAATCCAATGATCATTGACCATTAATAAAGGATGGCATCTTCGTCACCTTGTGCATGTGAGCATCTCAATCTAGGTCATTTCATAAACGGGACTATTTAAAAAAGGTTCCATGGCTGTAACTTCCGTAACATCTAGAATGTTGCATCTAGATGGATTAAAAATGTCCAGCCTGCAAAATTCTTTTTGAATGTTCTTTACTTGTTAATTCATATGATCTGTAACATCTTCTAAACTATGCGTGGTTAAAAAAAGGAATAGAGTATTAGATGCCTTGGCTGACACAATACAAATTTGTTGACCATGAGAACACTTGGTGCACACTGGATGGAGATATGCAAGTGTGCAACAAGATTCACAAACAACAAACTAAGATAGAATGCTTCAGTTCTATTTCAATGTAAATGAAATTTTAACTACCAGTGCTCGCATATAAATATATATCAAACAACTGAAATGGTTTTAATTTAATCTATAAAAAAAGGGATGTTAATCATCCTTGATGACCATCATGATTGTTGTTTGCACAGGCATTGCAAATTTTCAAGTATTTTATCATGAAAATAATATTAGATAACTTATTTAAATACTGACAACACAAATTAGCTCAAAATTCTTGATAAAAATCATATAGAAACTTATAACTATGTTATATTTGGGATCAAATGTGAACTCATATTTGATTAGCAATTTAACATAGATATCAAGTTCAAGTTTTTTGGTGCAAGTTATAAAAGTTTAAAATCAAATGATTGCTATCTGATCTAGGCAATGCCAACCCATTACGAAGGAGAATAATATGTCATAACACTTGCAAGCTACTACAGCAAATTACGACACGAATTCAGTGACTCATATCACAGCAAAATGAGCTAGAAGTTAGTGGGACAATGACACTTGTTATGTATACGTTGAGTTTACATCATCTTGTGGGTTGTAGAGTTATCCATGGCAATGAGGAGCAGCCCAACATATTTCACTGTGACGCAGAAGGGTAGCGCAACACCACACCAACAAGTCCAGCCCAATTCCCATTTAATTCAAAGAAGAAGAAGAAGAGAAAGATGAGAACTGATCTACTTTCATCTATTTCTAACTGTCCCACATTGGCTCCAGGAAGTTCTCAATCTCCTCTTATTCTTCCTCAAATCCATGCACAGCTGCCCTATTCCACACTTCTCCATATAGGAGAGGATGAGAAAGCCAAGGGAAGTCAAAAGACTGGAATAAGAGAGAGCAAAAGAGAGAAATGGAGATCTGAAATCTGAAGAAAAGGAGACAAAAGAGGAATATGGATTCAGCAAAGAAATTAGAAGAAGAAAAGAGGTGGACCATTAGTGTCTCTCTCTCTATCTTCCCATCCATATATCAATGTATCATCTGCATTTTAATCCCTCTCCATTATGACTTGTTTCTCTTCCCTATTTTCATGTCACCAATCTGTTGGTTTCTTTTAAGCTTCTATCTAGTTGTTTTTTCTACAGTGATCAGGATAGCATCAAATTCCTGTTTGCAACACCATGTAGGCAAATAATAATAATAATAATAATAATAATCATTCACAATTTGCTTATCATGTGTTTGATAGGTCATTACAATGGACCGGGCGGCCCCACCCACATCCACCATGTCGAACCTAGCAGTTTGGTTTAGTATGCTAGTACAAGGGCAGTAAGGATAGTATTTTCAACCCATAAAGCAGGGACCCATCCTATCCTGCCCCATTCAGTACAGGGATTCCTTGTCTTCTCTAGAGATGAGGATAGGGATGGAGATTGTTTTTGTCCCCGCTACCGAGGATGGGGCGAAGACAGAAACAAGTAAATCCCATCCCAATCTGTCCTCATCCCATTGGCCCCATACTCTATAGTACCCTTATATATTTTTATATCTACAAAATTATCCTCATAATTTTTTATTGAAAATCTATATACATCATTAGGAGCGAGGCGGGGTGGGGCTAGGATGGGAAGGGATGGGGTGGGGGATACAGATTTAACATTCCCCACAAGGCAGTAATGGTGATGAAAAAATCCTCATTTATGAAGACAAGGTAGGGGCGAAGATTATTTTTCCGAACCCACCCCACCTTGTTACCAGGTATGGGCAGTTTGGGGAGGTCCCTCCTACCAAACCAAGAGGCTGAACTGGCTAGTTCGACTTGGTTCGGCTAACCTTGTGTCCAACTAATTCTTTATATTCACATCCTGGCCCATTGCTTGTATGTTCGACCTGCACCTACTATGACCAAATTCATACACTTAGATATAATTCATATGTCTACCAGGTTCAGCCCTTAGCCACTACTCAAAATAGTCCTAATCACAAGACTGAAGCTGCTGAACATATATAGGACATGTCCAGTCCAAAATAGCTCACTTGCTTCGAAGAGCAGACCAATGTAAAGCCCATATTAAACTCAAAATAACCTTTGCACACAGCCAAAGCAGTTAATATTTGCAGCCTGGTCAAAGGCCAAACACAGTCCACTCATGCTGTCCTAAGCCAGCCCCACAAATAGAGTTCAAAATCTATCAAATGGTGCAACTGAAATTCACTTGGGGAACAGGATATATTTCTTTGGAGTAGCTCAACCAAAAACATCAAGAAATTGGGTCAAGGTTATTTCCTACGTGGTGGTTTAACCCAAAAGGATTAATTTCAAGAATGGGCTTGTAGTGACATGGATTCAAGGTGGCTTAACACAACAGGATTAATTTCAAAAATGGACTTGTAGCCACAAGCCTAAAGGTTGGCTTAATCGGAAAGGGATTAATTTCAGGGTAACCTAGCCCAAAATGATTAAATTCAAGAATGGGCTTGGAGCCACATGCCTACGCAGTGGCTTAGCCCAAAGATGAGTTTGAATAATAGGCCAGTAACCACATACCTTTGGAGTGACTCAATTGAAAAAGGATTGAACTTCAAGTCTGAGCCCATGGCCACATCTATGGGTTGGCTTAACCCAAAAAGATTAAATTTCAAGAGTAGGCCCATCGCTATATCCTCATGTTTACAATTTTGCATATTAAACCTACTAAGTACACTATCAATGTAGGTTCTTTGAGAGAGTCCAAACATGTCACAAGATCTATCCCTATAGATCTCAATACCAAAAACAGAAGATGCCTCACCAAGATCTTTCATATCAAAAATCTCGGACAACAACTGCTTAATCTCACATAGCAAACCAAGATCACTACTGGCAAATAAAATGATATCAACATAAAGTAGTAAGAAAATGACATTGCTCCCACTGACCTTATGATATATGCACCAATCAACCTTATTCTCTTGAAAACCAATAGAAATCAACATCTCATCAAACTTTAAATACAATTGATGAGAAGCTTGCTTAAGACCATAAATAGAGTTTTTAAGTCTACAAACCATACGTTTCGCCCTGACTCTTTGAATCCTTCATATTGCACCATATAAACTTCTTCTCTAGAATCACTATTCAAGAAGGTTGTTTTTACATCCATCTGGTGAAGCTCTAAGTCAAATTGAGCCACCAATGCCATAATGACCTTGAAAGAATCCTTGAAAGAAACAGGAGAAAAAGTCTCATTATAATCAATACCTTCTTTCTGAGTGAAACTCTTTGCTACCAGTCTTGCTTTAAAGCACTCAATCTTCCCTTTGGAGTCCTTAGTCTTATATACTCGTTTGCAACCTATTGACTTGCAATTATCAAAAAACTCAACTTGCATACTTTATTGTACGCCATGAAATGTATTTCTTCTTTCATTGCATCCATCCACATATCATATTGAGAATTAATGATAGCATCATTATAGGTCACAGGATCAACAACATAACCAATGTTATAGTCACTTTCTCCAAAATATATATAATAATCATTTGAAATAGCAGATCTCCTTTATCTAGTAGATCTTCTCACAAGGACCTCTATAATAGTTTCTTGCACATGAGGCATTTCAACAAAAGCAAGATCAGTTATAAGATGTTTAGTATTCTATTATTCATGATCTACTATTTTCATAGGTGCAAACACAACACCTTCATATAATACAAGCAAAGAAATAGTAACAAATCTGCGAGGCTTACTCTCATTAATAAGCTAACAACTCCAATATCGACAACTTTAAGCTCCAAAAACTTAGCTATCATGGACTCCACAATCTTGATGCCACATGTAGGATAATAGAATCTGTATCGTATAGAATGTTTTAGATATCCAATGAAATAGCAACAGGTAGTCTTAGCGTTAGTCTTTTTCTTAGAAGGACTATAAATCCTAACATCCGCAAGATAAACTTAGACACAAAAGTGGTTCAAACTAGATTTCCTTCCTGCCCATAATTCAAAAGGTGTTTTGGATACACACTTACTAGGAACTCTATTAAGTATATACAGAACCGTCTTAATAGACTTACCCAAAGAGTCTCAGGAAGGTTGGGCGTACTCATCATGCTCCCCATCATATCCTTAAAAGTACAATTACACTTATCAATCACACTATTTTGTTTAGGACTACCAGGCATGATATACTAGGCTATATCCCACAATCTTATAAGTATTTGGGAAGTGGTCCCATTTGCTGCCCTATTACATCATGTTTGCCATAATAATCACCACCACGATCAGACCTCATAAGTTTGATGGCCTTTCCTAATTATTTATAACAAGGTTTTAAATCTTACGAGATCGAGGCATTGCAACTTTTCCATAAAACAAAACACCCTGCATCCCATCTTGTCCCGAACCTTGACTCAGTCAAGTATCCCAATACTTGCTTGAGATACTTTTTTTCATTAAAAAAAATTATTTATGAAGTTATGATGTTTTATTTAATTTTTAAATATATTTGACGGTTATATTTTATGATAAATTAGATCTCTTTAAAATTGACACTATAATGTATTATGGTTGAAACGGAATAGGATGGAACAATCAAGATCAGTCCCAAAATCTCTCTAGGATGAAATGAGGCAACCGAAATGGCCTCCATCCCATTGAGACTTAAATCACTGATTTCTTAACCTTAATTTTGAAGATCTTAAACTTTTTAAGAGCTTTGGATTTCTCTTTGATCAAATAGAGATTATTATAATAAGAGAAATCAATAAAAGCAAGGTCCACTAAACCGTATCGGTAGCTTATGCCGATTAATGACCGGTTTGGTATGGTACCGGTATAAAACCGAGGAAAGAAAAGAACAAGAAGTATGTCGGAGATGAATGGCAAGAACTTTGATGGAAGAGCACAAACAACTAGCAAGAGAAAGATCGAGAGTTTCTTTAGCAGAGAGAAGAGCGGCTAGGGTTTTCTTTAGGAGAGAGGGAGAAGAGCGGCTAGTGTTTTCAAGAGAGAAGATCGCGAAAGGTTAGGAGAGGCAGTTGTTCTATATTATTTAAATGATCAGATCAAACCCGAATCCAAACTCGCCATCAAACAGTAAACCTGTTATTAAATCTTTCGTTTCACAGTGTCGAATCGCACTGATTCCCAACTAGTTCAATGCTGTTCACCCTGAACCGACTGATTTGACACGGTTCAGCAAACCATGAATAAAAGTAATAAAATATTTATTACCACATAAAGTAGGCAATAGAGGTCTACTAATATCAATGTGCACAATGTTAAGGAGATTAGAACTATGGGTTGCACCCTTATTCTTAGACTTAGCTAACTTATCTCTAATGCAATCAGCACAAGTCTCCATATATCCAAAATCAAGAGAGGGTAAAATATCATTCTTTATAAGTCTTTCAACTCTCTCTACAAATGTGACCCAAATGTTAATGTCATAACATTGAATACTTTTTGTTTAATTACGAGTATTTTATATACAACTTTTTCAATATTAGAGCAAGTGTATTAGTTATCAGGAGTCAAGCACAGTCTATATAAACCATCGCATAAAAAAATTCCAACAACTTGTGAATTCAAAATCAAATCAATCTTTTCATTTCCAATATTAAAATAATAACCAATTTATCCAAAATAGAAATTAAAATCAAATTCCACCTAAAAGCTGGTACATAAAATATTTTTCAAAAATAAGTTGAAAAGCAGTCCAAATTTAAACTAACATTATAAATTCAACTTCAACCTCAACATCATTTCCAACCTTAAATTTGGCTTCCTCTTTACTTAGTTTCCTCTTGTTTTTGAACCCATGTAAAGTAATAGCAACATTAACAGTTGCTCCACTATCAAGCCACCACAAGTATAATGGGCATTAACTAATATGGATTCAAAACAAACACAAGCTAATAAATTATGTTCTTGCTTATTCTTCTTCTCTAACTAAGACTTTAAGTTAGTACACTCACTTCTCCTATGACCCTTTTTCTTACAAAGAAAACACCGAACATCCTTCTTGATGGCAGCCTTAGGACCTCCTATCCCTTAAGTCTAACCATTACCATGTCTTTTATTACCCTAACCCTTCTTAGAAGTACAAGGTTTAGACTTCCTAGGCTTATAGATCCCTTACCATGGTTGGATTTGGAATTAGACATAAGTGAGGCACTTTCATCCTTTTTTTCTTAAGCTTCTCTTCTTTAGAGACACATTTAGAAATAAGGTCATTCACACTCCAAGACTTATCTAAAGCATTATAGGCAGTTTTAATTTAGCTAAATTGATGGGTAGGGAATTAAAAGTATGATGAACTACAAACTTATCAGGAAGGGTAACGTCACGGGCTTTCAAATTAATTCACTCATCATATTTCATACCTATTAATTCACTCATCAGGTTTCTTAGTTCAGAGTTCTTGGATACTTGATATATTTGCCCAACAACAGTCAAAAAATCCTTGGATTGCTGCTTTCAGCTAATCCACTAAAAAGATGTTCAAAAATAAACATTTTCATTGCTTGCAGGATTAAACGATTTGACCGTTCCTACATAGCATAAATTCTTTTTGCTTAGTAGTGCTCTCACTAGTGAGCTTAGGAGACTCCCTCTCATACAGAGCAGACAATGTCACCAATCCTTTAGGCAAATTCTACATCCTCTTTCCATCTCTTATAGTGACAGCCAATCAGGATCTCAATAGTTGTATAGTTGTTATTCACAATAAAAGAGATTGTTCAAGACAAAAAGTGCAATATATTAGTATATGAGCAATAAATAATAAAATAGTCTCCATACTAAACGATTATATACATCTAGAGAGTCCCAATGCATCATCACAAACTCTCCTTTGAGCAAAGAATGTAATACACTAGTGAGAGCTTTCTACATGAAGCGAAACACAAGAATATCCCAACCTCCAAGAAAACTATTCCCCTTTAAGTAGACAAATCCTCTAAGCCAGTGCACCCTCTAACATAATACCCAAGCCTTCGAGAAAACCATTCTCTTTGGGTTGATAAATCCTCTAAGCTAGCATACCCTCTAACAAGATGCTCCATGTCCATCCTCAAATTACAACACAAAATAACCTCCTTTGAGCAAGCAATTATATCCTGTAATCCAAAATCTCACATTGATAGTATGAAAAAACATCACAAGCCTCAATGGGTGAGTCACTTTGACAACCAACCATCCACATCAATAGGTAAAATTCTCTGAAAATGAGTTATCCAACATTGGCCACAATAGCAATGCACACATTTAGCCAACACATACACATGTGATCTCTCAACGTGAGATAATTAATATGTACATCCACAAGTCACAAAATATAAAACATTGCATTCAAACAATAAGTCTTGAATTTAACAGATAATTATTTCATTATATGCACATATTCAATAGGTTGAGAGTTTATAGATTATACATTCCAAATAGGCAAAAATGCATATTGCATTTAAACTCTCAAAATGTAAAATAACTTACAATCAAATAAAATTTCAAAATATGGACATAACTTTCAAGAAATAAGCAATTAAATCAACAATAAACAACAATGCAATCAAATAAATAGTATTGCGTAATAAACATAATGATTAGGTCAGGCCATGATCCAAACTAAGCTTTAGCCCAGGCTAAGCTATGGCCCAAAATTGTCTATGACCTAAACCAGGCTTATGGCCCAGGCTAACCCATGGCCCAAAAAACTCAGTCCTGGCAGAGGCCAAAGCATGGTTGTTTCCCTGTTCGAGTGATGAACCGAAAAGGAGACAAAAGGCGCCAAAAGCTATGCAAGTGCAAGACAGAGCCATGGGCTACCTATGCGATAGCGAGCCAGGTAAGAGGCACCAGTCGGCAATTAGTCAATCCATCCAAGGCTGATCAATTGGCCAACTCCCTGACCAAGCAACAGTAGCAGTAGCCAGGCAAAATAAAACCAAGGAAAGGGAAAAGGGGGGCAGACATGGTCTAAGCATGGTGCATGGCTGAGGCATATCAAGATGGAGCAAGTGAATCCAAGGCCAGGTGGCTGGTTGTTGGCTAAATAGGGGTCCATTAGAGGAAAGTGGCGATGCCCTCCATGGTGGCACAATAACCGAAGGAAGATAGGGTCACAGAGGATAGTTCCCATAAGCCATAGTGAGGAATACAAGGTCGAGGGCATAGCAGACACCCTCGTCCACAAGGTTGCATGAGGTCATGGCTATGTCTATGGTGGTTCGGCCCAAGAAATAAGGGAGGGGACCGAGAAAAGAAGAAAACAGGGGAATGGTTCCCCTTTCAAATTTTATCAATTTTTCTTTTAAACAAAGAATTAACTCCCATCCAAAAGGGAAAATAGGGATCTCTTTGTGGTGTAGACAAGGCCAGGTATACAATCAAAAAACCCTAGCCATTAAAGATCTACAATCTATAACCCTAACAAATGCATGAATCAACATGAGACAATAAGAAATTGAGTTCTAGATCCACATATGCCAAGCTTTTGATACCACATGTTCGATTTTAAGAAACGCATGTGAATTATAGAACACCAAATAATAATTAAAATTCACTATCATGCCTACTTGCGTCATCTTTGATTTGTGCAATAGCTGCAATAAGCTTTAGGGCTTAGATCTTCCTCTTCTTGTACCTCCAACAGGATGTGTTCTCAATGGAAAGAAACTGAATGCAAATGAGGAAAGGACCCAATTTATTTATAATGAAATCCTAATAGGCCCTCCCATCATGATCACTATTAGATTTTAGACCCATACAAACCGCCTACCACATTACCCAACAAAAGGTGCGCACAAGCCCAAACAACATAAATCACATATCAACAAGGGGCTTATCATGATATATCATTGGACCAAATTTGTTCAACCCATTTTACAAATCTAAAATCACCAACAATTAATGGTTGCCCACATAGAAAATTTCTAATAGGCCTAGCCTAAAAGTTTCAAGTCTTAAGTCAAGGCAGCTTAGCCTAAAAGAATTAAATTTCAAGAATGGACCTATAGCCACATTCCTTTAAGGTAGTCTAGCCTAAAAGTTTCAAGTTTCAAGACTATATCCATACCTTTGGGGTGGTTCAATCCAAAAGTCTCAAATTTCTAGATTAAACCCATCGTCGTACCTTCGAGGTGGTCTTACCCAAACCTTTAAATGTCAAGATTGGATTCATTGTCAGCATTTTGGATTGGTTTAATTCATAATCTACTGAACCATGCCGATGGTCTAATTCATAATCTACTGAACCATGCCGAACCAGCCAATTCGGGACACATCGGACCAAACTGGCCCAAAACTGATGTGGTTCGACACTTCACTTCGGTTTGACGCTATCGAGTTGGATTACGGGTTTGGGTTATTGGATTACAGGTTCAACCCATTTAAATGAAACAAAATCTCATCGCCACTATCTGATTCCATGATCTTCGCCTGACTCTGCGATTTCTCCTTCATCGCCACCGCTCGCTATCCCTCATCGATCGCCAACCACCAATCATTCATTAGTCGTCATCAATTGCCATCACTCACTATCCACCACCTGTTCATCATCCGCCTGATCATCGTAAGGAGGAAAATAGGTCATCGGATAAGTTTTTTCACCTTTTTCTCTTTTTTTTCTTCCCTTCAATCTCGCCGACCACCTCCCTCTCCTCTCTCTCCATCATCCTTTCTCTCCTCTCTATTTTGCAGTATCAGTTCGCCACGGTTCTGTTTTGCTAACCGGCTAGCACGGGCAATCAATATGGCTCAGTGAACCTTAGTCTTAGCCAAGAGTTTTAAATTTCAAGATGGGATCTATGGCCAAATCCTTTAGAATAACCTCGTCCAAAACCTTCATGTTAACATTCCAAATGACTTAATCATTAAATTATAAGGGAGTTAATGCTCATGTCATGATCTAACTCTAAGAAAAATTTGATTTCGACTATTATCTCCAGGGATAGCTCCTCTCTTAAAAACAAGATAGACCTCTAAGCCTGAAAACCAAACAAGTTCAAGATAGATCAACTCTTTACGCTAGACAAACCTTTATAGACCTTAATGTCTCTAAACTAGACAAACCGATTGAGACCTCGAAGTCTCTAAAGTAGGCAAGTCTCTAAAATGGGCAAGCTCAATATAGACCTCTGTCTCTAAGCTGGACAAGTTCAAGATAAACCCCTAAGCCTCTAAACTAGACAACTTTAAGATGGACCCCTAAGTCTCTAGACTAGATAATTTTGAGATGGATCCCTAAGTCTTTAGTTTGGACAAATCAAGCTGACCTTTTAGTCTATAAGCTACAGAAATTCAAGACAAATTCCCAAGTCCTTAAACCAAGAACTTGTAATCAAAGAAAAAAATTTTGAAGTTTTTACACAAAATTGTCTTGTTTGCTATATTTTACTTTTGAGTTTTAACAAGAGTAGATGTGTCCATTTTGTACACTAGGGCTATGACTTTGGTTAAGCCATGTGAACTTGGTTGAATTGCAATAAAATTGCATTTTCAACTCAATTTTCTTTAGGATTTTCCTTAAGTTCTCTTAATTAGAGGTGCCCTTGTAATAAAGGGATAATTAATAGTAGGCACCTGAATTTGCTAGAAGCCATGGACCCACATTATCAAAAAGCTCTCTCTCAAAGACTGAATTTCATGGGATCAATCCCTACAATTAATTGTGAATCCCTCAGCTCTCTAAAGATACCCCTGGAGAAGATTTGTGAACCCAAAATTTATGCATTAATAATGCATTGTATGCACTATAAAAAATACAAACAGCCTGATAGGAAGCTCATGCATCAATAGTACTTAAACAAGCTATAATATGGGCTCCCTATATTTTTCACCTCTGATCCAGTGTAAAGCTGAATTTGCATTGTTACCCTGCCCAATCCACATACTAAGACATCACATTCTTTTATAAAATATATACATCAATGAGTTAACAACAAAGAATTCCCAAATGTCTTACAACAAAAACAAGGTTGCTTTGGATGGTTAGGCAGAGGTTTCAGATGAGAAAGTAGGTTACAAATCTATACCGTAATATACCAGCTAGTAATAATGCAGATTGCTTCAATAGAAATGATATGAGTTGACACAAATAGATGATGGCCAAGTATGCACCACCATAGCATCCTATGATGGTACAATGATACGGATCAGCACTTTGACCATTTGTTAACATTGATGCAGTACAATAGCTTAAAATGACAACAAAAGACAATCTTGGTGCAAGTATGAAGAAACACACCCAAAGATTTCAATGAAACATGCCTACTATGTATTCAGTATGCATTACTCGACAAGAAACAAAAATCAACACTGGTAGCTTCAACTTTCAAAATTGAGGTGAGATTCAACAAATATAAGGCCATAAAAATTTTAAGACCTCCATTAACTCTACACCCCTCTCCCTCCAAATTTTTGCTTCCCTCACCATGTATAAACATATTCAAATTATTTATTACTACAAGTTACTCTATGTTCTGTGATGCATCATGTTGTTTTTGTAACATTCCCAATGGCATATGTGCATGTGGGATGAGAGAAATTTTGAAGAAGCTGGGGAAAGGCTATAGCAAAGAAGAAACACACTAGTTTGCAATTTAGCAGTCAAACAGCAATAGAGAATTCTCGATAACCAGAGATTTATTTAGACTAGATTTTATTGAAAAGCTTAAAAATATGATAGTAAATAAAGTAACATGTGAGCTAAAAACATGACACAAATCAAAGCTTTAATCTTTTTCACAATAGTTGAAAGTATGAAATTCTACTAGCTAAAAACATTGCGTGAGTCAAAGCTTTAACCTTTGTCACAATAGTTGAAAGTATCAAATTCTACTGTTACACTGTGATTTGGCTTGTAGCGGACAAAAATATTCAAATTAGAAGCAAGAAACCAATCCAACATGACCACTTTGATATAGGTGGCACTGTGGCATTGATTATAACTTGATATCACTGCTAATTATCATCCAAAAATATATAGCTTCATTTTTGTCACTTTTGCAGCTTGCCAGATTTTATCTTTTAATTTTAAGATTGCATTTCAACATATGTCTACATTACTTCATTAGAACTATTTGCCTAATCTGCATTATACAAGATATAGTTTTACATGATTGAGATACAAATATACACACCCATACAGAATACACATATAAAGCAGATTACAGGCATGTGCAACCAATATAGTCAATGAAGAACTGCAAAAAAAAAGGATGAACCGCATAAATTTGCCAATTCATCTTTTGTTTTGAAGGAGGGGGGGCGCCCCGCAACCAATAATAACTTATGCAGTTATATTTAATTTTCAAGGTGAGAGGTACAGAACAACATGGTATTCTTACATGATTAGCTTTTCACTGCATATAAACCACTTGAATCAAAAATGCAATGTTCTTCCGCACTATAAGTTTAATATCACTAACTGGAAAACAAATCAGCAATGTTGTAAACTATGATGACAAACAAATAACAAAGAATCACACATGCTCCGTTGTTTTAAACTTAGTTTTGGAGAACCTCAAAAATGTTGTATCCTAATATCAATTCTCACTATTTCGGCATTATAAAGCAAATGTAAAAAAGATGGGATAAGCAAAACAGCAATGAATGACGATCAGTTAGATTCAATGGAATAAAGACCTTAGATATTAAAGGTGCTTTAAGATCAAACTTAAAAGACTTAAAAACTAGGCATAAAAGAACCTTAAAGGGACACATATGCACCTCTGGTTCGAAGCATATTCAGAACCTTCCATGTAGAAGAAGATATTGCTGACCTTCTAATACCAACAGACTGTGAATCCAGTGTCTTCCAAGTTGAAGGATCAAAGAAACCTGATGGAACTCCATTAGATGTAAGAGCAGCAAAAATTATCTAGAAAACAAGCCAAGAAAGAACTCATGCAATCTGCAGATTTAATTAATGAGAAGAACTCTCCATTATTTGTTACCAGCTAATCAACTTCTCTCTTGTTTTACAGACTCCCAAACTCTGCTCCTAAAATGCCTTTCCCTTATGTACAACAGAATAATAAAAAAAAATCTTCTCAGAAACCATAATAAAATGTCTTCTCAGACAAACTTTGATTTTTGATGTGGGTTGATCTGACGACCAAAGCTTGTGATGACACATGATAGAGTTACATATTAACACAATAACACAATGAGATGAAACCCTAATGAGGGATCAAGATTCTCCTTTGTGGCAACCACCCTATCCAACTCTAATCAGGACCCTTCTTATCGTAAGCCCACTCTTATAAGAAATTAGCCCATTAATTAGGCACAGATTCTTATCAGGGCTGAGTATCCTACAAGATCAGGACTCAATCAGAGCCATTCATCATAAGAGTCCATTGTAAATTTCCTCTAGACATCTATAAAAGCAGCCCAGGACCCATAGGTGAGGTAATTTTCAACTCTCTCTCTCCTCTCTCTTTGCTTAAGCCTTAGGTGTCTCCACTAAAGGCCCTAGGGTTCCCTTTTTGTCCACATTGCTTACTGGACTACTTGAGCATTAGAGGGCTTTCCATGACGGAAACTTCGGAGCACACTAATGCTTCTTTCTCTAAGTGCAGGAAGGCAAGCAAGGCAAGCAGTCATCCAGCTGGGAAGGTACTTTATCAAATTTATAAAAAAAAAATCTCATCCGTTGGTGCGAGGATCAGAAAAAGGCATCAACAATTTTAAATTACTCATATAGGCTCGTTAATGAGCCAGATTCAAATCAGGTACGAGCACAAAACCTAATCTGAAATATGAAAAGCCTCACATAATCCAACCAGATGAAATCAGGGCCAACCAAACCTCATTTGAATTGTGAAAACCCCAGAACAATTCAAACCAGTAACTCAACAATTCAAACCTCATTTTAATGTTTTTTATATTTACTATGCACAAGGTTTCAATACTGATATTTAAAACTTGCAACTAACCATAAATCTACACAGTTTATAAATTTGAAATTTATTTAGGCCATGTTTGGAATGAGGAGATTTGAAGGAGGGAATTCAGAGATTCTTAGAATGTTGCCAAATACTATCATTTGGTATTATCAGTCAAAGTAAAGAGGATTTTGACAATTGCCCATGATATTGAAATCACTCAGAAATGGTGGTTTTAAAAACTTGCATGGGAGGTGGGTTTTGGGTGAAAACTTATGTTGAGATCTCACATCAGACCTATTTTATGCGAAAATTAACCTCTAACCTAATTAAAAAACAACTCATATCCCAATATAAAAACCACCTCATTCATTCTCTCTCACACACACTCACATCTCACAGTTAGGGTTTACCATTTTCATTCCTTCTCTTGCCCAAATCTCCTCTCTCCCTCAGATCACATACTTTTTTTTTTTGGTCTCTTGACTTATTGAATTTTTTTGTGATATAGTAGTTGCTTCTTTTTGAGTGTCATTTTTAATTGGATCAAAATTATAGTTGTGAGATTTGGATATTAGGGGTAAATTTGGAACTTCATTCAAAAATCCAAGGAATTTAGGTTGTTCAACCAAACATGAGCTCCTAGAGAATTGGATTGTAATCCAAGGATTTGGATGGTATGCCAAACAAGGGAGTCTTTCAATTTCTCACATTCTCATATTTTTAATTCCCTAGATTTTGATAATTTCATAAATTTCAGGAAACCTCATCCGAAACATGGCCTTAAAGTCTTACTCAAAAGCACAAATGCTTCAAATCACGTGAAATGTCCATATCAGATAACAATGCTTGTCAGATACTTCTAGGATACTTGTCCGATATGCATGTTAAGTATCCTATTTTTTAAAACTAAAAGCTTTTGAATGCTTACCAGATATGCTCAAGATACTTCCGAGGTACCTCCCAAAATAAGGGAAAGGGGTTTTACTTTCTTTTTTATGAATGCTCACCTCAACCATCAAAACCTATCCCAACTGTTGGTAATTAACAAGGATGGAAAGATTCTAGGCTAGTATCCTATAGTATATGTACCATACTACATGTGAACACAACCATAACCCATTGAGCCTTCTGGCAACCATTTGGGGTCAGCTAAACTACATGAGCACATACATTATACAAATAACTATGCATTAAGGAGGATTATGTCACAATCTTAAATTGCAAAATGTTTGTTTTCATAATGAAGATAATAACTATCATCAAATAAACCAAATAAGTTAAATTGTGAATCTAAACATAGCTTTTCAGCTCACTTGATGCCTGACAATATGATGATGCAATATTGCCTTGTCCTTTAGTTTTTTGACTTCCAACATAGCTCAGTTGATTTATAAAAAAAAAAAAAAAATCTGGTGATGTTTGACTCATCAGTGTGGGAGAATAGTCAGGATATCCCTTTAGGCCCTGGAGATATCTTCATGAGGATTACATTCCAATAGAGGTATGCACACTGCAAGACAGTACTGTTGCATGGGGTGCAAAGATGCCCTAAGACGTATTATAAAATCTAAAAAGGTAACAGATCAACATTCAGAAGAGGTCAAAAAACAAGGCAATCAACAATGAGCCAGGAAAGCAGAGACTAGTCAAAAACTAGAGCTGAAGCATCCAGTTGTCGGTGAGTATAAGAAGGGTAACAAAACACAAATTACCAGGAAACTCAAACCAGACCAAGATGATTAGCGAGAATGGATCAAAAAAAAAGAAATGAAGCACAAACATAATCAACACACAAGAAGGTATAAAATGTGGATGTTAGCTTCTACAAAATTGCTTGATCACTAATCAGCATAGAAATGAGATTTCATTTAAGCAAAACCAATTGAACAAAGATCCCCAAGATGTGCCAGTCTAGTAAATAATTAAGTATATCAATCTTGACTAAAATCGCAGCTTGGTTTTCCAATCGCATAACTCTACATAGAAATAGCAGAGAAAATTGTTTTTTTAAAAAAAAAAAAAGCAAATGCTCTCTTCGTTCACAGCCAGCGGGATAGAAAAAAGATACCGAAATTTTTTTTAAAAAAAATACCTGATTTCAGATTAGAATCCGAATCAGTGTCTCGAATAGAATTGCTCTCTCTTTCCTGCGTGGAAGTATGCTTCCATCTCTACCAAAAATCCAAACGGGTGAAAAGGGATGTCAGAGATGTTCGAAGAAATTCCACAGAGAGATAGAGAGAGAAGGCAGGAGGGGAGAACCTGGATTTCGAAGACTAGAGTCTGCAGGCGAGAGAAGGAGGAGCGCGAGGAAAGGAGACGGCTGTTGCGGGAGATGGCCATGACAGTGATGGGGTTAGGAGATAGCCTTATGATAAAGGAAAAAAAGGGAACCCGGTTCGAGACAGGCAACGCAGGAAATCTCTCTCTCTCGCGCGCGCGCGCTCCCAAAAAAAAAAAAAAAAAAAAAAAAAAAAAAAAAAAAAAAAAAAAAACATTTTCAAAGAGGAAAAAAAAAAAGATTAATTCTATTTAGTCTCTTCAAATTATAAAAATATTTGTGCTTTTTTTTTAAACTAAAAAAAATTATAATTGACCTATTAATTATAATTGATTCCTATCGTTTAAGTTGGGTATTAAAAGAAATGAACATGAATACATGTATATACGTATATGTACCCATACATAGTATGCATATATATATATATATATATATATATATGTATGTATATGTGTGTAAACACTTCTTTGAATAAATACATATATTTCTACTAAATGGTAAGAGTTTCAAACAATGCCAAGCCCATAAGGAATTGACATAGAGCACTTATTATCACAAGATGCCTACCACCACTAGTAGATATCTATGATGATACTTTCTTATAATCACATTTCATGCCCAGTACGATGAAGTAGGTATCAATAGCTATTGGCACAAGCATAGCAACCAAAATTTCAACCATTGTTCTTACAAATGTTCCTTTATATACATGTAATTGGATTGAACAAATAATCGAAATCCTAGATTTTTATGAAAATTATGTTTCATAATTATGGTTTATTAAACATGTTTAAGAGAATATTAGAATCATTAGAAACCTTTGCACAAAATCTTAAAATCTTGTACTTTTAAATGTGCTTTGGATTCTTTCTGAAATAGTACATATTTGTTAAATGTTTGAAACTCTCATGTACTTTATCTATGATTTGGAAATTTGGCAAACTCCTTAAGCCATTGTTATAATTTGAAAAGCAAGACAAAACTGAACTTACATTGAAATTGTGATTTATCTATTTTGAACTCTTAGTTTGGCTATGTTTTATACCTTGTCAGTAGGGATTATAGGTTGTGTTTTGATTGTTTGAGAAGTTAATAATTTTGGGCCTAAGTAGTAAGGGTTAAATGTCGTATTTTGAATCTACTTTGTAGGAACTTATTTCGTGATAGTTTGGACCTACTTTGCTAGATTTGGTACTTTAAAACTTGTTACATGAATAATGTAATTGTAGCTAAGTAAGTAGATGAGTAAAAATTATTTTTACATGGCTTATGCATTATTTATAAGAAATATATGTGAGATCTTGATTTTGGACCATGCTTTGTAAATTGCTCTTTAGAAACCATAAAATTTTGATTATAGAAATCTTCTTTTTGAACTAAATTATTTTATTTCCAACATCTATAAATTATTCAAAGTTTTTTTCATTGAAATTACTCGACCGATTTAGTTCTGGTTTTTTGTGACTTATCGAGCTTTGAGCTTACTTTTATCTCCCTCTCTTTTTTAAAGCCCAATGTTTAGAAGTTGACAAGTAGTACTTGGGGTGAGCTTAGAGCAAAGCTCTAAACCTCGTGTGACCTAACCTATTATTTTATTTTGTTGTCGAAAAACCTATTTTGCAAGTATTATCATGCAAAACTTGTTAAACTTAGAGAAATTAAGGCATTGTTTTATTAGTTGGTTTGTATATATGTTTTAATGTTGAGCTTGTGACAATGTTAAATATGGTTATTTTTAGAACTGACATGTAGGCAATTGAAGCTATTAAAAATTTAGATAGTTTGAAATTATATTACTACTTATGTTTCTCGGATAGTTATTGGAATTGGATTATAATATTGTGTAATAGGTTGTAGTCTTGGATGCCTATAGGGCCAAACCCTAAGCATATGGAGTGATTATTGCATCCTTTAGCAAATGTCATTTGGTTGGGGAAAAAACAATAACATGACTTTAAATGTTTGCAAATAGAATTACTATACAATACCACAATACCTACTATTATATATATGAAGTAATTTAAGTATATAAAAATTGATTTTATATAAGTAGCAATACTAATATGTTTCAATATTTTAGAAAGAATTGTGGCTATTATTATTGGTTGTTGTTATAGGCTTCACATATTTGAATGGTAATCACAAACTTAAAAAGCATAGGCATTGTTAACTTAAGCTTAATGGTAACTAATAGAATTTTTATTTTGATTTTCATTTCAAACAAGTTTTATCCATCTTTAAATATTCATTAATTCTATAGTTTCAAACAAATACCATAATCGAGTTAGTAGTTCCATGCTACCTTCTATTGTATCACAATTTTAAACATTGAAACTTTGTTAAATATAAACTTTTACTCACTTTTTGATACTAAAAAACTTTAAGAACATAGCAATATGAAATATATCCATATGTCATATTGGATAATTGGGTCTTACATATAAATTATATTTCAGTATGGCTAAAAATAATTAATAACTTGTTAACTATTATATCATCTAAAATATTTGAAATCCTGTATGCCAGTAATTTGATTAAACCTAATCTTCTATAATATCAAATATAAGTTATACCAAACACTATTAAAATTTTAAAAGATAGATATTATTGTACTTATTTTTCGACTGTCTACATAAACTTTAAGGTAGTAGGTGGCATCAATTTCAAGTCAAATGAAGTGATCTTTTATGTAATGATATCCAATTGAAACTTTCATATTTAATAATATTATAATAGATATGAGCAAAGATATAAAAATATTCGTTTCAAAGTCGAAAGGATGTTTATAAAGATAGCTCGCCTTGATCTCAAGGAATTGACATTAGAACACTTCGTTCTCTTTTTCTTCAAGTTTAGGTATGGTTAATCTTTTTATACAATATAATGAAGTCTTGATTACACAATTAAGGCATAGTTTTGAATTTAAAAAGTTTCTTGATATTATTGAAGGTTTTCCTTTCCTACCTTTTGTTCTAAACATTAGTGTTTAATAGATTATGGATAGAAGAGGTAAGATTATGCATAGATGAAAAAAAAAAAAACTATATCAAAAACTTTTTTTGGAGAATATAGGCCTGTATTTATTTTTATTAGAAAAATAGCAAATTTAGAAACTTGTAATTTTTTTGGAGAATTTTTTGATTTTCATTAAGAAGGCTTAATGTTTCTTTTCATTTTAGAAAATTTAGCATTTCTTTTCATTTTCCATGGTTTTCCTTGCAACCAAACATAACCTAAGGGATTAGTATTTCTTTTCAGTTTTCATACTTTTTCCTTGCAACCAAACATAACTTAAGGGGTTGTGTATAGAGAGAAAATTATGGTTCATGCTTAAGAAATATGATGTTGAGAGCAAATTTAAAACTTAAATTCTTTAATAGTGGGTAATATTTGGAGATTAGTTTTGGGAAAAAAAAAAAAAAGAACCTTGTCTATTGCACATAAATTGATTTGAAGAGAGTCAATACATAATAAGATCCTTTTTTGTGTTATATAGATTTAGGAGAGGTTAAGCTAGGAGTGAAGGGATATAAAACAGCTAGCCTCCACTAATCTGCTAAATCAAGTATATCGAATGATGTAGAATAAATTTAAAGATTTACTAAATCAAATAATTAAAATTTGGTACAGTCTATAATAAAATTTCAATCATTCTAAGAAGTCTATTTAGACTAACAAAATAGACATGTGTACCATTAGGTTGAAATAAGGGTTTTTGGATCAATAATTTATAATGTTTTTATATGTGCATTCTCTTACCCATGATGGATTTTATATGTGTTAGAAGTAAAAGTTGTTTTTATAATATAGTTGATGTTCCATTGAATGTGTATTTGCATGTTAATGGATGATAAGTTTTTAGGGAGATGCATCCTTGAAAAAAAAACAAAGAGATATGATAAAGATATTATGAACATGATAAAGAGGTTTGAATTGTGAAACATAGATTTTTGAGAGCTTGAAAGTGCAGATGTTCCACTTTTAACATTCTTTCAAGAACAAAAATCCATACATCTAATGCCCCGAAGTTTGATATCATAAGCCTTTAAAGGCTAATTGCATAATCTCATTCATACACCCATATACATCTTGCATGTATTGAAAAAAAACAAGTTTCTAATTTTAATATTTCTCTTATTTTCTTATGAGTTTAATATAAGCATGATTTAAAATTTTCTTTTCAAAAAGGGAATTACATCAAGAATCTAGTGCATCTTACAAAGTGGAACATAAGTTCGGGATTGAGAGTTATTATTAATAATTGAGTATATTGCATGGGTGAGCAAGTTGCCACCTAACCTATTAAAAAAGCTAAGAAACCTATAGGGGATAAGGCAATATATTGAATTTTACTGGCATGATATATATGGAAATCAATAAAGAAAGGCTCAAAGGTTATAGAGCATTGAGCTTGTAGGCATGCATAAATTTATGTCACTACATGCTAGAAATCTCCATAGTACCTTAAAGAGGAGGCTAGCAAAAATGTAGATTCTCTCTTTATTATTTCATTTGGCTTACATGGTGCCATTTTAGTTAGCCATTCATATTTTCTTTGAACATGGACTTGGATTGAAAGACTATAGAGAGTGAAGAAATAAAAAAAGCCAACCCAAACTCATAGGAAGAAAGGTTTTCCTTAAGGCAAAACTTCACTAAAGAATTTGCTATTGTCAGGAATTATACATCGAAAGAGTTTATTTTAGAATTAAAGTAATTAAAGAGTTTGACAGCTAGTTGATTATAGGTAAAAGAATTTTCGAATCTAAGTAAAAAAAAACATTTCCTAATTCAAGAAGTAATAATAGGAAGGAAGGGCGTAAAAATGTGAACCAGCTTCGGCTAGCCTTCCTCCAACTAGATGAAAAGAATATGATGAGGCAGATCTCAATAGATGTCTAGATTGAGATATTATCAAGAATTTCTAGGAGTTTGCTTTTAAGGTTTTTTTGATGGGTGTGCAAGATTTAGAGCTCTACACTTTCGAGCCCAGTTTCATTAATCTACATCTAAATTGTATAATAAAAATCCTTTTACTCATTGCTTTCATCACCTTCTATAATGAATATTGAGATATGGAGAGGAAATATAATGATAAAGCTTTCTTGCATTATTAGGTAATAACTTTTTATCTAATAGAATCTAAGCTCTTTCCTCTCAAACAAAAGGAAAGAAATGAATTTTCAATAGTGTTGCAAGTGGAAAGTTGTGAAATCTAACTGTTGAAATAGTGAAAGTAAATCTAAAGTTTTGGGAAGGAATTTAGGCTCTCGCATATGACGGAGAGCAATATATAGTTGTTGAATAGTGTTAAAGTGAAATAAAACTAAATGATTAGAATGTGGGCTCTCTCATCTTAGATAAAAGGAAAGAAACAAAAGTTGAATAGTGTTAAAGTGAAAGTTGTGAGATCTTATCGTTGAAATAGTTCTGCAAGTGAAATAAAATATAAGGTCTATCCTCTTAAACAAAAGGAAAGAAACAAAAGTTGAAAGTGAAAGTTGAAAGAGTTACACCTGGTATCTCAATCAAATCTAAAGTTTGTAATTAGTTGAGATATCAAGAGGGAATTTCCTATGGCACCACCATGTAATGGATTGCTTAGAAAGGTTCAAAGGTTCATTTAAGGAACCTTTGATGAGGTTCATTTAACAATAGAAAAAGACTTGAAGGCATATTCCACCACCCCTCCATTGAGGAGGTTCCAGAGATGAAAAAGATCTCCTAATCTAATAGACTAAAATTTCATGCAAGCTTAAAGAATGATAAAGAAACTAAAAAAATAGGGAGATGGTGGAGAGAGAAAGGAATAAGGTGATTATTACTCTTCGGTACTCTTTCTTCTCCTTTCTTAGTTATAAGAGATTATATATGAGTAGGAATAAGAGTTTCTTATATTTAAATAGAGGTAGAAGAAGGCACAGGGAAAAGCTTTCTAGAAGAATCTTTTTCAAAGTCTCTCCTAAGTTTTTTAAAATTTTCTTCTAATTTTGGCCATGATTTTAGGATAAATAAAAGGGTCGTTATAATAAAGATAAGGATGGTTCAAGGGATAGGATTAAATGAGGGATATGAAAGCCCTAGATTTATGAGTTATTATGAAGCATAAAATGACTAAATCCTATTAGCTAAGGTGTAAGAGAGGGGATTGATGAGTTAATGGTTTAAAGGTTATGATGGGAGCTCTTTAGATCTAGTGGTTAAGATCTATACGAAGTGACATGCATTTAATGTCTAGAAAGATAAGAGGATCATGGAGGTATAGGGCTAAAATTTAAGGAGGTTATTTTTAGGTTTTATTTTTTTGGAAGTATGAGATGAAAGGATAAAATAGGGGTAGTTAGGATGGATGAAGAAGAATAGCATAGGTGTGATTTGGTCTAAGATCTAAGAGGACTTTAAAAACTAAATAGGCCATTGAATGGAGGTACAAGAGCCAAATACATGACATCAAGTCTAATCCAATGTGTGTCATGAAAATGGTATCTAAATAATAGAGAGTTTGTTATGAATAATGTCTTGACTTCTTCCTTTAGTAGGGTTAGGATTCAGTGTATGGACGATAGTATAGGAGAATTGTGTTTAGTTTAGGAAAACATATGGCATAACCAGAAAGCGAGAGATTGAATTATAAGGACTATTGACAAAAATGAGATGAGAGCTTATTAAATTATTATTTATTATACTAAGAGGCAAACAATCTAAAGGCATAGAATGAGACTAAAACAAAGGTCGGTTTTAGCTAGGCACATATCTTGATAAAATAAAATCATCTTCATAATGTGCACCTAGAGTATTATGAGTATTGTTAATGTGGTCATAATAATTAAATATAGCCTAAGCTTGCATTGAGTTCAAATTAGTTTCCATATTGAATACAAGTGTAGGTATTTAAAAATAGGATAAAAGAACATGTCTTTATGATCTTTCATTTGAAATAAAATAAAATGATAAGAAAAGGATAACATATAAAATATACAAGAATAGAAAACATTAACAAATGAGCAGTGGGAGGACAATTAGGCTTCTTATTCCTCATTTTTAGTAACTTTTTTTCTTTTTTTTAGTTTGGTGAATTTATTTAATTTGCATGTCTTTCCCCTCTTCAAGAATTTCATTTAACTTCAAACTCATATTAGGTTAAGCCAATTTAGGTAAAATACGGGAAGAAGATTGAAATCGAAGAAATGAATTTGCTATCTAAAGAAAATAGTGAAGTAAATAAATCATATTTGGATGATGCTTATCATACAAACCTTTTATCATTTAGTCAAAAAGATTGGTAGCTGTACTCCAATATGCAGTAATATAAGTCAAATATGACACCTTATTTGAAACAAGCAACTTTATTAAGGTTCTAAGCCACATCTTGTCGTTATTATAAAAAAGTTATGAGAATAATTAAATTAAAAAATAAAAATACTAATTCTAGATAGAAATGAAAATATTTAATCATGGAACAAATAAAAAAACCAAATATATATATATATATATATATATATATATATATATATATATATATATATATAATTTTTATATTTTAATTGAAAATTTTATATTTTTTCTTTAAATGTCCAAGTGCTGGAATTATAAACAAAAATTGCAGTTATTGAATTATAAAATATTCTCTTTGATTTCATCTTGTGATAGGAGTCCTCTCCAACATTTCCTATGATATAAAATTTATTCCATTTCATCAGTTTTCAGTGTTAAAAAAACAAATGAAAAGATTTTAGATTGCTTCTGCGTACGAATCTAATAAAAAAATGAATTAATTTCTTCTCGACCTAATCGAATCTTGGAGAACGACTTCCTGTCAGGTGCGATATTCATGCGAGAAAACCTACTCTCACGTGTAACCCACGTGCCTAGACGCCCAACCGCCTCTCCCGCATATTTGTCTCCATTCGGACAAACGCATCACCACCGCCACTGGTGAGATCCTCTTGGACATCGTCACGTCGCACGGTCGTTTTATGCGTGTCGCTCCCAGACAAGCGCCGAACGGCGGTCGAAGCCCGACAGCGAGAGGGAGGAAAGGAAGCCAACTTTTTCCCGTTTTGGGTGGGCGAAAGCATCTCGCCGACTTCCCGATCTCCTCTTTTTCTCCTTTTCTCAATCTCGTTCTCTCTTTCTAAGCTCGGATTCTCCTCTCTAATTGCAGATCGGGGCCTGATTCGCCTTCGTTTAGGGTTTGGGTGCCCGATCTTTGCCTGGCATGGGTGCCGACGGGAATTCCGGCGACGCTAGCGACGCCTGTGCTGCCGGCAGCGGCTGCAGCGCCACCGTCCACATCCGGTGTTCGAACGGCTCCAAATTCTCAGTCCAGACATCGCTGGACTCTACCGTCGAGGCGTTCAAGTCGGTTGTCGCCGGGAGCTGCGACGTGCCGGTCGAGCAGCAGCGGTTGATCTATAAAGGTCGGATTTTGAAGGACGACCAAACCCTAGCGAGCTATGGTGCGCCCTGCACCCTTCCCCTGGTTCATTTTCTTTTTCCTGTTGTTGGAGTATTTTTGGCTTGGATCGTGATTGTTTCTTGCTGCTTTCTATGAAATCTTGATTTTTCCTAATTTGTTAGGAGTAGGATCTGAACGGCTCCGTAAAAATGCTTTTTTGCTGATTGTTTTATCAATTTGCGCTGTTGAATCTTGGTGGTTCTGCTGAGCATTTTGCCAATCATTTTGTAGATTGGAAAATGAAAGTTGGGTAATATTTACCTCCCTGTTTCCTTTGCTTGTCTTCTCCATTGTTTTATGTAGATTTAGGCAGTCTTCGGTGGTTTGTGATTTTGGGTAATTTGCTAGAACGAATTGGTGAGGACTTGGTAAACACTGGTCTTATCGGTATATAGTTTGTTAAAGATTGGAACTGTCCTAGTAATTGATCAGCCTAGATTCGTAGACTTCTGAACACGACAAGGTTTCGTGATTAGATATGTTTTTGGCACCAACGTGGGGTGCATTAGCTTTAAGTGAGATCTGTACAATGAGAAGCACTCATGAGTTATCCTGGCTTGATATAGACGGATTGGCTAATAGTAAATATGCTTAGCTTGAGCTAGGTTAATGAGCTCGAGATAAAATTAGCCAAACACGAGCAATACTAGGCTCAAATAAGCTTGATAATTGATAAAAACTAGCTAATGGGCACACCCAATGCATCTTTTACAAAAGATTTCCTTTTATGTGGAAAAGACCTATATCAATAATTATGATCTTACATATGGACAATTCCTTGACATCTTGTTCATTGATAACAAAATATTTTTTTGTACATTGGTAAGAGGGAAAAACCATTTCTTTTGGAGAGGGAGACTATTTCGCTAGTCAAGTCATGGGCCCGATATGTTCATACCTGAGGATTTTCCACAAAGTGGTGATAAAATGTATAACTTATCCAAATTTTTCCATTTTTGATCTGACCTATTCATTCATAGAGCTATTTATTTAATCTCAGACATTTCTGCAACATCTCTAACAGAGGAACTATTAATCAATTTTAAAAGCACTTATTGTCAGGTTCTTTGGCATATGCATCTATCGGATTCAGAAGGGAGTTTGATTTGCACTCCATATTTTGAGAAATATTTACTATCTGAAAATAGAAAAAAATCATAGTATGTCAGACCTGTGTATACTGCCCCATATTGGGCATATTATACCATATCAGCAATGAATTGAGAGTCAGTATAGGGGCATATTGAGTCTCGGTATGTTGAACCGACCCTCATATCGAGCATATAAGAACTGTACCAATATTTTATTGGTATGGGTTTGGAAAATGTATGCAAGGAAGTGCCTTTTCAAATTTCTCAAAATGGAATCTATTCTAAATGTAAATGCCAAGGTTCCTTACTTTGACGAGGTGCAACTATCTAAATTTGACCCATTTAGATGCTTTTTCAGATCCATTGCCTATACTGACTTTAAAAAGATTAGATTAGATTGTCAAAGATTTGTATCCATTTTTCAATATACTGACTTTAGAAAGATTAGATTAATATGAGTACAAAATAAAGGCCTTGTTCTTTGGGAGATATTAAAGATACTTGGGAATCCATATTTTTTTGAGTAAGTGTTACCTAAGCAATATTTAGACAGAAAACTAATTTACCCATATTCTTTTATACATTGGAAAGTGACTAGTATCCATTACCCATGTGCTTTTACATTATACTTTTTCGGATAAGTTGCTAAGATGTATTCATTTTCGCATAATATTCTTTATACTACTATACCTACTTTGCATACTAATTATATACTCACTCTGCAATTGAAGCTCAATTTTCTCTTGCTAAACTATATTTTCAATCATACTTTCATTATATACATTAATCATATTTAAGTTTGATTTTTTAAATAAAAATAAATTTTCATAGTTACTATTTACTAATTAAATAATAGTATTATATTCATTTATAAAACACAGATTATATCATAAGAAGATATTTTTATTTTAATTATAGAATCTTTCATAAACATTATATTCTTATTTTTTCTTTCCAAAATGTATCGAGAGTAAAAGGCAGATAAAAGGAAGAATTGAGGAATATCAATGGAAGGAAGAATTGTGATTGTGCAAGGATATTAGAGAAAGATTAACAAAAAATATTTTACCTAATCCGTGAAAAACCAATTTAGAATCTTTCGAATGGTTAAGTGTTAACCCTAATTTGATAAATAAATAATAAATTGGGAATGTAACTTACCCTTCTGACTTTTTGGACTGAAGCAAAGGAACATAGGTAAGTTGGTCATGAAAAAGTTGACCGATTTTTTAATAAAAGTTTTCCACCAAAGAATGGAGCCAAAAAAGAAACAAAACAGAAGTTGTTTGTGATATTTCATAGCATTCTTCTTTCATTATATACTATTATATTTGATAATATATGCTATTCTAGTATACTGCTATAATTAATTGCATCATCTTTCCTAACATACCAAGATATTTGACCGCATTGTGTTTCCAAATATTTCATGATATTTTATTTCTTTTTCTCTATTTTATGTATTTTTCTAGAATGGTAGACATTTTTAGAATTAATGTAAGATCATTTTCTTCCAAAATCTTGACAAGTCTAATCTATAGGAGAATGTTCTAAAATCTAAGACCATCTCTCTATCTCTCTAAATGTAGTATAGACATAAATATAAACATAATAAAAAAATTATTTATGTTAAGCTTTCAATGTTAATATATTTATAATCATAACTGGTAAATCATAATTTTATATTTGTTATTTACATTTCTTAATGGAAGTATGCAAGGTTTTAAATCTCGTGGGATAAGGTTATCCTTGTTTTTCATAAAACAAGACACGCCGTCGTCCTGTCCCTTCTCGACATTTGGGACAGAGGGCATACCAAGATGCACCGATTGAGATGCTGGGACAATGGTGAGACGGTCTCATCCGATACTTGGGAGCATCCCATAGGACATCCCGTTGGGACCTAAAACCTTGGAAATATCAGTTGTGAGGTTGAGGTTCAACAATTGATATTGGACTTTATCGAGCTAAGATACGTAACCCATGATCTCTCTCCACACTATATCCTTTCCAATTTTATCTTGGAGCTCCCCATCAATATCTTGGAAATGGCCATCATTGTTAACTTTCATTCCCCATGTGGCTATGATGGTGTTTTAGTGATGCCATTGGTGCCTTACATGAAAGTTTATCTCATCTGCAAAAATTGGAAGCCCAGGTATCAGAATTTATTGGGTGGTGCGTTCTCAATTAACAAGCTCAGATTGTGAGAGGCTTCCTTAATAGCCCTGATCTTGGTGCTAAAGCTGGATCTGTAGAGATCAATGGAGGAGAGGAAGTGGAGAATTGCAATATTGGGAAGAGGCACACTTTTCCTTCATAGTTGTTCGATCCCTTTCTGGGTAATTAGAAGGTGGGAACCCTCTCATATACACAATCTCTGGTTGCCTTTTCTCTAGCTTGTTGGATTTTTTTTTCTCTGCTTCCTCTGCTCCGGTTTCTCCTCTAATCAATTGATTGATCAAGTGCAGATCAAGCTAGCTCGGTACCAAATGAGCTTATGACATGCAACTAGCTTGAGCAGAGTTCAATCTGACTTATCTCACTTCTGTTTGGCTTATAATTTCCTTACTCCAAGCTACCACTTTCTTGACAAAGTAAATCATCTCATGCATATATACACATATATATACATATACATACATGCATGCATACGCATGTGTGGGTTTAGCTACCGTGCTTTTTTAATTTTTTTTTGGAAATTGGGTTCCAATTCCACTTGTTCAAGGCCACCATTCAATGCCTTACCCAAAGTCCTTATGTCCTTGAACTTTCCATTATTTATCGCACCACCCACATACAGCCCCACTTACAGCTGAAGGCATGGTAGAATTTGCCATGTATGTGTATATACATATACATGTCATTGGGCATTATCATCATGCCCACGATATAAAGTAAAATCTTCAATATTGAAGACATTACTTATGCTCGTGTCATCGGGTAAATCAAGGATGCAGATATTAGAGCTTATTTTCTTGAAGACTTTGTACGAGCTAGTACGTCTTGAATGAAGGTTTTTGTATGCATCCTTAGGATATCTTTCAGGTCTAATCCACATCATAACCATATCTCCTTAAAATTCTGCAAACTTTTCTATCAAATCAGCATGTGCTTTGTAGCCTTCATCTGCAATATAATAAAAGTCTCAATTTATGGTCAAGTTACTTATCAAAGTTTGAAATTCTTTTAACAATCATGAACAATTTAAAATACTCTAACTTATAGTTAGATTACTTACAGAAATTTGAAATCTCTTTTAGCAAATATGAATAATTTATAAAATATTTTAACTTATAATTAGATCACTTACAGAAGTTAGAAATCCCTTTTAACAAATATGAATAATTTATAAAATATTCTAACCTATGATCAGATTACTTACCTCTTTAAATAAAATTACTAGAAACTAATTCTCAATTTCTTATGCATAAGGACTCCATCAACCTTCTTGATCGTTCAATCTTCACTTTATTCATCCTTCTAAACTATTGATTTATTATTAAAAGACCTCAATTGAGCCCTATTTATAAAGAGATTTCTTAGGTTCTCACTCTTCATGGGATTCTAATCTCTTAAAACCAATAAACTTCTTAATTCTCGTAGGATATTGATCTTTTTAAGAAAACAAAAGAGATAAGTATCATTAAATATTTAAAAATAGATTCTTGCTTCAAAACTAACTTCTTACTTATCCAATATAATTTTGAAATATAAAAATTTGAATGAAAATACCAAAAATCATCCTTATCTCAATCAATGGCATGTTCATAATTTATTTGAAGCTTGTCAGCGATGATATACATTCATAAAATTGCTTCTAAATTCCTTAATTGACCTTCGATTTCAGTGATTCAATATACATTAAAAAGCTAATTCAATATCAAACATTATGGATATAGATTCAATTAAAAATTCTAATTATATTATTTTTTATAAATTTTTTAACTCAATTTAGTAAGATTGCATCTTAATTTAAAGTAAGCTAGCCAAAAGGGCCGGGTCTCATGTTATGATTACTCGCATTTGAAGAAGGCTTTGACCCATTAGATCGATTAAAGGGTTGTAAAGAACCTACCTTAGAACTACGATTTGTATCACTAAGCCTTTTTATGGCTGCCTTTCTGGCTTGAGACCCTCCTTTCCTAATAATTGGATACCTTAATTATTCGTCTATGTCAAGCACCACTTGGAAACAATGTAATGCGATAATTTGTCCTCTAAAAAGGGAAATATTGAATGAATAGATTGTAAATTCAAATTCTTAGATTTTAGTATTTTTTCTTCGAGGGAAGATATTAATCGCAGCAAGAATGGAATTTCCATAATGAACAATTCTTTTTCATATATCAGCCCTCATACCATATTTAAATCTTGCTAAAGTGTGTTTAGGATCTTCCATGACTTCGAGCCTTCAATTCATCAAATCACTACATATACTTTGCTATAGACATGCTGCCCTACTTGAAAGTAATAAGTTGTTCACATAACTTTTCATGGTAATTTAGCGGCATGTATTTCTTGCCAAGCTTTGCTTTCATCTCTTGCCAAGTGGATATTTTTGGCTGTCTCATCCGTCGAATATCTACATCAACTCCAGTCCACCATACTTCTGCCAATCCAACAAGCTTCATCCTCGCAAATCTAACTCTATGGTCATCCATCATATCATACCAATCAAAGTGTTCTTCAATAGAACCAAGCCAATCTGAGAATGCCATAGGATCTACTCTTCCTTCAAAATCTGGAACATTTATCTTGACTTTTAGTAATATCTCCAGCAGTGTCATATGGCTTGTAGCGATCTCTTCCTAAAATCTCCCTTTTCCAATCAGACATGGGGTACGGAGGCACTTGATGAGCTAGAGCAGCCCTATTTTTAGATCTTTGAGGAGGATTTGCAATTTGATGCTGGTTCTTTTGAGTTTCACAGTTCTCCTTATGCTCTTGGTTTGTTCCTTCTCGCTCACCGTTTGCTGTCCTATGACCATCAGGTTGAATAATTTAGCTTTCAATGGCGATCAAACCGGTAATAAGCCCTTGAATCTCCTCCATGATACAAAAGAGCATCTCATCCCATTCATTATCAATCAATCTTCCTTTAAACGACCTTTTGGATCATGTAGTCATGATTTAAAACCTACTCTCATATCAACTAACGTAGGACAGCTAAGGGAATTTGCTTTAGAAGGCTGAAATATTAGGATTAATAAGGAGCAAATGGATGGAAAAATACAGGAAAAATTAAGTTTTGTAATGGATAATGGTATAAGACTAATTGAGACTTTAAGAACTTAAGTTGAATAAGAAAAAGAAGAAGCAAGAAAAGGTTCTAGGCTTCATAACTAGGGGTTGATTGCATCATACAATCTTAAAGCAAAATTACTGAAAAATTCTCTCAAAAGTTATCCATTATGGAGAGAGCTTAACATTCATATATATATATATATATATAGAAAATATTTCTATACCAAATAAAAATAGAATTCCTAAAAAAAACTACTAATTTGTCTAGGATACAACTTTAACTAGGAAACTAATAAACCCTACACTTCAATAAAAATAACATAAGAAGACTTTGACTACAACTTAGATGGCTAATTTACACCAAATTTGGAATTTAAGAAGACCGACTACAACTTGGACGTCTCATTTCAGTAAATCTAAAATTTACCAAAATACCCCTTATAGATAAAGAAGGAAATAGATATGGAATCAAGGTTTCCAGAATTACGAACCGATATCAAATCAGCAATGTACTAGCGATTCCGGCCAATTTGCTATTTTTTCTTTTTTTTAATGTGGTGTACAAGGGTGAGAGCCTCCCATGAGTTCTTATTCTCTTGCCTTTTTCTTATTTCCATTTACTTAAGATTTTTTATGAAAATAAGCGGAATATCCTCCGTTTGAATTTAACAAAATTATTAGAAAAATCAAATTTTTTAAAAATAAAAAGTCAACTCTTCTTCTAAAGAACAAATTCGGAGAATTTTAGGAAGTCTCGATTTAGCAAATGTCAAATTAGCTGTTAGGATACTCCAACTCTTGATAAAAATCCTAGAAAATCAATTTAAGTTAGAAATGATGAGAAAACAAAATATCAGAACATATAATATAATTTTTAAGGCTTTGGTCAATACGTGGTTAAATTTATAGGGTTTTCAAACTTACAATTATAATAATATTGAATCTCATACTGATTTATGTCGATTTGATCCGCAGCTCATCAAAATAATAAAATTAAACTAGCTATGGCATAGGCCAATATTAGGCTTACTGTTACTGTGATCTTGTATAAGTTTGGAGACACTATAAGTTTGGACCAAGTGTTGATCAAAATCTTACAAATTACATTTTAAGATAATTCTTTTTTGGTATTTTATTTTTTCATTATTTTTAAATTACATTGATTTTCGGGATTTTTATCCGGAGTGAAAGTACTTTAACTTATATTTGCTAAGCCAGGATTTCTTGAAATTCTATTAATTTATTTTTGAAAGAGAGAGTTGATTTTTTATTCTTATAAAGTTTTATTTTTCTGTTATTTTTGTCAAATTCAAATGGGGGGGTGTTCTCCTTGTTTCTATGAGAAATCTTAAGTAAATGGAAAAGAAGGAAGAAAAAGGAGAAAGGATGACATTTACTTAAATTATTTTGGATGGAAATAAGAGAATAGAGAGGATGTGAGGTCACAAGAGCCCACATGTCATCCAGCGCACTCTTCAACCCATCTCACATCCGAACCAGGCCTAGCCAAGTGGTTCGGCATGGTTCGGACCAGTTTTGAGGGCAGAACCGAACGAAAACTGGTTTTCAAACCGATTTTCGGTCAGTTCAGTTTGATTCTGCCTTCCTTGATAGAATGGAAATAATGGAAGCCACTCCAACCAGGAAAGGTGAGGAAATAATGGACAGCGGAGACAAAGAAAGCTTGGAATAAAAAGAAATGGTTATGAACTTCTGTAGGTAGTTGCAGTTATGGACAGAAAAAGGTGATAGTAGGAAAGGAGAAAGTGAAACCAGAGTGGGAAGAGGAAATAGAAACTGTTTGCAGGTACTTGCTTATGTGGCAAGAAAAGAGAAGAGGAGCCAAAAATGAAAAGTAAGATAAAAATGTCTAGAAGGTCAATAAAAGAAAAGGTGAGAAATAATATAAGAAAAAGAAGAGAAGGGAGATTGAATCATAAATTGAGATGGGAAAAGATGACAAAAGTTTATGCAGTACTTGTAATCGTTTTTGTATGAATTAATATCAATTTTAGTTTTAAAAAATGAATGTAAATATTTCTAAGGCATCACTGCATTGAATCTTGATTCTACCAAAATTTTTGTAGTCTAATATAATTAAAAATTAAACAGGATCAAGATGCCACATCTGCAATCCTGATCTGATGTATCAAACAGTTCACTTAAGGAGACAATACTGTTGCCTCTTTTAATTGAATCATGGTCAACGGCAACTATGACTCTACAACAATGACAACAAAGTTGTAATCCCAAACTAATTGGAGTTGGCTATATATATCCTTTTCCTCCATTCTGCTTGGTTTAAGGCTATACTTCTTGTAAGATGTGGATATATGAAGTCCTTTCTTATACTTTCTCACATATGATTTTTGGTCTTTCTTGGCCTCTCTTTTCTTATACATATGTTAAATCACTTCTTCGTATTTGGGGCATTCCTAAGCCAATATCGTACGTGTTCAAATAATTTAAGTCATTCTCTCAATTTGTGCTCAGTTAGTGCTACTTCTATCTTTTTATGAATGATTTTATTTTTTATTTTATCTTTTTTTTATTACGATACATTTATCTCAATATTTTCATTTTAGTCATACTTATCATGTGCACATGTTATTTTCTAGTTGACCAATAGTCGATGTCATAAAATGTAGCTTGTTTTATGGTCTTTCTATAAGATTTTTTCTCCGACTGGGCAAGTATCTTATGATTACATATTATCTTGGTGGCATTTTTTTCATTTTATTCAAACTGCTTAATCCTATGGTTAATATCTTTTTAAATCTCTCATTTTTATGAATAATCAATCTTAATTATAAAAATTGATTATTTTTTAGGAATTTCATAATCCTTAATTTTTACTCTATCTTTATCTCTATTTGTAATTTTATTAAAATTACATTCAATGTATTATCTTGATTCTACTTGAACTGAAATCCTTAGATTCTAATGCATTTGTCCATGATGCAAACTTATGATTAGCTCTAATTTTAAGTTCATCTATTAAGATTATGCAATCTATAAAGAGCATGCACTGAGGAACATTTTCCTGAATATGTTTAATAATATCGTCTATAACCAGCATAGAAAGGTAAAGGCTTAAGATAAATTCTTCGTTTGTGATAGGAAATTTTTTTTTATCACCACGACAAGTTCTTACACCAGCAATTACTCTATCATAAATGTAATTATATTAATATATCTAATATAAACCTCTTTCTCTTCTAACACCGCTATAATACCTTTCTAAAGATTTGATCGTATATGTTCTCTAAATCAATTAAAATTATATGAAGATTTCATCTCCTCCATATTTCTCCATTGACCTCTAATACAAAAAATAGTTTTTATAATAGACCATTTTGGCTAAAATCAAATTGATTTTTTAATATTTTCTACGTTTCAATCTGTCTTTAATATTTCTCAAGTTCCTTTATATAGCTCATCAGTTTAAAACAATGATAGTTTGAACAACTTGAATTACCTTTATTGTTGTCAATTGATATTATAGTACTTTTCTTTCATTTGTTAGGCATTTTCTTGGTCTTTAAGATTTTATTAAATAAATTAAGGTTTTAATATTTCTATCCTCAATGGAATGAAACAAGGTTTCATAACTCATCTACATGATTTTAACATAATTTTTATTAAATAATTTATTAAAATAGTTATATTTTTGGATCTCATTCATTTTAACTTAAAATTTTTGATCTTTATCTTTGATGCAATTAATTTGGGTAAAATCTTTAGTTTTCTTCTCTTAATATTGTAATCTTGTATATATCTTTCTCCTTAGTTTCTCGCCGGCTTTCTTGACTTCTCTTTTGGCCATCTAGATATCTTATGCTTCTCTAATCCTGTATTTAGGTAATGTTCTATAGTAATCTATTTTAGTCTTGTCTGCTAATTGAATTTTCTAATTCTACCACCTATTTCCATTTTGGATGGCTTTTTTCGTTTGATTCTCCTAGCACCTTTGTAGCTGTTTTCTTCAAGATGTTAGTCATTTCTTTATGCATGGTATTGATTTTCCCATATAGATCACATTTTCCTTCTTTCAACATTTTATCCTTAAAAGTCATTATTCCTCTCCTTTCAAATTCTTTAACTTATTTTTTGATTTTTGATATTTTTTAGTCATTTTCTTTTATTTTCTAATACATACTTCCAAAGTATCAATTTATGTTGGGTGATTAAACTCTTATTTGGTATAACATTACCATCTTTAAAGAAAACTCAATCAGTCTTTTGAGGAAGGAGTTAATTTATTTGACTAGCATTATAAACTCACTTTTAAAAGTTATTGAGTGAAAGTTTTTCTTTTTAAAACATGTGTCAACTTGTACTAAGTTTTATGCTATTGTGAACTCTAAAATTGTATCTTTTTTCTCATTTCTATTTCTAAAATCATAATCTTTATGCATCCTTTAAAAACTTATATTATATATTTTCATATGTTTATTTAAATCTCTTCTGATAAATATCTTTTCTATATTAGGAATCTTCTAAATTATTCCATTTATGTCCTTCCTAAAGTAGTGCTTTGTAGTATTATCTAATCATACTTGAGGAGCATAAATATAATGATATTAATAGATTTCTTTTCTAACACTAATTTAATCAAGATTATTTTATCCTTACTCTTAACGTCTAGCATATAATCTTTTAAACCTGTTTTTATAATAATTCTTACTCTATTTTTATTACTATATTTCTTGATATACTAAAGTTTATAGCCTGTCATATTAACTGTGTTTTTCTCCTCTTTACTTAATTTCAGGCAAGTTATGTTAACTCTCTTCAGTCATTGTATATATTAGTTTCAGTAATTTTCTTGTAAACAATAAGACTCTGACCTCTAATAAAATTCTGCAATTCAATATAACTAAGTGATGTAACATGTTGACACCTTGTTGTGCATAGCTAAAACAAAGGAATGTTACTTGGGTATTGTTTCGCTAATGAAATCATTCTTTTGCTTTAATGAGAAATCCTTTCTTGTTTCCTTTTGAAATTTATGTTAGAATTCCAGGAAGTGCTTTCCTACTAATATTCTATTATTGGAGTGAATGTTTAATTCTTAAGATATTGAGTTAGAACATTAAATAGGCTCTTTGTATGTATGTGCGCACGTGGGGAGTGAGTGCTTGTCTTTCTTACACTCAAGAGGCTTTCTATTTTAATTTAGTTAAGTCTAGATTTGGATGATGAGAATTTCACATTAATGATCTGAGTCATTGGATGTGATCTGGTATTTCTAAAATGCCTAAACACAAAAAATCATGTGATTTAGAGACTTGCAGTTGATGCATCAGGTGATGAAAAAAATATGTATTATTTCATGTTGACTATCCAAAAAAATTACCACCTAGTGCATAGGCTAGAAGTTTCTGAATCATCTGATTTTTGATGTTGGAAGTATTTTAGAGGCAATAGATCACATTCAATGGCTTGGATCATCAATGTGATCCCTCATGATCCAATATAGACTTGATTGGATCTGAGTGGATGATTCAATCAAGTGTAGCCAAGTCAAGCGCTCTCTATACGCATACATACCTATGTATGTATGTATATATACATACATATATACATATTCACACACACACACATATTTATACACATACATACGTGTATACATGCATATACATATGTATGTATGCACGTACATATATATAGATACATTAGATAGAGAGAGAGAGAGAGAGAGAGAGAGAGATTTTCTGTGTATGAGAAGCATGATGCCAAATGCATGGGGTTTGTAGAAAGACGGTAATCTCAACATTGTTATGGAATGCAAGAGGAGGGAGTTCTGTAATACCAAATTATAGCTGAAGTGTTGAGTAGTTTTTCTTGTTGCATTATCTTGACCTTCATTCTTGCTCTCTTTGACTTCTGACTAGACTTGTTTCTGATTCTCTTTTTATCTTGGTTAGGTTTGGAGTCAGACCATACCATTCACTTGGTCCGTGGTGCTGCACCATCATCAGCTAGCACTGCTCCATCCAACTTAGGAGCTTCAAGGGCTCCAAATGAAGGTAATGGCCTTGGTGGAGATGGTTTTGAAGGCTCACTATTTCCGGGTCTTGGTGTTAATGGTCTGGCTGGTTTAGGGGGATCTGGTTTTGGAGGCTCACTATTTCCGGGCCTTGGTGTTAATGGTCTGGCTGGCTTAAGGGGATCTGGTTTATCTGGGACTGGAATTCCAGAGCTTGATCAGGTGCGGCAGCACCTAAGTCAGAACCCCAACATGATGAGGGAAATAATGAACATGCCTGTCATCCAGAGCCTTATGAATAACCCTGATTTGATGAGAGATATAATCATGAGCAATCCTCAGATGCGTGAGATTATTGACCGCAATCCTGATCTTGCACACATCCTTAATGATCCTAGCACGCTGCGGCAGACACTGGAAGCAGCAAGAAATCCTGAGCTTATGCGAGAGATGATGCGGAATACAGACAGGGCTATGAGCAACATTGAATCTTCGCCGGAAGGATTTAACATGCTCAGGCGCATGTATGAAACAGTACAGGAGCCCTTTCTGAATGCCACAACAATGGCTGGGGACAATGATATGGGGTCAAACCCATTTGCGGCTCTTATAGGAAACCAGGGTGCTGCCCAGGACAGAGATCGGTCAGCCAACCCATCAGCTAATGGTTCAGAATCTGTTACTGGGTCTCCTGTGCCAAATACCAACCCACTTCCAAATCCTTGGAGCGCCAATAGTGAGTACCATGTGTTCTTTATGATTGCTGAGTCTTTGAAGTTTGGTGTTCTTTGTTTTTGTCTGGTTACATAAGAAGTTAATTCCACAGCTGGAGGTGGGTCCCCAGTTAACACTAGGTCGACTCCTGCCAGCGATGCAAGGGCACCAGGCGTTGCTGGATTAGGTGGACTTGGTTTGCCAGATTTGGAACGGATGGCTAGAGGATTGCAGGATTCTCCCATTGTGAATCAAGTTATGCAAAATCCAGCCATCATGCAGATGGTGCAGAGCCTCCTTTCTGATCCTCAGTATATGAACCAGGTAGAATCTACTTTCTGTTGTGTGATTCAGGTCTTGGTATAAGCTTTCTTATTTTGTGATTGTTTGATTGCTGCTAGATACGTAGTCTCAACCCTCACATGCGCGGCCTATTCGAATCCAATACTCAGTTAAGAGAGATGTTACAAAATCCAGAATTTCTTCGCCAGCTGACTTCTCCTGAGACAATGCAGGTAGCTTTGGTATTTTACTATTTTTGCATTCTGTTTTCTGGTTTGTTCTGGTGTGAACTGAACAACTCTTTCCTTCAGCAACTTTTATCCTTTCAGCAATCACTTTTATCCTGGATTGGTCGGCAACAGTCAAGCCAGTAAGTCATTGTATTACCTTATTCGCTGCCAAATTTCTTTTCATGTCTATGATTTTAAAAATTTTCTCCATGATAAATTTGAAACATGCTTTCCTATATGCTATGGATCAGTGTTTCAAGTCTTGTATGGGACCCCATATCAGTACCTTATCAGTGCAGGTCAGGTCAGTATGTTATTCCCTGTGCTGCCACATGATGTGCTGTTGTAGTCAGCACAATAGCTGTACCATGTGCCAGTGCAGGGACTTTTTGAGTACCTGTAGTCAAGGTTTGATGTCCTGGTAGGATGGGGTTGCCCCAGTTGTCCGGTCCCATTTTTGTGAGAAAATGAGATTGAGACGGGCAGGACACTAGAATCCAACCATATAGGAAAAGAATAAATAAGAAAGAATGGAAGGAGGGAAAGAAGGAAAAAAAAAAGAAAGGAAGGAAAGGAGAAGAAAATAAGGAATGAAAGAAAGAAGGATGAAGGGAAATAAAGAAGAGAAGAAAAGAAAAAAGAAATAAAAGAGAGAAGAAATAAAAGAAATAAAGAAAAATTGAAGGAGAGAGCGACAAAGGTATCGGGATGCTTTATTGGGAGAGTCACTGGGATAGGACGAGATAGCGGACATCTTATTTCATGGAGAAACTAGGACACATCCATCCTACGGAATTTAAAACCTTGCCTATAGTGTACTAGAACTGTACTAGGTTGGTATGGTATGCCTTGTACTAGCTAGGAGGGGTCGGTACTTCGAACCTTGCAATGGATTTGTTGTGGTGGTTCTTGATCATTTTTATTTTCTTATATTCCTAGATGATTTTAATTTCTCATTCATACTTTTGTATTTAAGTAGATATACTTGTTAGCCACTAATACATGAATTACTTGGATGCAGGGAACAAAACCAGACAGGTGGTGGTGGAACAGGTAACCAAGAATCTAGTTCAGCTATGAGTTGGTTTTTGGCTATTCTACCTTTCTGTAGTCACTTGAGATCTGCCATTTCCATGTATATCCCTAGTATATTTTGATATGTTGATGAGTTGGTGAAGTTGACTAGATGTTACTAAATTATCTAAACACATGAGCAGAATTTTCTTTATTATTAGAATAACTGGGATACTTAGGGATCCTTGGTTAATTAGTGCTGTGGATTATTGGCAAATAAACAGATTTTTGGTTGGTACTATTCAATCTGAATTCACCACTTATTTATTAAATTATTCCTAAGTTATTGCTCACTCACTCAGATGTTTTTGTTCCCATTAGCATTGTTCGATGCCACTGCTAATGCATGCAAGATGCAACATTCTTTTTCTTTTTATTTGTGCATCTGGGCATTTCTATACTTGTGTACATCCAACAACCTTTTTTTTATTTTTGGTCATCTCTCTCTCATGCGCGCGTACAGTGTTTGTGTGCATGTGCGCTTAAGTATGTTCAGTCTGTTGTTTTCTTGTTGTTTCTGAAAGCTGAACTCGTACAGTGTTTGTGTGCATGTGCGCTTAAGCATGTTCAGTCTGTTGTTTTCTTGTTGTTTCCGAAAGCTGAACTTGTGACTGATTTAATGCATACCTATGGGACTGCTTCAGTTCTGGCAAACATGGGCTGCTTTATTTTTGAATCTCGCATTTTCTAATGCCACTTTGTCCCAGGTATGCCTAACAATGCAGGGCTGGACTTGTTCATGAACATGTTTGGGGGAGTTGGAGCTGGAGGTCTTGGCATTCCTAATACCTCTAATGGTAAACATCCTATCATTTCCATGAATACCTTTGTGTCTCTTCATGTGATGAAACTATTCCATCTCTGCTGATCTTGGGGAACGAATATTGTTCTTGTATTTGCAGTGCCACCCGAAGAGCTTTATGCAACCCAGCTGTCTCAGCTTCAGGAAATGGGTTTCTTTGACACTCAGGAGAACATCCGAGCACTGAGTGCCACTGCTGGGAATGTCCATGCTGCAGTTGAGCGACTCCTGAGAAATCTTGGCCAGTAGATAATTGTGGGATCAATGTACCTTATTTTATAGTAGCCTTTTGCAAGATTAGTTGGTTTCACCTGTCTTCATAGCTTTCAAGAGGGCAAAACATAGATTCAGCTTCTATTTCTCAGCATGGAATAATTAGAGGTAATTGTCAAGGGCTTATGAAAATTTTTATGTTGGAGCCTTGTTCATGCATCTCTGTTGAGATAATGTATCTTGTCTGTTTTACATGTACATACACAAATCAAGTGTTGTTTTTTGTCCTGTGAACTGTACAAGCAGTGTATTTCTCCGGTTGTTTTCAATTTCAGTTTCTCCCTGTTACCCTGTATCACTAAATTTAATGAAATTGGTGTTTTGAATGGTGAGGGCAAACCTTTTGCAACTCTGGTTGCAGGAAATCTCTTGCTCAATTTATGATAGCTTGAATCCATCCAATTTGCTACAAAATTGGAATATACTGATTTTGGTGCTATGTTCGATGGAAATATTTTTAATAGCTAATGATTAGGTTACAACTTCTGGAATGTTCTTCAACCTTTTTTTTTTTTTTTTTCTTTTTGAATTTTTATCATTAACTAGCATGGCATTTATAGGACCCAATGATTTTTCCAATATAAACCGGTCATATGAGGCATGATATCCATGCAGTATTTGGGAGGAGCAGGGGAAAGTCAACTATGCCACTTGCGGAGTCTTTGTCATCAACAAACCTCTCAAAATCTTTTATTTTTTACGAACATTTTTGCTTGCTGAAATACTGACAATGAGCTTTATGAATCAAATTACTTAGTACCCTTGAAAAATATATTATACCAAGGATGTGAGTTAAAACTAAAGCTGTTTCAATCGCATCACATCAAACCCACTCTTTAATCAAAAGCATCTATGATTTTTAATCCAGTACATGATATGAAACAGAACAAAAATACAAAATAAAAGAACCAAGAAAGCAGTAAGACCAAAAAGAAACAGAGAAAGATCAGCAAGCTAAAGCTAGCATGAGATAAAGATAATGTACCGAAAGTTTTATAAGAAGAAAGAAGCTTACCATTCGGGATTCATGGCGAAGGAGATAGAATAGAATAGGGAAAAGGAGAAGAGAGAGGCTGGAGGTTATGTGCAGCGGACGAGGAGACCATTTTGGTTAGTAGGATCGGTGCTTTTAGTAGGATACGATGCAATTAACATCAAAGAATCTAAAACACGTACCTTTTTTACTTCTTTTTTAACTAATGTTGATACATGATATAAAAAGAATACTGCAACGTATACATTTGTCAAGGTAACTGCTGTGAAGATATTTTCAATTTTAATTTGAAAAAAAAAAAAACACCCTCTTGAAGAACTTATTTTATAAGTGTTGGGACTACATAGCAGCGTCAACTTGGATTGTATTTTTCCCTTAAAGCTTCAATTTTAAGAGATGTCGGTTCTCATTTAGGTTTTCTTTACCATGGTTTGTCCAAACTTAAATTTTAGCTTAGATGATGTAGGTAGGAGTTCGCCATGGGTGACTGCTGGTTGAAAAAGGTGAAGCCAAAAAAAACCGACTAGGAGAGCGACTCAGCTGGGAAGAGGAAAAAAAGAAAAAAGAAAAAGAAGAAAAAAATTATAAATTAACAAAATTTATAATGCAATATTATGATATAATATTCTAATATATAATATATTATATAAAATTCTTATTATTATATTATTTTATTAGAGAATAATAGGGATTTGAAGGGTAAAACTATTCGATTTTATAAAACATCGTTCTTGCATATATATATAACAAATAGGGAGGAGGACAAAAAAAAAAAAAAACTGTAATCATTAGAATCATTGCTTGAAAATTAGGGCTTATATACCCATCTCTATTCTCATAATTAATATCTTAAATATAATTTTTCTTACCTTCAAAATCCCATTCCGAAGCCCAATGTCAGAGTAAAAGGTTATAAATACTATCTTCTGATCCACCGTACACATCCGTCTGTATAAAAATTCGTTGTGATTTTTTTTTTTTTTTTGAACCAATGAAAACAAGGTCAACTAAGGTACTTTATATATATATATATATTTTAAATTAGACTTCAAATTTCATCCGTGCAAGAGGTTTTTCAACCTTTTATATTATTTTCTTATGTTCTTAATTTTTTTTTAATATTTATGAAAGCACTCGCATGCCGTCAGAAGCCTTGTAGGATTTGCCATTAAAAGAGAAGATTTTTGTGGTGTAGTTTATAAAAGGGTCATGACAAAGGGACACGTGCCATGGTGGTGGCCCCAAAATATAACTTTTGTTGACAATTTTCAGTACTCTCTCCAGTCGTTCTCAAAAATATTTATATTCTCCATTCAACTTGTCGGTATGCGAGATAACTCTTGAACCTAAAACGTAGGCACTTGGCATCAAATACGTTACGATATAACCAATAAATTTAACGCAAATACAATGGCCACAAAAATTGGATGGAGGTGGTTTCGACTGCACCCATTTGAAGTCTTAGCCTCCACTAACTTTTTCTATGGCCCTAGTGAGCCAGATTGAGATCAGTCCCTGGCCAATGCGTGGACTCCATCCATGCTCACACCAATGCTCCAGTTTCCTCGCATGGCAACTATTTTTTAAGTAACAGTAAATAGTAAGTTTTGCAATGAAAATTGCACTCTCCAAGGACACTTTTATTATTAATGTCATGGTAATATACTGCATCTATATTATGGTAATAATGATAAATTTTTAACTTACTGACACCTATCTAAGTTTACAATACTAAAAATCGATACTATTTCGACACCAGCTAACTGCAATAAATGTATGGTACGAAGATGGTATGTCAATGGCATGAAACAGTCTAATCTCAGACAACGAATCATTTTGGTTCTTTTCTGATCCATTCTATCACCCGAACTTACGTTATTACCTTTAAATATTATATATAATTATTTTGCAAATATATCATAATAACTTCATTTGAATACAAAGTATGTCAAGCATCATTATTCTATTGATATATGCTCATACATTTTGGCACAATGAGTATAACATGGAACTAAAATGATGAATTGATAAGTAAGCCGTAGATTGAAACATATAGTATTATTGTGAACCCATTTGTTTCAAACTAGCTCATAGTTCACTGAAGCTATTTAGTAAATTAAGTAGCCGAGTGTTGCTTTATCATTCTTGTGCAATTAGGCCATGCAAGTTACCGCAAAGGAATAAAGATAAGAAATTAAGGGCACACCCTCCCATAAAAAATTGAGGTTAAAGTTCTTTTTATCTCTTTCTCTTTTATAAATATTTCATTTTGGTTGGTTCCAACCTTCTAATTTTAGTTTCCAAGAGGCAACATGTGTATTAGAATGAATGCACACATGCAGTGCAGTCAAGAATAAATCCTCATGATCTCATGCTCTGGTGTTCCCATAAACCAAAATGGGCACTGATTTTGGCCTTTTAAGATAAAAGAGGTCAAAGATGGTTCAATAATTGTTAAGAAAGTAGAGATAGATATAAAGATGATATATGGGCACTGGACAAAGAAATAAATAATAGGGAGAGAGCTCATCGAGTATCATTAATTTATACATTTAAAAAAAAAAAAAAATCTTGAATCAAATGGAACCAGAAGCCATCTATTAACAAATTGATGGGATATTCATCCAATAGGCATCGCAATTAGGTCAATATTAGAAGGAAAAATTGCATATAATGCATGTTCATTATGCTTAGTTTAAAAAAAAAAAATCAAAAGAAAAAGAAAGAAAGAAAGTTTTATTTATTATTTCAAGAATTAGAATAGATGCAAACTTAGCTAAATATTAGGATAGGGACAAAATTACAACTAGATCTTTTCAATCAATATAAATATGATTTTTATTGGTGGACATTAATAAACTTAAGTACGGTTGGATTGTCAGGTTCTCTATTTAACAAGTGATACATGTATAATCATTATACTTAATAAATAATATACAGGATTAGTTTTACTTAGTCTCTTTGAACTATATAGTATTTTCATCTTCTTTTCTAAATTAAAAATATTCTTAATTAACTCCTTAATTATGATTTAATTTGTACTTCACCATGGCCATTTTAAAATATGTTAAAGTTAATAAAAAAGTGGCTATGTGACTATCACATGATCGTCACATGACCACTAAACAATGAATCGATAGATGCTAATAATAGTTATAAAATAATATATGCTGGCTTAATTAAGGTTAATTTAATCAAAATCTATTTAAGATTACTAGGGGTCATGTAACTACTTTTTCATTAACTTTAACATTGCTATAGTGAAGTATAAATTAAATAGCAATTAGAAGGTCAATTAAGAATTTTTTAGTTTAGAGAGGAAAAGCACAAATACTCCCTAGTTCAAAGGGACTAAGTGGGCTAAGTAAAATTAATCCGAATATAAGTCTGTTAAAAAATGATGATTAATATATTATAGCAAACATGTAATCAACTGCCCTTTAGGAAAGCTCCTAACTATTATCAATAAATTATAAAGTTTTTGTTAACATGTGCCCCTTAGAACAATTGTTAAAAATCATTTAATGAGCATCGAATGATTTGAATGGTGGTATTATAGCTTTGTCTAGTATTAAATCAAAGCATAAATATATTTTTTATAATTTTATTTATAAATTAAAAAATTATATATTTTTTTAATAATTATATTTTTCATGAAATTATTATGATCATAACTTTGGATTAATAAAAAAATAATTTCTTATAATTATTGCCAGAAAGAAATTATTGGTTAACCTAAAGCACAATGAAATTATTTTTAACATATTGATGCAGTCAAAAATATAATCATTAAAAATTATTATGATTCTTTAATTTATAAATAAAATTATAAAAAAATATTTATGCCATGATTACCATCATCCGAACCATTCAATGACAACAATAAAGTTTTGCTGGCAGTCGTTAACAGGCCCAACTAAATGCCCATTAAATGATCCTTAAGGAGTGACAAAACTCATTGAAAATTCATTGAGCCAGCGGTCACCATACGCCATGCTTTATTTATTTCTATGAATTCTTTTTGTTCGTCTGAGCTAATTTATTGCTGCCGTGGCATCTGGGTTCTACTTTAGTGGCCATTGCTGACGCGTGGCAGTTGGAAGATGATAACACGTCAGCATCCACCGGTGTCCGAGGTTGGTTATAGGGAGGGGGGCCCAAAAGAGATAAGAAGCCATGACGGCATGACGGCAAAGGCGTTCGTCTTCTTTCATACGCGAACGCGTCGCGTCGATCTCGACTATATCGCGATAATTCCGAACCACTCCCGATTTTCTCCTCATTTTATGCAACACTCCAACCGTACATGCCAAACTCCGGCGTCATCCTCAAACTTCCACTCAAAATTCGTTTTCGTCCTCCACCAACCTTTCAACCATTATGATTTAATTTCTCATATTTCAAAAATATTATATTTTCTACATTTTTATTAAATAAAATTAATAAAATAATTAATATTCCTATCAATTATAATTAATTTATATTAGATAAAATTATTTAAAATTAATAAAATAATTGGTATGTCTATTAATTATAATTTATTCATGTAAAAAAAATAAAAATATATTATTTTTAAAATATGAGGGATCAAATTATAATAATGAAAAGTTTGAGAATCAAAAAGAATTTTGAGTGAGTTTGAGGGCTAAAAATATAATTTAGCCTATAATTATGGATAGAAAGAAGCATCAAATATGTAATATATGTAAGTAAAAAATAACTTAGAAATCATATAGTTTTCTCCTAATGGAAAGACATGGGCTCCATAATTTTTTTAAAGTACTAAGAAAGTACATACACATCTCATAGACATAAATAGGGAGCATGCATAGTATATGCAGCAAGAATAAAATGGATGGGTATGGTATTGAGATTCTAGATCTTTTAAAATTGGTTTTGATGATAAATATTCTCTTTTCCCTTAAAAGAAGATAAATGTTCTTCTACTTTCAATCACTACATCTCTCTCTCTCTCTCTAAAAATAGAGAGAGAGCTAAGTGGAGGAGAGCATTTATAGTGTAAGTTCACGCATTAAAGAAGTGCTTATAAAAGCATAAGAGATGGTTAAATATTTAAATGGAGTTTGTAATACTTCAAAGATGACAATTATCATTTTAATTGTTGCCCTCTTTTTGGGATAAGAGAGAACAATGAATAGACTAATTGGATAAATGTTTGAGCAAGCCATTGATTTTTGTTGGAAAAGATAGAGAAACCATGAGTTTTATTGTCTTAAATTTTCAAGAATTTTCATTATTGAGACGTTGCTAGAGAAAAATCAAAATAAATAGACATAAAATATATTAGAAAAATAAAAGAGATAAGTTTAACATTATCTATTGCTCAGAAAAAGCCCTCCATAGCTATTACATATGACTTCTTTAATTGGAAGGATATATGTAATATTTATGTTCTAATAGATAATGTCGGATTGCAAGCTCAACCATTCAAAAAGTATATACTTAGCCTAGCTTGAACACAAACTCAATAGTTTCTTAAATTGAATTTAACCATCTTTATACTTCTAAATAAAAGTTTTACTATAACTAGGAAAATAATAAAAAATATAAACAATATAAAATGATCAATATAGTTATACCATTAAAATGAAGCCTCCATGGCTTAAATAGCTAGCTCCGTTGTCTATATAGCCATTTGCACATCGCTATATTGCTTCTATCTTTTAATAAAGAAGTATCTCACATTATCAATCCAAGTTATTGAATATGATTTATAATATCTAAAATTATTAAATATAAAAAATCACATCATTTAGTGACCTCTAGCCCATACATCATATTTAATAAATATATGTTATTTTATATTATTTAAATTTTTTATTTTTTGATCACTTGATGTATGAGCTAATTATTTTTAAATCATATGATTTTTTATATTTAAATATTTTAATAATAATCTGATAGCATTAATTTAGCTTTAAGTAGATTTGAGTGAAGATCCATTTAGCATCGCAAAATTAAATTACATATATATATATATATATATATATATATATATATATTTTCAAGATTCAAACTATTGAACATGATCTATATTATAAAATACACTCAAAAACTAATTTAATTACTTATTGGAGGTAAAAAAATGTCAGTACTATCACTAACAACATATTAACATTTTTTGTAATCCTTAAGTGCTTAATTAGTCAAGAGTATAGCTTGTAACTAAATGGATGATGCACATTGTAACAAAATTGGTATAGTTGTTTAAGTTGTTATTTTTGATGAGATGCTTGGGTTTGATCTAGTTTAAAAAGAATACGATCATTTCATAAAATGAATAAATAATTATTAATTAACTTGATCATTTGAGAAAAAAAATGGAGTCTCATTCAGCAAGGGAGAAAGGAAATAACTTAAAGTTCTGGTAATTTGGTGCTTGGATAAAATATATTTGGTTGTTTTTCTAGGAAAATTAATAGAAAGAGAAAACCTTTACTATATTTGCGAGTATTTTATAGAACTAAAGTTATTGTATCTTCCCCTTTGTCATGAATTTCTTTGTCACTAAATATTTCACACTAAAGAAAAGTTTTAGATTACATTGCTAAAATTTATAATCATATTTGATCTATCAAACTTCATCAACCGTTCGTTCTGATCCATGATGCCGTATGCGGCAATCGGAACCGTCTCCGATGGATAAGTCAATCGGAGGGTTCCCTCGTTCATCGGATCCCGATTCTAGAAGCGAGATATCGGCAATTTATCCAAGTCCCGATAACTGACGCAACGATGGACTAGTTGTCACCATTGCCGGTTTCTGGTTCGTCCGAGTACCCAATCTTCTCTGGCGGGCCCCGACCCATAAATTACGCGCCAAGCGCCCGCAATCCCCTGCCCTCGGATATAAAGTCCTCCTCCTCCTCGTCCGGGCTTGAGAAGCTTGCGGACGAAATCGCGAGCAGAGAGAGGGCAAGGTTCCTCATTCAGTCATTCTTATCCCCACCACCACCACCCACCATCCAAAGAGAGAGGACATAATCTTTGTTCTCCGCTCATGGATCCTTACAAGGTACTGTTTTTTTTTTTTTTAATATATATATATGGGAAATATTTCGAAGGAGATAATCTATTTGGATTGGTTTTCTTTGTTGTTGATTTATTCTCCAGATGGTGGTGGGTTGTTTCTTTGCTTGTTTGCTTCTTTACTTACTCTTTTGTTACGGTTCTTCGAATCTGTTAGAAGTTTGAATTTATCTCATGATTTCTGTTGTTTTTTATTGGAATTAATGATGAGTGTTGCTCTTTTTATCAATGGATTAGCTTCAAATGTTTGGTTTTTCTTTTTTTTTTTTTTCTTACTTTTACTTGACTGATAGTTTTTCTTTTCATTCTAATCTTTCCTTTTTACCAAGATTGTTTTCATTGCTGGTTATGTTTGTTGGAATCTTTTGAGATTTAAATTTACGTCATGATTTCTGATGTTTTCTTGGAATTATCATGAGTTTGTCAATTTTATCACCTCTAAATGTTTGATTTTTCTTTTTCTTATTAATAGTATTTTGTGAATCATCTATCATTTTTTATTAAGTTTTTATTTGTTGAGAAATCTGGATATTTGATCTTATTTTGTAATCAGTGGGTTGTTTTTAATCAAAATTCAATTCCTTTATGTTGGGGTGATTTGTTTGATTATCGTTTTCTTATTGTATTTTGATTTTTTTTTTTTTTTTTGTTTTGCAGTTCCGCCCTTCGAGCGCCCACAACTCTCCCTTCTGGACCACCAATTCTGGTGCCCCTGTTTGGAACAACAACAACTCCCTCACTGTTGGAACCCGAGGTAATACCTTTTACTTCCTGATTTGTTTGATCTATCTTTTTCTTCCCTGATGTACTTGTTGGCTGAATTAGTCTGCCATCTGGGTTTGTGAGCTTTTGTTCTTGCCTTGCCATGATGCTGCATAAAATTTTGTAGCTGGAGATACCTGTAGTGTTTCTTGCACAAATTGGGATTTTTTTTTTTCTCTAATGGTGTTTATTATTCTTGTTAATTTTACTGAGATGCATAAAATTGGCGGTTTGTACCTTTGTGGAACTCAACAATCTGATGGGCTATCTAGTTCATAAAATTGAAGTTTAAATAAGGTGAATCAGTTTTGTGCCTTGAAAAAACTGATGGAGGTTAACGCAAATTTGCTTTCAGTTGTAGTGATGAAATGCTTATAGTAAACAAAAATCTTTGTTAAGTTCTGCCAATTTGTGTTTATTACTAAAGGCAAGAACTTTTTTCTTTTGTTTTGATTAAGAATAAAAAAATAGTGATGAGATTACGGTTAAAGCAATTTCAAATGTCATTTCATTTCCATTCATGATATTTACCTTGCTTCTTGCAACAATACCGTGATATCCTAGGTGCAAAGACAAGCCGTTTAGGCATAAGGGGAAAAGGCAAGAAATTCTGTCAAAAAATATTTTATTTTAGGGTTCTTTCTTGATGGGCTAGGTTTAGAAAATGTACTTGTATAGATAATTATTTTGCATGCAACCAACTTATATTTCTTCAGTAGCTGTAATAATGGCTATAAAGTGTTTTTTTTATTACTATGTAAAGGAAAACATCAACTATGGTAGAGGCATCAACTTTGCTTACTATGGTTTCCAAAACAATAAAAGAAAGAATCGAGCTCTAATATCTTCATTTTTAAATATGTCTTGGTTCCACTGCTCTGTTATTACCATATACATACACTGAATCACTAAAAATCCATGACTAAAGAAGGGCCAAAAGTGTATCTCTGAATAATGCAAAAGGCAGGTAGGGATTTAAAATGTATCTCAATATTAGTTTTTAACAGTTATGATATAGATTATGGTCATTGGATGTCTGATATTTTCTCAACTCTAAATGTAAAAGAACAGCTATCTCAACTTCACTGTTTCCCAAACTTCTGGGGATGATTTAATGCTCATAGAGTGTCTGTGAGTTGGAATGCAAGATCATATTTTGGGTTGTCCATTCTAGATTTTTATATTTCATGATGATGCTTGCAAAGGACTTATCTTTTTGAGACTCTAAACTTACTAACAGTCATTTCTGTGGTGCTTTTAATTTGGTCTATGGAGTACTTATAGTGGAAACCTCAAGCAAATTCAATTTACTTGATTATCAACCTTAAATAGTAGGAATACAATTTGCTGATTAGTTTATCTAGATTGGTGCCAACCATAACTGATTTGATTTGGTGTATTGATATGGTTATACAAATCTGAAGTAAGGCTGCTGTAACTTTGGTGAGTAAACCACCATATTTCTCTTTATATTGGAAAGGTACAATTAGAACAGTTATTTCTTTTTTTATAGTATATTTTGCAATTTCTTGGTGATAGTGTGGTTCAATATTCCTGACATTGTTTTGATTTCTAGGGCCTATTCTCCTCGAGGATTATCATCTCATTGAAAAGCTTGCTCAGTTTGATAGAGAGCGCACTCCAGAACGTGTTGTTCATGCAAGAGGAGCTAGTGCCAAGGGGTTTTTTGAGGTCACTCATGATGTTTCTCACCTCACGTGTGCTGATTTTCTCCGTGCTCCAGGGGTCCAGACTCCAGTCATTGTTCGCTTTTCAACTGTTATTCATGAGCGTGGGAGTCCTGAAACCTTGAGAGACCCACGAGGTTTTGCTGTGAAGTTCTACACCAGAGAGGTAATAGGGCTTGTCTGTTCATATGCCTTCTTTTGCTTTAGCTGCAAATTCATGAAAATGCTTCTGCATTGGTTTAAATATTTTATTTTTGTCATGTTGCTTATGCTTTAACTCTATTTCCATAGAACCTGGATGTCTGTATTTCTTTTTCTTTCTTGTGGTAAACTTGTTGCGACTGAGCATTCTCAGGTTCTTTTTCTGCCACATCGGATGCTTAATCTTGTGTTACTGTGGATATCAGAACTGATTATGTTAGAACTGTATGCTATCTTGTTCAGAGTAATAATTCTTCATACCTATAACAGTAATTAAGTGGTTTCCACACTATCATTACTATGCTACTGGTTTTGTGACTTTTATTCATCTATTGAGAACTGTAAGATTTTACTACCCATGAAAGGTTCACATGTTAGTCATAGTAATATGGTAGAATACAAGCATGCTATTTTGCACTAAGATACCTTTCAAAAGGGATGCAACTGTTCTTTCCTCCACAAAGCTATTCACAAATACATCTACATGTAAAGGCACAAATGCATTTATTAAAATAATGATAACATTTTCCTTGCGCTCATTTCAAATATTTGTATGATGGAAATTCTTTTATGTTTTTACTGAGATCTTGATGCTTGTGATTCCAAAATTTTAAAATTTATAACAGATTGGAGGATGAACTAGTGATTTTGATTTTTTTTTTTTTTTAAGGAAATAGAACTAGTGATTTTGAAAAAGAAGTTGCACTTATCATTGTTCTACCATTCTTTATTGGCCTCAGGGTAATTTTGATCTTGTTGGAAATAACTTCCCTGTGTTCTTCATCCGCGATGGGATAAAGTTCCCTGACATGGTCCATGCTCTCAAGCCAAACCCAAAGTCTCACATCCAGGAGAATTGGAGGATTGTGGACTTCTTCTCCCACCATCCGGAGAGCTTGCACATGTTCACCTTTTTGTTTGATGATGTTGGTGTGCCAGCCGACTACAGGCACATGGATGGTTCAGGTGTCAATACCTACACTCTTATCAACAAGGAAGGAAAAGCTCACTATGTTAAGTTCCATTGGAGACCAACATGTGGAGTAAAGTGTTTGTTGGAGGATGAGGCTGTGATTGTTGGAGGCAACAATCACAGCCACGCCACCAAGGACCTTTATGATTCAATTGCTGCTGGAAACTATCCTGAGTGGAAGCTTTTCATTCAGACCATTGATCCTGATCATGAGGATAGGTTTGATTTTGACCCACTTGATGTCTCCAAGACGTGGCCAGAAGACATCTTGCCTCTCCAGCCTGTTGGCCGCATGGTCTTGAACAAGAATATCGATAACTTCTTTGCAGAGAATGAGCAGCTTGCCTTCTGCCCAGCAATTGTGGTGCCTGGAATCTATTACTCAGATGACAAGCTGCTCCAGACAAGGATTTTCTCTTATGCTGATACTCAGAGACACCGTCTGGGGCCAAACTACCTGTTGCTTCCAGCTAATGCTCCCAAGTGTGCTCATCACAATAACCATCATGATGGATTCATGAATTTCATGCACAGGGATGAGGAGGTAGTCTTTAATTTTTCATGCTCACTTTTGTCCTCTGAGGTGGTCTTCAGATTCTACTGTTATATCCGTTTATGTTCATGATTTGTGGTGTTTTCCAGGTGAACTACTTCCCTTCAAGGTATGATCCTGTTCGACATGCTGAGAGGTTTCCAATACCATCCCGCATTCTTACTGGAAGGCGTGAGAAAGTGAGTGCCTGTCAACATAGATTTTTTCTGGACCTTATGCTTCTGTCATACTGCAACCAGAAATAACTATGCTTTATTAAGTTGAACTGAATAATATTTCACTATTAACTGCCCCATCAACACACCCCAAAAAAAAAAAAAAGCAAAGAAAAGAAAAAGAAAAAAGAAAAAAAAAGGAAAGAAACTTTGCTATTTAGTCTGAGCATCTCTGACAGAATTTTCAGATAAGAAGCACATTGAAAGAAAAGATGTTCTTTTCCTTTCACTTATGCTAAATGGTGATGCCTTTTTCTCGGTTATACCCAACAAAAGAGTTGAATATGCGAGGAAAAGAGTGTACAATGTTTCAGAATGCTGTATTAATTTAACAACAGAAGACAATGTTTCCCTGGTGCTTAGGAAAGTTTACTAATGTTGTTCTCCATTGATGATCGCAGTGTGTGATTTACAAGGAGAACAACTTCAAGCAGCCTGGAGAGAGATACCGCTCCTGGGCACCTGACAGGTTTGCACTCACAGATCACATTTAAGCCTCAATTATGCATGCATACCTAATACACTGAGCTCATGAGCTAATGATATATTTCTTTTTAGGCAAGAGCGTTTCGTCTGCAGATGGGTTGAGGCATTGTCTGACCCTAGGGTCACCCATGAAATCCAGGGCATTTGGATCTCCTACTGGTCTCAGGTTAGACTTCTTCCCTTCTCCTGCTGTTCAAACTGATCCATGCTACATCTATGTACCAACATGCCCTCATGGAGAGGTCTATCAGATGATGAATTTTCTGTGCTAAGTTCATTAGCGTTTTGTATTAGCGAAATGAATTCTGATCGAAGTTTTATATGGCATGCAGTGTGACAGGTCTCTGGGTCAGAAGATAGCAACTCGTCTTAATGTCAAACCAAGCATGTGAGGTGATGCAGTATGGTCACCAATTGGTCTTGAGTGATATTGTTATATAGAGAAGGGACTCAGTAGCATTCACATAGTAACCGATGTTAATTTCAGCAATGTTTATAGTACTTCTGGTTTAATAATGTATTGATATGCTATGCACATTCCAGGAGGAGTGCTTTTAAATGTTACTCTATATTGTTAATAACTATCTGTGCCTTGGTTGCTGATAACTACAGCATTTATTTCTCATATCTTGAGTTATTTTGCCTCTGTCTAATTTGAACCTAGGTTAGCTTCATTGCATGTTTTCCTTATGAAGAGAATGAGAAGAGTACATAAATAAAAAAATGAATAACTTGCCTTTGGCGCAAAGTAATAGTGGTTTATGATTGGTTCATGCTCATCATTTCTGATTCTAGTGTGCAACATGGTAACATGCTGTACTTCTATTCTGATTGTGCGCCTGTTAACTGTGCTGTTACTCTTATTTTCTCCACCCATGATATCTTTTCTTTTGAAAAAAAATGCGATTCAAAAAAAAAAAAAAAAAAAAAAAAAAAACCACTGTGGTAATGGAGGTAATGTGCGTAGAGTATATTGTTTCAAAAATATATAAATTAGCTGAAAGTTAGCTGCATATGATTTAGAACATTTAGACCAAGTTCAACTTTTGATTTGCAAATTAAATAGTTTATACTATGTCTTTACTCACTAAAAATATTGCTACTATTCACTTTTTGTGAACTAGATACATAGGCAACATGAATAAAAAATGTATGATTTTTGTTATAGTCATTTTATATGCCGTGATTTATATCAATAATATCAATTTTTATTTATAATGCATTATGTCCAACAGTATCAATTTTTATTTTGAAAGGTTTTTTATTAATTTTTACTTAAGTTTTTAAAATTATATAATTTTATTTCACTAACAGATTAATTGAATCATTCGCCTACCTTAGGGCCTCTTCTAATAATTGTAAACTATAATTTTAATTGCTGAGGATAAGGTTGAGAGCCTTGTTATGCGCAGATCTCCTCCCATGCGGCATTGAGTACCGGCAATGCTTTACAATTTTTTTTTAATAATGAATGCTAGTTACTGAGATCATTTAAGTAGATTATAAAAATGCCACATCAAGTTTAGTCTGCTAATATTCTATTCAACTATTAATGAAACGTACCATGCCAGCTGATGCAAGTGTGGGGCGTTGCGTTGGACTGACTGCATCTGCGAAACATCATTGTTCTATTTATATATTCCAAGTGCTGCAAAATAAATTTAAAAAGCTATGTTAAGAAAATAACATTCATCATCCAGCCCAATCCTTCACGCATAACAGGTATGGTCACCTAATAAATGATGGCTGCTAGTTCTTAATTAATGCAAGCATATAGAGTTTTTTTGCACCTTCAAAGTATAATTCAGGTCAAATGATAACACATTGTGAGTATTTGAGAAGATTGGACCATAGTTATAAAACTTGGCCACATTGATCCAACTAATGAGCCAATGATCCGAATCTCTGATCAATCTAATTTTTTAATTAGATTATTTGTATGATTGATCCGATCAGAACTAGATGAGCTAAATGATATTTTTGTTGACCCTGTGTCTTGATAAAGCTAAACTGATTTTTTTATGTTTTTCTAAAATTAATTTTTAACCAATATAATTCTAATATTGGATTTTATTTTTCATCTTTTAGTCTAGATTTTTGTTTCCCTTGGCTCTAACTTTCTTTCTCATATCTCTCTTGCTCTCATCAATGTATTATTTTTTAAATAATTTAAGATTAATTTTAACTATCACTATAGATATTATATTTTATTATAGTTTAAAAAACTTAATTTTAAAAGTTTAAATTATCAAATTATCAAATTATTTGAATTCTATAGTGAATTTATTTTTATCTATCATTATTAATCAATTTTTTAAAAAAATTCTAATTATATTTTAATCATTCATGTGGTTCGGCAATGGCTCCGGTCCCTTAGCTATAGGGATAGCAATTTTTGATATGATTCGTGAACACGACTCGAACCCAATACGAAGTTAGTTGGTTTGAATTGAGTATAAACGTATTCGAATTATAAATGGATTGATTCGTTAAACATAATTAATAAATAAGTCGAGTCACGGGTGAACCTGCTAACTTGAAATTGATTTGTTGTTGATCCGATTATTAAACGGATCAATTCGTGCAACCCAACCTGCCAACCCAAATACGATCCGACCTATTTATTTAAGTTAATATCATTATTTAATTAATTATTATTTAATGATGATAATTATATACTTATATAAGGATTTTATATTTATTTTTTTAAATAAAAAATTTTTATTTATATTTTAGTTATAATTTTTATATAATTATTTTATAAGTGAATTAGCAATAAACATGTTATATAAGTTATATGGATTTTATATAGATTATATGGATTATGCGAATTATACGGATTATATGGATTACATAGATTATCTAAATTAAATAAGTTACATGAATTATATCGTATATTTTATGTAATATATGTGTCAGATTAGAATTGAGTTTTTTTATTTGATTAATAAATAATTTAAATTCAGATTCACCTATTTATCGTTATATTTTGAAATTGGATGCGATCCATTTGACCTGATTTGCATCCTATTTCAATAGACTTACGTCCGGCAACTGATCGCAGGCAGTTTGGGAAGTAAGCCTAAACCTATTAACAAACAAGATGTGGTAACGGGATTTGAATAAAATAATAAAAGTTATCACGTCATGCTAGTTTAAACCCAAATAGATAATGTACCGTCCATGATCCATCCATTAACGATAGACCGTTTCGCGCATGTCCCCCAACCTCTGGTCCACTCTGTTCCCCTGGAATGTTTCTTCACGCATCCAACCACCTTTAAGCAAACCAGGGGCCGGCAGCGGAAAGCCTCTTCCATCTCTATCCTTCGCCCTTCGACCGACCCTAGTTTACGCTTTGGTTTGATCTCAGAGTCGCATCTCTCGCCCAGCAAAGCTATAAAGCCCGGTCTGGTGCTCCGCGGAGGCAGTGCATGTTCTCCATCGCCCCTTCTTGCTTCTCTGGCCGCCCTCCCCGCGATCCCCGGACCCTCAGACCCCTCGATCTCGCCCTCCTACTCTCTTTCCCTATTTATGCCCCTCCTCCTCCTCGCTTCGTCGCTCCGCTCACTCGCCCTTGCCTTCTTGGTTTGCCGCTCTGCTTCCCCCGGCGACGCCCTCGCGGCCTTCACCACTCCGGGCCTCCTCTCGCCAAAGGTAAAGCTCGGTCCCCTCTCTTTTTAGATGATATACAATTGTGACCATAAAGAGGACATAGGCCAAAGTCTTTTTAGAAGCTCTCAAAAGAGTCTGGTTTTGTCTTATCAGAAAAAAAGGAATCTATGTTGCAAATATACAAAGTAGTGAGAGTAAAATGCATTTATCAACCCTTCTGCTGGTTAAAGGCTGTATTCTTTAGTTCAATGCTCTGTGAGATTTTTTTGTGATGGTATTAAATCTTTCATAATGTTAACATAATGTTATTATATATGTGAGAAACTAATTGAAGAAAATTCACACATCTCTGATCTTTGATTTCGTTGGGAAACTGTGGGGATTCTTGACGTGCTCACTGTCTTTTTTGGAATTTGGCTGCGGATGCTCTCTCTGGTCTAATTTATGGCTTGGATTTTGTTGCATTTTTGGCTTGAGGTGCGTTTCTATTATTGATGTGCAATGTGTGCTTGTTGATGAACCATACGTGGATTTTGATCCGTTCGAATCAATACGCCGCATTAAATGCTGTTGAACTTTTTGTGAACTTTCAAACAGAGAAACTTTCATGGGTTACAACAATTCAGGTTGATATTATTTATTTATTTATGAGCTACGCTGACAGAAAAGATTCATGAATCGTTTTTTTTTTTTTTTTTTCCGTTGGTTTTTTTCTAATGTTTATTGTGTTTTCAGTTTAACATATTCTGCATTCTTTTAGTCAGTTAACATTCTTTTAGTTTGTTAAGTCTTTATGCTGAATGCTACTGATTCATAGATGTTTTTGTATCTCAAGGAACGCAGCCAAATTTTTCACCGTATATATTTTATTTACAATGTTAAAATGGTTATATTTCAACCTAGCCTTTTTGTCTCCTGTTGTCATTTCTCATGCTCGAGTTTTTTCCCATTTGCCAAATAGTTTATTACTACCGGTGCATAAGAAGTCTTGATGATTTGCCATTTTGTTCCCAGAAAATTCAATTATGGATGAGACAGAGAAGTCAAATTCAGAGAAAACACTCTTTTCATGGCTGAGACTATGGGAATTTCCAGACAAGTACATCTTTGAGCCAGTTGATAGTGTTGTTGATTCATATTTGGCAGTCAGTCGTGTTGATGGATCAATGAAATTGATCGGTCTGTCCTTCCTTCACAATTCCTTTTGCCAATTTTCTATGCTAAAATTCTACTAATGTCACAGGCATGTGACTAAGGGTTTTCAGGGAAGATCAGTTATTACATATAAAGACATGCATAATAATTTGCAAATATGAATGGCAGAGGAGTTGACATTATAGATACAAGCATAGTAATATGTAATTATGAATGATGTGTGTGTGTGTGTGTAATAGAATGTAGTTTTTATATATATGTATATGTGCATGTATCCTTGAAGTAGAGGTTGTAGATCATGGTATTCAAACTTTGCTAACTTATGCTTCATCTCTTGGTTCCTTTCCATGCTGTTTAAACAATGATTGGTGGGAAGCTTAACATTTCTTTAATTTAATCTCCTTATTCTCTCTCTCTCTTTCCCCTCCCCCCCCCCCCCCCCCTGTTACCACTCCTAGCTTCTATGTGTATCTATGTAATTACATAGATGATTTTTAAAACATTTTCTTCTAAAGGGAAAATCTCCTTTGTGAAGAAGTGGCTTGACGCAAGAAAAATCCATACTGGTGCTGATCTTGTGCTTGTTTCAATTTTGTTTTTAATAACTAAGTTAAAGTCTATTTTAGGTGTCTTGCATGAGCTTAAGAACACAGAGATGTTCTATAAGAGAGTTTGTCGATATATTGGAACCTCAGTAATTAAGCTTGTGTTTTGTTAACTGGGTGTTCTCTCGATCAAATTTATAAACCCAGCTAATGTTTTTTTTTCTGTATTGATAACTAATGTCTATTAACCTTGAGACCATGTAGCGAGGGATTATTTTTGGACGGAATTGAAAGATATCTTTTCAGAGTTTTAGAGGCGTCGAAGATAATTAGCGTTTATGCTATGATTAGGTTCTCTAATGAAAGAGGCAGTCATAAGGCTATAGAAGCACGGAGGGTTTTAGTAACTTCATGAGGGTCTCACGTTGCTAGATGCTTGCTTTTGCAATAGGTGTTTCACCTAGTCTAGATGCTTGTTTTTGCAATAGGTGTTTCACCTAGTCTACTGGTCTTGAGAACTGGGCCTGGCAAAGCCAAACAGGTTTTTGATTTTCTTGGACCTCAAAGCTAGGTTCCATTTGATCATGCATTATGCTTTTCTAAATATTGGTTCTAACTATGCTCCAATTGGTTTGAAGTCTGGCTCTCCTCTTCCTTGTCCTAAAATATTTTAGTTCATGAGACTTGCCTTTAGTTTGCTGAATTGACAATTTTTATTTCATCTTGGTGGAACTAGATGATGTTGGAGAGGCATACCAACCATTTCGTATCAGTCCATTTGGGGGGCCATTTCTCTAGCCCATATCTTAGTATAAGTTAAGGAATCAAAGTAGTCAAACAACATCTATGACATGGCAAAGAGTTGATGATTAAGCTTTAATTATTTGCTTTGGCTCACAAATGTGGCTTTTGGAGTTTCTAGGCTTTGCTAGATGTGGTTCATGCATGTGTCTCATAGAGTCTTGGGGGAAGTTAATGTTTATTCCATTAGAAAGTTGTAATATATTAATGCAAGGGATACAAAAAACCATCTAGAATTTATATTAAGGCATGTAGTAGGGAAAGAAGGAATGCAAAGGATTGTTATGTTGGAATGTCTATTTGAACCTAGTGAGTGTCATTGTTCTCCTACTCTCTTCTACTCTTAGTTTCTTTTACTTCCTATACTAAATTCCTGTGGTTTCAGCATCACAAGAGATGTTGATGAATTTGGTTTGAGAAGCACACATGCAAAATCTTGAATATGCCCAAGTTGAAGAATTGGTCATTAATTCATGAAAAATTATTAAATATTTTAAAGTATATGTAAAATAGTTTTATGTTATTTATAAATGTTTAAGTTTCAATGGTCCAATAGTGTAATGAGACACACACATAAGATAAGGAACTTTTAGTGCTTATAATGGTCCAATCTTATTGGCTTATGTGAAATATTAGTGGATAGAACCATCATGAAATATATTGTGTTGTAGGTGCTCATATTAATGTCATTCTTTGGTTAAGGGCTGTAGTTTATTGATGAACTGGATTGTAGTCATCAAGCCATCTTAAAATTTAATTAGATCAAGAGTTGGCTTATCAAAGAAGGAATTTTCTACTGGCTTCAACGTAACATGCTCTTTCTTTCACCTTGAAGAGAGACTTGGCAGCTCAAAAATCATGTAAAGACATGTTAATTGATAAGTTTCTCAACTCATAAATGATAAAGTATTGAACTCTAAGGGTCACCCTAATCATGAAGTAGTTATGGAGCTCCAAAAGATTTAGCTCATTATGAGTTATATAATTTGAGAATGGTCACGTTAACCATAAAGGAGTTATGGAACTCCAAAAGATTTAGATTATTTGTGAGCAGATAATGGTTATAAAATTCTAAAAGAAAAAAGAAAGCCATCACTTCTACATAAAGGTTCTAAGCTTGAAGCAGAATAAAGGTTTTGATATAAGAAGAGCATGCAGGTGAGCCTAGCAGGATTTTTCGAGCTGCGCTAACGTATGCTTGTGAAAATATTGGGTGACTTCTTGGTAGGACCTTGAAAGGAAGATCTTTCTTTTACAGAATCTGGTAAGATACATTGCTATTATTTTATCCATGTTGATCATATGGAGGTTGTTATGTTCCTAGTTTCTACTATGCATATAAAATGGACGCATTCTAGCAATGGTGTAATGGAATATGATCCAGATGTCTCTAGTAGTTAAGCTCACAATAGAAGTTGTGATTATGGAACTCATTGCTGATGGTCTTACAATTGGCTTATTTGGGCCAGTCACAAGATTTCTCTTGGAGGATAGACCTATTCATTGGTTTCATACTAGGCATCTTTAAGATTTCTGTGTAGGTAATAGTTGTCATGAGTCATGGCTCCAAAATTCAAACTTGATTGAATCTCGAGATATGATCCTAGCAATCAATTCAAAATATCCTTGAAATTTAACATCCTTAAAGAAACCATATGATCAAAATATAAATAACTTTAAATTTGTCATAACCCATAATAATTAGATAATAATTCACTTGCAATCTTCATATTTCCTATTTTGCACAATGTTACACTATTTATTGATGATGCCAAAAACAAAAAAAAAAAACTATGCTTCAAAGTCCCTTTGTTAGTCACCTGTTTGATAAACAACTCCAAAAACATTTAGTTTTCTTTTTTAAAAGAGTTCAGTATCTATATCTTCACTAATTTTGAAAAATTGTAGAATCAGTGGAGTGAGATGTATAGCTGAGCAAGAGAACTTCGACCATGGTCAAGAATTTAAATTTCCATTGAAAAGCTAATGACTTAAATCCGTACTCGTAAATTGGATTTTCTTTGGAGGGTTCAAGTGTGTGCTTGTTGAAATAAATTGAAGTTTTCAATAAGAAATCAGAACTGGTGAGAGTATCAAAACACATGGTTTGGAGAAAAGTTCATATATTTCATGACAAATCATGTCAAATAAATTTTCAAAGATTCAAATAAAGGTTCACCGGTGTGCTTAATTCAAGATCTTCTAGCAAGGAAGAAGACAATAAAATAGTTAAAATCCATTTTGCAACATTTTACATTAAACTCTGATTTTTCATATGGTGTCACTTTCTTGTAAGGTTCACTTATTCTGTTGAGGCTACTCGTATCCTCATTGCAAATGCGAGGCCACTTATATCCTTATCAATAATTGAATAAGGCCACTCATTATCCTAGTTGCTATTGCAAAGGAGGCCACTCATTGTCCTTAGGGTGCATTGATACTATTTTGCTAAGAGTGCTAAGAGTAATAGACTAGTATGGTTCGGTATGGCCATACTGTTTAGGTGGACCAGGGAGCTCCAAGCTATGAACTACCCCAAATCAGGCCGAATTGGGTAGTTTAGTTCAGTTTAGGATGGTTCAATATGGTTGATTTGGAGTCGATTTGGACGGTTCTCTTGTACCAAACCCAAACATTAAACCATTCTGGTTTTGGACTGGTTTGGTTCGGTTCGCCCCAAACCACCCGATTTAGGATGGTTCAGTATACCATGCTCCTAGTGCTTGTCATTTTGTTCTGGTAGACGTGACATCTATTTTCTTTTCATTGTTAGTTCACCTTATCCATAATAACCATGATGTGATTCCTCTTTTAATATTCCATCATTGCAAAATATTACATTATGAATAACTCTGCATCTTAACCGTGCTTGTTAGCATAGTAAAACTACTCTTTAATATTTCAAAAAATTCTGAATGTATTCTCATTTTTTTCCTTTTTCTTCTTTGGATTTCTCTATAAACAAATTAATTGATAAATTTTCAGTTATTATTCATGGTTTTTTTTCATGCATTATTCACAAGTAATTCAAGAAATTTGAGTCATGAATTATTAGAGCCATATATTATTGTTGATAGTGTCGTCCATTTGTTGTTTTTGCCCATCCCATGCTTGTTTTCATCTATATAGGTACAACTTGTTTTTGCACCCACTTGATACATAGGTTAAAGATCACTTAAATACATGTTTCTTGATTTCTTTGCACTTTCAGTAGTATAGATTATGATCAACAATATGAATATTTGATTTAGATGCTCTATTATTGATTTTAGAATTAAGAGTAGGTACCTTTTCTTTAGGTGCATAGCTCATCTGTGTGTGTGTGTGTATCTATCTATGCATGCAAAGTATAACATAACAATGTATATCAAGGTTTGTTGTATGGGGAACTGGTACTATTTTGATACTGGTACGGTTTGGTACTGGTTGTATCATACCGAACTGATGGTATATCCGTCAGATGGACTAGGAGCCCTCAACTCATGAATCACCCTAAATTAGGCCAAACCGGCCAGTTCAGTTGGATTCGGGGTGGTATGTCGGTATAGGGTTGGTTTGCCCTCCTTTAATGAATCGAGAGGCTGAACTGTCCCAGTTTTGGGCTAGTTTTGTTCTATTCACCTTGAATTATTGAATTTGGGATGGTTTGGCATACAATTATATATATATATATATATATATATATATATATATATATATATTGTTATATTCTTTTCTTGTTTAGTTCCTTATCATTGTTTTTTGCTTCAAATTCTTCTGAACTTTTGGTGAATTTTCTGCAAATTTTCCAAATTCTGAATCTCTGCCTAAGCTGAATTATTCCATTAGGACCAAGTCTATGTTTGTATGTATGTACCAGTATCTTTTTTTCCAAAATGTTCTCATGGAATTGCTTGCTCATTTTTAATAACCTTATAATCTCACTTTCTTCCCTTCCCCTTCTCTCTCAACATGCATGCACATGCACCTGTACACACACATGCACAAACCCTCCAACACCCCCCTATGTTGTAGATTCATCTATTCCACTGTTTACTTTCCATTCAGGCGTATTGAATATTAGCAGTTTTGCTCTAAATCTGTGGGTAGTGGGGATTTACTAATTTTTTTGTTGAGTATTATTATTCTTTGGTTTTCATTTCAGCTGTCAAGTTGGTTTACCATGGTTGCTACATATTTTATTTAAACAGGAGAGATTCCACAATGTGGTGCTGTGCAGTCTCCAAAAGTGTGCACTGTCTTTGGCATTATTGGAATGCTCAAGCTTTTAGTAGGCAAGTGAACTATTATCTACAGTATCTGGCTATATATTTTATATTTTTGATTTGCAAATTTAATTTGTCTCACCATTCACCAAGCAATGAAGTGAATTCTAAAAATATATTAAGAATTATTTTAATTCTTGCTGGTTGCGATGATGTTTTGGCTCCAAATAATAAGAAGGATTCACTTAAAGGAGAATTAAGATTTGTAATATATGTGATGAACAAATTTGTATTGGTACTGGTATACTGTTTAAAAAGATCTTTGTAGGCTTGTCCTTTTCCTTTATCTTTTTTGTCAATGTATAATTGTTCTTCATGATTGAAGTATGGTGAAATATAGAATGATAAAGTAGAGGAAGCAGATGATCAATGTTCTAAAAGTTCTTTATTTCGTCAGTCACCTACTCAATACTGTAATTATCTTTAATCTAGTACTTGTGTAAATATGTTACATATGAAGAAGAAACCAAGACAATGTCACCTGGATGAAATCAAATGTCTGCAAGTCTAAATGATGTCAGTGGCATTGTACATGGAGTGTACACTGCTAGTTTAAATGATTATCAGCACGTAATCAGTAAATGTCCTCTTATTCTTTTTGTTTCCTTATGATGTTACATGCAAATAGGGAACTGCTTTCTATTTGAATTCAAAAGAAATTTTATATAATTTTGTTTTTTTTAAAATAACAGTCGACTTCCTAAGTTGGAACAGAGATTCTAATTGTGGTGGCCAGATCAAAAAAGTGACTTTAAATGCTTGGGTGTTTCTCGAATCTTGAAGCAAGGTTTTAAATTTCGTGGGACGGAGCTATCCTGATTTTTTCATGGAACAAGACGCACTATTGTCCCATTTTATTCCGACACTTGGGACAGGGGTGTCTCAAGATGTGCTGATTGGGATGCTAGGATGGTTCCATCCTAACACTTAAAATAGCAACCCATTTCGGTGTCTCATGGGACATCCCATTGGGACCTGAAATCCTGTCTTAAAGAGTTTAGAAATTCTATCATATCCAAATATTGTTAGACTAAAAAGCATGGTAATTCAATCTTGTATCCTAGTTTTGAAAATATTTGATCCATATGGTGCTAATGGGAAGATTCATGTTCAAATTTTACACATTTTCTTTGTACATATTGCTTTGTTATCGATGTAGTATCCAACTTTGGTAATCAACTCAAAGTTATGAATTGGTGGATTTTGATCTCATGATTGTTCGGTAATGATATCATTCTTGCTCAATGAACTGCAATCCTGTCACTGTTTATTTATACCGTAGGAGTTTATTGGACCCTTCCATGCAAGTTGCGTACAAAGTTGAAGTCCATTATATGTGTGAAGATGATGAAATTGATGTCTGTGTCAGTACCACTCTTCATTTTGATTAGAATTGGTTTAAACTTTTGCAAGTTTTAGCCTGTATGCTCTTTGAGGCAGTCATGGTTTCTTTTAAGCATTTCTCACCATCTGTATTGAGGGCTTCACTTCATTACCATTGTAAGTCCATTTTGATAATTCTGACTGCATTCTCCTTGATGCGCAACAGGGTCATATCTATTAGTGATAACAGACCGTGAATGTGTTGGATCTTACTTAGGGCATCCTATCTTTAAAGCGTCAAACTTAAGAATTCTGCCATGCAATCATTCTCTGAGTCATTCCCCAGCTGATCAGGTACAAGGTGTTTTCAATTGTATTTTTATATTCATGATTTTCCATTTAAATTGAATATAGTCATTTTTTCTGTATTTTGACAGAAAAAGATGGAAGCTGAATTTTCTGTGCTTCTAAATGCTGCAGAGAGGACTTCTGGTCTGTATTTTTCCTATGATGTTAACTTAACACTTTGGTGAGTGTTTGTTAATTAATTGTTCTTTGTATTGCACTCTGTTCTTAAGATACGGATAAAAGATTCAGAAATAATGCCACTTTCACATAAATTGTCTTTGTTATGTGTTATTACTTTGGAGTTTGTTAGCTGCAAACGTACGTGAGAAACCATCACTACTGAACCCCATGATTGGTCATTGGCAAAACAAATGATTTGGATGCCCATGATTGGTCATTGGCAAAACAAATGATTTGGATGCAGCCAGCCAATTCATGAGTGTGCAGATTATGCATCTCCTGACAATGCTTAATGTCCTAGCATATGTAAATGCCATCCTGGCTTGAGTTTTTCCATCTTCTTTCTTTTCTAAAGATATCTTTCTATTTAGTTTTGTAATTTTGTTAGAGACAGGTGACATATTGCCACTTAAGGATTCTAGCTAACTATACAGTAAAGACTGAAGAGCGACAATAGACATGAGTTAGAAGGGTAAAATGCTTACATTTATTCCTAGGAAAATACAAATCAGCAATTTGTGCAGCTTTTACAGATCCATCATGCTTGTTTCTATCCATGGCAGAATCCTATCTTATTACAAAGTAAATATCACTGGATTCTCATTCTGTTTACGCCAATCCTTTATATCTGTTGGCCATCCCTATAGCCTGTTCCTGTTAGTTGGGGAAAGTTTAACCGGTTAAACATATTAACATTTGATAGGATCTCTGCTGTAATCTCTAAAATATTAGAGGCTGAAAGATTTAACAAGATTTAACAAGAAGAAAACAGGAACATAATTTGGTCTCAATCTGAATTTCTGAGTACCTTGGAGGATCTTTTCTGCTGTTAACACAAAAACATGCCTGAGATCTGAACTTGGAACTGATAGCCAGTAGATAATTGCTTCACAACCAGTGGAAGAGAGGAGAAAATAACAAAGAATAGAGAAGATTTGGAATGGAGAGAGGATGGGGGAAGAAGGGAAGCAGAAAGAGAGACCTCTGGCTTGTTTAACTCTCAAAGTAAAATTTCAGGCACAGAATTGAATGGCACCCAGAAAAACCTGGCTATCACCCCTTATATTATGTTTTATTCAGCCACCTTCGTTCTACCAGTAGAACTCTTCTAAATAGGAAATAAACTCTACCTAAAGAACTTACCAACCCTTATTAGAGGAGTACCTGCTGGCCTATAAATTTGACATCAAATAAGATCCCAGTCAAGGAAATAAAGGCTAGAAAAAGATGACTGAACTATTGCAAATTAAACCTTATGCTCACGGTACCATAGCGTGAACGATACCCATGAACGGTGGCCAGGAAACTTTGGGCTTATTTTGACTTCTTCGCTGCACCAATGTCTTTATCTCTAACATCTGAATCATAAGAAACACACAATTTTGCCTGTTTTTAATTTAATCACTCAACAGTCTTATCATCATAGAATTTTCCACCACTTCCTTGACATCTATATTTCCAACAGAAATGTATCTATAGTAAGAGTTCCATGTTCTGTTGAATGAGTTAAGCTTGCTGTCTTCTCTATCTCTTTTATTTGTAGCATTCTGAAGCTTTGCCCTTAAAATGTGGTGCAGCCACTGAGGTTCTGATGGGCAATAAGATGTCTTCATTAGTGATGCAATTTCGGGATCATTATACTGAAGTTATGTATAAAATTTTAAGGGTTTGCTTGGAACTATAATTAAAGAAGTATGCAATGACATCAAGACGTGGAATGCCATCAAGATGTCATGCCCTTGACATCATTGAGCAATATTGCTCGGGCATGTGATATAGATGTCAAGTGTCCAAGTCATGGTTTTTCAGTCTAGGTATCAAGTATCATTACTACTTTGGTATCGAATTTGTACAGTATGGTACCGGACGAATACTTGGCATGCTAAAGTTTTTTGGTTATGATTATTCTAAGTTTAGAATCCTATGATTTTAAGGTTGCGTTATTGTTAATTTATTTCATATTAATCTTGAGACCATATAATTGCTCGACAGATGCAAGAAAATACATATATCAAATAGATTTGAATTTCAAAGTACATGTCAATATCTGTCCCTTATGAAGTGTCTCTACTCTTCGTAGACATTACGATCTTGTTCACCGATGGGGTGTTGTACTTGACTCTAGCCTAGATGCTGTGTCCAGCCTAGTGTTATTAAAAGTACACCTATGGTGCAAGGCACAAGACAGAAGTCGTAAAGTCCCATGGTCAACGTGATTTTAAATCTTAAGGCAACGCGCATTAACTAAGGCATGCCTAAGATGCTTGCTTTGGACGAATTAAACTTTTTATCTAGGTGCAAAAAAGTGTGCTTAATGTATACTGAAAATATACGGATTTTTTAAAACTATTATAATATCGATGCACTAGGCATGCCATTTGGAAAGTCATAGTGTCCTCTATTTAACTTTTCTAGATTTTCCAACTTTTATGGCACTAAGGCACTAGGCATGCCATTTTATCATAAATTATGATATCAAAGAAAGTTGAAAAGTCAAAAGCCTAGACAAAGCACTAGTTGCTTTTAAAATTCAGAATTCATAAGGAACCAAAAGAACTATTAAGAAAAGAGACTTGAAAGAGGAGCAGATCAAGTAAGGGCTGGCCGACAGGCGAGTGAGAGTCCACAACAAGAATTCCATGCTCAAATCCCAATCAATACCTTGGTAATCTCTCCTCTCTTGCTCTCTCTTTACTTGGTATTTCCTTTTTCTTTCATTTTACTGATAATTCCTTTGTGTTTTTTCCTTTGCTTGACTGCTTCAATTCAAAGTTTAACGCAATGATTCTTTTTTCATGGGGCAGTGTCACCCAAAGCTTCCTTTGAATTTTTTTTTATTGGGTACCTAAAAAAAGGATAAATAATAAGTTGGGTCAAGACAAACATAGTAATAGGTTAATGGCTAGTGCCTTGCTGATTTAGGGATTTTGTTAATTGTTTTTTGTATAAGGTTTTTTTTTTTTTTTTTTTGTTTGGTAGTTTACAGTTTAATTATATTGAATTTAGACTATCGTATTCATTATTTAACAACTTAATCATATGACTGTTTGGCTTCTGAAGATTCAAAAAAATATTGGTTGGAACTTAGAAGAATGATTGTTTAGCAATTGCTATAGTAAAGAAGCAAAAGCTGGAATATTTAGACCTAAGCAACATCTGGTTGAAGGTTTTTGAAATATTGCAGCATGCTGAAAATATCTAGAGCACGTTAAGGAAGAAATTAGAGAGTACTTCTTGAAGAAATTAGAGAGTACATCTTGAAGAAAAAGAGTGAAAAGGAGCAAATGAATTTGGTAGTTAATTTTGATGATATGGTTCTGGAAGATGATGAAGAAGATGAGATTGCTATGGTTGATGCTTGTGGATAAAGAATCACAATTATGGAAAATAGCAGTAATAAGAAACCAAAGTAAGTGGGCACTATGGATGCATTCTGTACTCCTGAACTAGCAACTCAAGGTGGAAAGAATGGAAAGGGAAGCAAACAACAATTGATGATGCCTACAAGAAAGAGCTAAGAGAAAGAATGTGCAAATTTAGCAAGGCGGATGTATGAGCAGCAAGTCTATTCAATGCTATCAATTTTGATAGCTTTAGAGTTGCAATTGAGGTAAGGGCTCTCTCTTAAAAAAAGAGGAGGTTCACATTGATGATACAATGAAGAGTTATAAAGAAGAATGGGAAAGAGGTGGGTATTCTATCATGTCCGATGGCTGGCAAGCTAGGAACCATAGAAAATCAATAATTTTTTTGGTGAATTGCTCTAAAGGAAGTATGTTTATTGAATCTATTAATGCATCTTCATATACGAAGGTGGGAGAGAAGTTGTTCAAACTGCTTGATAGAATGGTAAAAAAAGTCAGAGAAGCTAATGTTGTACAAATTGTTATTAACAATGGCTCAAATTATGCATTTGCAGGTAAAAAGGATTTTACAATTTCTTATTTAAAGTATTTTGTTTATATTATTCCTTTATTTAAAAATTTGCTTCTCAGTTCAAATATTTTTATATTTATCCAATTATCTAAAATGTTACTAATTAATTAAAATTTAAATAATTAGGATGGCTTTTGGAGGTAAAATATCTTTTGGAGGTAAAATATCTTTGTATTGGACACCATGTACTGCCTGTTGTGTGGATCTAATGTTGGAAGACATTGGAAAGCTTCCTCACATCATGAGGATAATCAAAGAGTGATTGAGCTCAAAGAGTGATTGAGCTGAGTGAATATATTTATAATCATTTTGGTGTCTTGAATATGATGAGACGCTTTACTAGACAAGGAAATTTGCTAAGGTCTTCCTTAACTAGATTTTCTACTTCATTTCTCATATTATCAAGCATACAGAAACAACATGACAACTTGAAGACGTTTACATTTGAGCATGGTATGTTGAATCATCCCGAATTAGGCAGTTTGGGATGAATCGAACTAGCCTAAAACCAAGACAGTTTGGCCTGTCGATTCAGTACAGGGGAAGAATTGACTAAACCGACTGCGAATTGATCGAACTGAGCTGAACCACTCGGTTCGGCCTGAATTGGGGCAATTCATGGTTTGGGACCCCCTGGTCCACCTAACTGGTATGCCATTAGTTCAGTATGGTATGCCCTGTATCGAATAGTATCGATTTTTCGCATGCCATTGGTTCAGTATGGTATGTCAGTAATTTTTATAATTTAATCTCTTAATACATATGTTCATTTATAAAAAGATGCAAATTATTATATTGTCCTAGAAATTGTCGAATTATCAATGTGCATTGCCATATTTTTCATTATTTTTCATTATATTAGTAAGTTCAAACTATTCAATTTAAAAATTTGATAATTTACATTGTGATTCCAAAAATGGCTCAATTATTTCAAAAAATACTTATAAATTATCTTTAAAAAAAATGCTTTTTTAGTAAAAAAAAATTAGGCTAAACTATATTTTTGACCCTCGAACTTAGGAGGGGTGTCACTTTAATCCCTGGACTTCAAAAAGTTACAAAATTGATCCTGAATTTCATTTTTTATTTCTCTTTGGTTCCTACTGTTAAAACAGGGGACATGCTATAAGAAATTTGCTGACTTGGTACCTACATAGTTGTAGTTGGCTTCTGTGGACCCTCCTCCCCTCTCTTCACATTGCACACGCCCCTCCCCTCTCTCTTCCTTCCCCTTCAGCCCTTCCCCCCGCCCTCTCCCATCACGTGCGCCCCCTTCCCTCTCTCCCTTCCCCCCCTCGATGGCCCTTCCCCTGCCCCTTCTCCCCCCCTTCATTGCGTCCCCTTTTCCCTTCGCACCCCTCCCCCCACCCCCGCCCTTCCCTTCCCCTTCTCCCCTCCCCCCATCGTGTCTCCCTCTTCACCGCCCCTCTTCCCCCCCTCCCGCTTTCTCTCCCTCTTTCTCTCTCTTGTTTTCCTTGTCGTCCAGCACGAGAACCTCGCTGGACTGGACCTCGTGCTTGTAGTCGGCGTAGGTCTTGAAGGCGAAGACCATAGTGCGGGAGGGGCAGCGAAGCAACCGATGATGAGGGGACGGAAGCCATGAGGGTCGAGGATAGGGAAGAACTTGCTGGCGGAGAGGAAGATGAGGGAGTAGGTGCCCTTGATGGCGCAGCGGGCCTGGATGATGCGGGAGAGGAGGGGGCCGGACGAGAAGGTGGTGATGAGGTGGAGGAGAACCTCGGTGTCAGAGGAGGGGTTAAAGTTGGAGCCATAGGCCTACATGTTGGTTGGTAGTCGAATACGGCGGTAGACCGATCGAATACGGCGAGCAGCGATGAGGGAAGGATGATTAGGTGGGATGCTATATCAGACCAGCTTCAGCCATATTGAATGCCATGTAGGCGAGTGTTACCCTGTTTTAACGGTAGGGACCAAACAGAAACAAAAAATGAAGTTAAGGGTCAATTTCGTAACTTTTCAAAGTTCAGGGACTAAAGTGACACATCCCTTAAGTTCGAGGGTCAAAAATGTAGTTTAGCCAAAAAATTATTTAATTATAAAATTTTAAAAAAATAATTTTAGTTTAGATCAAGGATGAACCGTACTGAATTGGTCCGTGTATCAGCTCATCATGTTGGCCCGCCGTACCAGCTTGCCTGCATGATCTCGCTTTTTTTATTTTTTTTAATATCAACCTAGCCTATTCATACCGTGCCTGATCCACACGTGCCATATCGTGTTTGGCCTATTTGTGCCATGTTGTGCCTAGCACATTTCGTGCTTGGCTATGTCTGACTCATGTGCCTAGCTGTGCAAGCTTGGTCCAAGGGGTTGTGCCATGCTTGGTCTAGCATGGTTGCTATAATAGTTGTGTTGTGCTTGGCGTGACCCACTTCATGCTGGGTCGAGTCATGCAATGGGCTGTTTGGCTCGTTTGACACCTTTACTTGGAATCGGTACGGCTCGATGGTTCGATGTAGGGGCTAAACCACCTCGTACGTCTATCGAACCACCCCATGCATCCTTAAACTGCAGTGAGTTGTCCTGTATTGACCTCGAACCACTCGGTTTGGCTTGGTATGGGGTGGTTTATGGGTTAGGACCTCCTAATTCGCCTGATCAATATGTTGTCGGTTCGGTATGATATGTCTTGTATCGAATCATACTGGTCTAGTACCAAAATGGTACCAATTTTTGATCTAATGAACCTTGGTTTAGATTAATGTAGAACTCTTGGTAGGGGTACTATATATATTTTTCAGTTTATGGGTAGGCCTTAATCACCACTTATTTTTAAAATTTATTTGAATTTGTTCTTAGGTTCGAGTATGATTATGCGCAAATTTAAACAAATTGTTGTTAAAAGCAAGGTTTTAAATCTTGTGGGATAGAGGTGTCTTTGTTTTTCTATGGAATTAGATATCCCACATCTCATCCTGTCTTGATTCTTGATATGCTCAAGTGCCTTGATATTTGCTTGGAATGCTTTTTTTTCTTAAAAAAATTTGTAAAACTTTAGTATTTTATTCAATTTTTAAACATATTTGAACTTCAAAATATATATCTTTATGATAAATTAGATTTATTTAAAATTGATACTATTATGTATTGTGGTCAAGACAATATAGGACGAGATAGCGGAGATTGGTCCAGGAATCTCTTCGAGATGAGACCTCTCGACCGTCTCGGCTTCCGTCCCGTCAAGACTTGAATCACTGGCTAAAAGAGAATAAGTACCACATACATCTTTAAAAATACTACCAAATTTTCTAATTTTTCAATATTATTGATTATTATTTTTAAACTAAAAATATATTTTTTACTCTAAAAATTACATAATCAATGAAAAATCATAATTATCATAATTTCTTCTTCTAAGTGTAGATCACCTTTAAATTTACAAGCATACCATGAAATCATATCAAAATAAAAAAATTGCTGTGATCTTCCCTTGTTTTAGCAATTTTTGGCCTAGCTTAGGCTTAAAAGAAAAAAGAGGAGAGAAGAAAGAGGAGAATATTTTATCATTTTTCTTTGTTAATTCAAGTTGGTGCCTTACAAAATCCCTCTTTTCCCTTCTTTTCCTCAGCCTTCTGCACTCTCAAGCCTTCTGAATTTTAAAACGAATGAAAGAAGTTGTTGGAAAGGCTCTCTCTCGTCTCTCTCCAACTATAGTTTGCATTCAACAGGAACCAGCATGAACTGTGTTGAGTCAAGCAGAACTGGGCAGTTCCCCTTGGTTTGAATAAGTTTGGACCTGTTCTTGCCAGTTCACCTTTGCCAACCCAGTTCTGCACTGGTTATGTATGGTACATACCGAACAAGTTGGTTTAGGTCAGTTTTGGGAACCTTGGTCCACATTTTTAAAAGCATCCATGATGGGAATCTTCAAAAAATTTGACAGAAGATTGGATGTTCTATATGTATGTGTAAATGTGTATGATGCATGCATATGATAAATAATGAGCCTCCTTGTAGTTGGGCCTGATATGATGCATGCACATGATGAATAATGAGCCACCATGGGAATCTGCACTTGATAAAATGCTTTCTATTTGTTATGTTTGGCCTGATAACTTTCATGTAGTAGTTGTAACAGTAGACAGGTCATGATGATGCCATCATATAGGATGTCATGAAATGTCAAAATGTGTCATGAAGGGTTTCAAATATCCATCATGTCCAAGAACCTAACACTTGGAGTGCCCAGGTAACATTGTCATCTAGTTCCTTAGAATCAAGGAGTTTTGACTTAGTGCTCATTTGGTTGGAGGGAAAATAAGGGTGGAAATTTTGCCCTTATTTTCTAATGTTTGGTTGAAAAGTGGGGGGGGAAAATAGAGGTCGGGCCACATATATTTCCCCTCCTCCAAGGGAAAGGTGGGAAGATAGAGGTGGGGACCACATATTTTCCCCTCCCAAGGGAAAACTTTTCCCATGGGAGAGGTGGTATTTTAACTTTTCGGTTTTTGGAAAAACGTGCTAGCATTGAAAGTTCAAAATTGCCCTTCTGATTTTGTTCTATTTCCTTCTCTAGTATATTTATATTATATTACTATAATATATATAATATAATATAATATATAAATTAATATTATATCATACTATAATAATATAGATATAATATAATATAGTATAATATAATACAGTATAATAATATAATATAATATAATATAATATATTAATTTCTATGTAATCTTTGTTCTAAGGGTATTATAGTCAAATTGATATTTTTCCATGTAAAATTATCCGAAACCAAACATAAGAAAACATTTCCAGAGCTATTTTCTCATACAAATTTCTGATCAACCAAACATAGTAAAATTTATTCTCTCTTCTCAGAAAATTGGATCTAGGGAAAACTTTTCCCACCAAAACTTTTTCCAAGACAATACCAAACGAGCATTTATTGTTTATCATCTTTTTTATAGCTTAAAGGGTAGCTTGCAGTACAATATTAAATTGAATATGGTCACCAAATTCACTCACGATATGCCATATATAATAATATAGTACCTCCTTGCTAAACAGCTCCTTGCTTTGTTATATGAGTGAAGTATGGTTTCAGCTTTGGTAACTTTTATGGTGCTGTGATAGAAGCTTCACATTCACTTCTGATGCTCTGTATTGTTACAGCATGCAGAGGTTGCATGATTTGGGCAGCAAAACAAAAGTTCTTCCTCTCTGGAGACAGGTTCTTATTTTGTGATTTACATTTGTACAGCTCTTGCAGATGTATATCAGAATTGTAATGTGACTGTTTAGTTTTATTATTATAGCTACTTTCTTTTTTGGGATGAATATGGTGACACTTTTTGCTGAACCATGTCAAATATTCTCATGTAAATTATTGTTCTTGCAGATTAATAATTTCTTGAGTCAATTGCATCTGTCTTAATATTTCAGCTGGTTTTAAGTTATGACTATGTGATTGTTGTGGTTTTATTTGCAGCTAGGTTATAGCTTCAGGATGTTAATTCATGGTAAACCAGAAAATTTAGGCATTTTAAGTGATTGCTTTTGTCAAGAATCCTCACTGCAACTGTGCCCGTCACTTTCAGGCATTAAATATTGGTTCCACTAAGAGACAATGAGCTTGATTTAACTTTAGTGAAATAATGGTTAGAATGTCAGTATTCATATTCATTCTTTTTGGTGCTATTTCTTCCTTTTTTTTTTTTTCAGTCAATGTATATATATTATCTTATAAAGTCCAATTTTCTTACAAAATATATTGCTTATTTTTATGTAATTAACAGCTATGGTTCCAGTGTGTCATTGCTGATATCATCTCAACAAGCCACTTGATGTTTGTTGGGTCATCTAGTTTTTATTTTTTTGATGAAACTTTTAATAATTGTAGTAGGCTATCTTTTGCTGCTGATATTTGTTTAACTATGGTATAGACTTGGCACTGTTGTCAGTATTGCATCCTGTTTCATGAAAAAATTAAGATGATCCTATCTCACAAGATTTAAAATCTTGCATAAAACAATAGATGCCGATTTAATCAAAACTAATTTAATCAAAACCTATCTAGGGTCACTAAAAAGTGGTCATGTGATAGTCATGTGACCACTTTTCCATCAACTTTAATGGCTATTTAAATGGCAGTGGTGAAGTGTAAATTAAATCACAATTAGGGGTCAATTGCAAATTTTTGGGGAAGTGCAAATCCACCAATAGTTCAGGGAGATTAAGTGGAATTAACCTTTTT
>JACVBY030000074.1:50000-59502 GCA_017589505.3 Metroxylon sagu | reverse complement strand
TTTGAATTTTAGGTTTTAGGGGTTAGGGTTTAGGGGTTTAGGGTTTTAGGTTTTAGGTTTTAGGTTTTAGGGGTTTAGGTTTTAGGGTTTAGGGTTTAGGGTTTAGGGTTTTAGGGTTTTTTAGGGGTTTTAGGGTTTTAGGGTTTTGGGGTTTTTGGGGGTTTTGGGGTTTTAGGGGTTAGGGGTTAGGGGTTTAGGGGTTTAGGGGTTTAGAGTTTTAGGGTTTTAGGGGTTTAGGGGTTTAGGTTTTTAGGGTTTTAGGGTTTAGGGTTTTAGGGTTTTAGGGTTTAGGGTTTAGGGTTTAGGGTTTTAGGTTTTTAGGGTTTTAGGGTTTAAGGGTTTAAGGGTTAAGGGTTAAGGGTTTAGGGGTTTAGGGTTTTTAAGGGTTTTAAGGGTTCTAAGGGTTTAGGGTTTAGGGTTTAAGGTTTTAGGGTTTTAGGGTTTAGGGTTTTATGTTTTAGGGTTTTAAGGTTTTGGGATTTTAGGTTTTAGGGTTTTGGGGTTTTGGGTTTTTGGTTTTAGGGTTTTAGGGGGTTAGGGTTTTAGGGTTTAGGGTTTAGGGTTTTAGGGTTTAGGGTTTAGGGTTTTAGGGTTTTAGGGGTTTTGGGGTTTTGGGGTTTTAGGGTTTTGGGGTTTAGGGTTTAGGGTTTAGGGTTTTAGGGGGTTAGGGTTTTTAGGGTTTAGGGTTTAGGGTTTAGGGTTTAGGGTTTTAGGGTTTGAGGGTTAAGGGTTTGAGGGTTGAGGGTTGAGGGTTTGAGGGTTTGAGGGTTTTAGGGTTTTAGGGTTGAGGGTTTCAGGGTTTCAGGGTTTCAGGGTTTTAGGGTTTCAGGGTTTAGGGTTTAGGGTTTAGGGTTTTAGGGTTTAGGGGTTTTAGGGTTTAGGGGTTTTTAGGTTTTTGGGTTTTAGGGTTTTTAGGGTTTTTTGGGGTTTTAGGGTTTTTTAGGGTTTTAGGGTTTAGGGTTTTAGGGTTTAGGGTTTAGGGTTTTGGGTTTTAGGGTTTTAGGGTTTAGGGTTTTAGGGTTTAGGGTTTTAGGGGTTTAAGGGTTTAGGTTTTAGGGTTTAAGGTTTTAGGGTTTTAGGGTTTAGGATTTTAGGTTTTTGGGTTTTAGGGTTTAGGGTTTAGGGTTTAGGGTTTGGGGTTTGGGGTTTGGTTTTTTAGGGTTTTTTAGGGGTTTTTTAGTGGTTTTAGGGTTTAGGGTTTAGGGTTTTAGGGTTTAGGGTTTTAGGGTTTAGGGTTTTAGGGTTTAGGGTTTAGGTTTTAGGGTTTTAGGGTTTGGGGTTTGGGGTTTGGGGTTTTGGGTTTTGGGGTTTTGGGGTTTGGGTTTGGGTTTTAGGGGTTTTAGGGTTTAGGGTTTTAGGGTTTTAGGGTTTACGGTTTAGGGTTTAGGGTTTTAGGGGTTTAGGGGTTAGGGGTTTTGGCGTTTAGGGTTTAGGGTTAGGGGTTTAGGGTTTTAGGGTTTTTGGGTCTAGGGTTTTAGGGTTTTTGGGTCTAGGGTCTTAGGGTTTTAGGCTTTTAGGGTCTTAGGGTTTTAGGGTCTAGGGTCTTAGGGTTTTAGGGTCTTAGGGTCTTAGGGTCTTAGGGTTTTAGGGTTTTCGATTTAGGGTTTTAGGGTTTTAGGGTTTAGGGTTTAGGGTTTTAGGGGTTTGAGGGTTTTAGGGTTTAGGGTTTTAGGGTTTAGGGTTTAAGGGTTTTTAGGGTTTTTAAGGTTTAAGGGTTTAAGGGGTTAAGGGTTAAGGGTTTAGGGTTTAGGGTTTAGGGTTTAGGTTTTAGGGTTTAGGGGTTTAGGGTTTGGGGTTTTAGGGTTTTAGGGTTTAGGGGTTTTAGGTTTTAGGGTTTTTTGGGTTTAGGGTTTAGGGGTTTAGGGTTTAGGGTTTAGGGTTTTAGGTTTAGGGTTTTAGGGGTTTAGGGGTTAGGGTTTTAGGGTTTTAGGGTTTTTAGGGTTTTTAGGGGTTTTTAGGGGCTTAGGGCTTAGGGCTTAGGGCTTAGGGTTTTAGGGTTTTAGGGTTTTAGGGTTTAGGGTTAAGGGTTAAGGGTTAAGGGTTTTTTAGGGTTTTTGGGGTTTAAGGTTTTAGGGTTTAGGGGTTTAGGGTTTAGGGGTTTAGGGTTTTTAGGGTTTTAGGGTTTTTTAGGGTTTTAAGGGTTTAGGGTTTAGGGTTTTGGGTTTTTGGGTTTTTGGGTTTTTTGGGTTTAGGGTTTAGGGTTTTTGGTTTTTTGGGTTTTTTGGGTTTAGGGTTTTTAGGGTTTTGGGTTTTTTTGGGTTTAGGGTTTAGGGTTTTTTTAGGGTTTAGGGTTTAGGGTTTAGGGTTTTTAGGCTTTTTGGTTTTAGGGTTTAGGGTTTAGGGTTTAGGGTTTAGGGTTTTAGGGTTTTAGGGTTTAGGGTTTAGGGTTTAGGGTTTAGGGTTTTAGGGTTTAGGGTTTAGGGTTTAGGGTTTTAGGGTTTTAGGGTTTAGGGTTTAGGGTTTAGGTTTTTTGGGATTTTTAGGGTTTAGGGATTTTAGGGTTTTAGGGTTTAGGGTTTTTAGGGTTTAAGGGGTTCAGGGTTTAGGGTTTTAGGGTTTTAGGTTTTAGGGTTTTAGGGTTTTAGGGTTTTAGGGTTTAGGGTTTTAGGGTTTAGGGTTTTAGGGTTTAGGGTTTTAGGGTTTTAGGGTTTTAGGGTTTTAGGGTTTAGGGTTTTAGGGTTTTAGGGGTTTAGATTTGGGGTTTTTAGGGTTTTAGGGTTTAGTTTTTAGGGTTTAGGGTTTTTAGGGTTTTAGGGGTTTAGGGTTTAGGTTAGGGTTTTAGGGTTTAGGGGTTTGGGGTTTCAGGGTTTTAGGTTCGAGGTTCGGGGTTTGGGGTTTCGGGGTTCAGGGTTCAGGGTTTCAGGGTTTAGGGTTTTAGGGTTTTGGATTTTTGGGTTTTGGGTTTTGGGTTTTAGGGTTTAGGGTTTTTGGGTTTTAGGGTTTTGGGGTTTAGGGTTTAGGGTTTAGGGTTTTTGGGTTTTAGGGTTTTTGGGTTTTGGGGTTTAGGGTTTAGGGTTTAGGGTTTTAGGGTTTTAGGTTTAGGGTTTTAGGGTTTTTAGGGTTTTTAGGGTTTAGGGGTTTAGGGTTTAGGTTTTAGGTTTTAGGTTTTAGGTTTTAAGTTTTAGGGGTTTAGGGTTTTAGGGTTTTAGGGTTTAGGGTTTAGGGTTTAGGGGTTAGGGTTTTAGGGTTTTAAGGGTTTAGGGTTTAGGGTTTAGGGTTTTAGGGGTTTAGGGTTTTTAGTTTTTAGGGGTTTTAGGGGTTTTAGGGTTTTTAGGGTTTAGGGTTTGGGTTTTGGGGTTTAGGGTTTAGGGTTTAGGGGTTTAGGGTTTAGGGTTTAGGTTTTAGGGTTTTAGGGTTTAGGGTTTTTTTAGGTTTTTTTAGGGTTTAGGTTTTAGGGTTTAGGGTTTAGGTTTTAGGGTTTTAGGGGTTAGGGTTTAGGGGTTTAGGGTTTTAGGGTTTAGGGGGTTTAGGGTTTAGGGTTTTAGGGTTTTAAGGGGTTTAGGGTTTTAGGGGTTTTAGGGGTTTAGGTTTTTAGGGTTTTAGGGTTTAGGGTTTAGGGTTTAGGGTTTTAGGGGTTTGGGTTTTAGGGTTTTAGGGTTTTAGGTTTAGGGTTTTAGGGTTTTAGGGTTTTAGGGTTTAGGTTTTAGGGTTTAGGGGTTTAAGGGTTAAGGGTTAAGGGTTTTTTGGGGTTTTTTGGGTTTAGGGGTTTAGGGTTTAGGGTTTTAAGGGGTTCAGGGTTTCAGGGTTTAGGGTTTAGGGTTTAGGGTTTAGGTTTTTAGGGTTTTTAGGGTTTAGGGGTTAGGGGTTAGGGGTTTTGGGTTTTGGGTTTTGGGTTTTGGGGTTGGGGTTTTTAGGGGTTTAGGGTTTAGGGTTTAGCTTTTAGGGGTTAGGGTTTTAGGGTTTAGGGTTTAGGGTTTAGGGTTTTGGGTTTTTAGGGTTTTTAGGGTTTTAGGGTTTTAGGGGTTTAGGGTTTCAGGGGTTTAGGGTTTTAGGTTCAGGGTTCGGGGTTCGGGGTTCAGGGGTTCGGGGTTCAAGGTTGCTGGGTTCCAAGGGTTCGGGGTTCAGGGTTCAGGGTTCAGGGTTCAGGGTTCAGGGTTTTAGGGTTTTTGGGGTTTTAGGGTTTTTGGGTTTTGGGGTTTAGGTTTTGGGGTTTTAGGGTTTTAGGGTTTTGGTTTAGGGTTTTAGGGTTTTTAGGGTTTATGGTTTTTAAGGTTTAGGGTTTTTAGGATTTTAAGGGTTTTAAAGGTTTTTAGGGTTTAAGGGTTTTTAGGGGGTTTAAGGTTTTAGGGTTTTAGGGTTTAGGGTTTAGGGTTTAGGGTTTTAGGGTTTAGGGTTTAGGGTTTTAGGGTTTAGGGTTTTAGGGGTTTAGGGTTTAGGGTTTAGGGTTTTAAGGGTTAGGGTTTTAGGGTTTAGGGTTTTAGGGGGTTAGGGTTTTAGGGTTTAGGGGTTTGGGGTTTCAGGGTTTTAGGTTCGAGGTTCGGGGTTTGGGGTTTCGGGGTTCAGGGTTCAGGGTTTCAGGGTTTAGGGTTTTAGGGTTTTGGATTTTTGGGTTTTGGGTTTTGGGTTTTAGGGTTTAGGGTTTTTGGGTTTTAGGGTTTTTAGGTTTTGGGGTTTAGGGTTTAGGGTTTAGGGTTTGGGGTTTAGGTTTTAGGGTTTTAGGGTTTTAGGTTTAGGGTTTTAGGGTTTTTAGGGTTTAAGGTTTTTAGGGTTTTTAGGGTTTAGGGGTTTAGGGTTTAGGTTTTAGGTTTTAGGTTTTAGGTTTTAAGTTTTAGGGGTTTAGGGTTTTAGGGTTTTAGGGTTTAGGGTTTAGGGTTTAGGGGTTAGGGTTTTAGGGTTTTAAGGGTTTAGGGTTTAGGGTTTAGGGTTTTAGGGGTTTAGGGTTTTTAGTTTTTAGGGGTTTTAGGGTTTTTAGGGTTTAGGGTTTGGGTTTTGGGGTTTAGGGTTTAGGGTTTAGGGGTTTAGGGTTTAGGGTTTAGGTTTTAGGGTTTTAGGGTTTAGGGTTTTTTTAGGTTTTTTTAGGGTTTAGGTTTTAGGGTTTTAGGGGTTAGGGTTTAGGGGTTTAGGGTTTTAGGGTTTAGGGGGTTTAGGGTTTAGGGTTTTAGGGTTTTAAGGGGTTTAGGGTTTTAGGGGTTTAGGTTTTTAGGGTTTTAGGGTTTAGGGTTTAGGGTTTAGGGTTTAGGGTTTAGGGTTTAGGGTTTTAGGGGTTTGGGTTTTAGGGTTTTAGGGTTTTAGGTTTAGGGTTTTAGGGTTTAGGTTTTAGGGTTTAGGGGTTTAAGGGTTAAGGGTTAAGGGTTTTTTGGGGTTTTTTGGGTTTAGGGGTTTAGGGTTTAGGGTTTTAGGGGGTTCAAGGTTTCAGGGTTTAGGGTTTAGGGTTTAGGGTTTAGGTTTTTAGGGTTTAGGGGTTAGGGGTTAGGGGTTTTGGGTTTTGGGTTTTGGGGTTGGGGTTTTTAGGGGTTTAGGGTTTAGGGTTTAGCTTTTAGGGGTTAGGGTTTTAGGGTTTAGGGTTTAGGGTTTAGGGTTTTGGGTTTTTAGGGTTTTAGGGTTTTAGGGGTTTAGGGTTTTAGGTTCAGGGTTCGGGGTTTAGGGGTTCGGGGTTCTGGGGTTCCAGGGGTTCAGGGGTTCAGGGGTTCCAAGGGTTCAGGGTTCAGGGTTTTAGGGTTCAGGGTTCAAGGTTCAGGGTTCAGGATTTTAGGGTTTTTGGGGTTTTAGGGTTTTTGGGTTTTGAGGTTTAGGTTTTAGGGTTTTAGGGTTTTAGGGTTTTGGTTTAGGGTTTTAGGGTTTTTAGGGTTTAGGGTTTTTAGGGTTTAGGGTTTTTAGGGTTTAAGGGTTTTTAGGGGGTTTAAGGTTTTAGGGTTTTAGGGTTTAGGGTTTAGGGTTTAGGGTTTTAGGGTTTAGGGTTTAGGGTTTTAAGGGTTTATAGGGGTTTAGGGTTTTAGGGGTTTAGGGTTTAGGGTTTAGGGTTTAGGGTTTAGGGTTTAGGGTTTTAAGGGTTAGGGTTTTAGGGTTTAGGGTTTTAGGGGGTTAGGGTTTTAGGGGGTTAGGGTTTAGGATTTTAGGGTTTAGGGTTTTAGGTTTTAGTGTTTTTAGGTTTTAGGGCTTTTAGGGTTTGGGTTTTGAGGTTTTGGGGTTTTTAGGGTTTTGGTTTTTTGGGTTTAGGGTTTAGGGTTTAGGGGTTTAGGGTTTAGGGTTTAGGGTTTTAGGGTTTAGGGTTTAGGGTTTAGGGTTTAGGGTTTAGGGTTTAGGGTTTAGGGTTTAGGGTTTTAGGGTTTTAGGGTTTTAAGGGTTTAGGGTTTTAGGGTTTTAGGGTTTTAGGGTTTAGGGTTTTAGGGTTTTAAGGGGTTTAGGGTTTAGGGGGTTTAGGTGTTTAGGGTTTAGGTTTTAGGGTTTTAGGGTTTAGGGTTTAGGGTTTAGGGTTTAGGGGTTAGGGTTTTAGGGGTTTTGGGGGTTTTGGGGTTTAGGGTTTTAGGTTTTGGGGTTTTAGGGTTTAGGGTTTTAGGGTTTAGGGTTTTAGGGTTTAGGGTTTAGGGTTTAGGGTTTAGGGGTTTAGGGTTTAGGGTTTAGGGTTTAGGGTTTAGGGTTTAGGTTTTTTAGGGTTTAGGGTTTAGGGTTTTAGGGTTTTAGGGTTTAGGGTTTTAGGGTTTTAGGGTTTAGGGTTTAGGGTTTAGGGTGTTTAGGGTTTTTAGGGGTTTAGGGGTTAGGGTTTTAGGGTTTAGGGTTTAGGGTTTAGGGTTTTAGGGTTTAGGGTTTAGGGTTTTAGGGTTTTTAGGGTTTTAGGGTTTAGGGTTTTAGGGTTTTTAGGGTTTTTAGGGTTTTTAGGGGTTTAGGTGTTTAGGGTTTTAGGGTTTAGGGTTTTAGGGTTTTAGGGTTTAGGGGTTTAGGGTTTTAAAATTTTAGGGTTTAGGGTTTAGGGTTTAGTGTTTAGGGTTTAGGGTTTAGGGTTTTAGGTTTTTAGGGGTTTAGGATTTTAGGGGTTTTAGGGTTTGGGGGTTTGGGGTTTAGTTTTTAGGGTTTTTAGGAGTTTTTAGGGTTTAGGGTTTAGGGTTTAGGGTTTAGGGGTTTAGGGTTTTAGGTTTTGAGGGTTTGGGGTTTAGGGTTTTTAGGGGTTTAGGGTTTTTAGGGTTTTTAGGGTTTTAAGGGGTTTTAGGGTTTAGGGGTTTAGGTTTTAGGTTTTAGGTTTTAGGTTTTAGGTTTTAGGTTTTAGGGTTTAGGGTTTTAGGGTTTAGGTTTTTAGGGTTTTAGGGTTTAGGGTTTAGGGTTTTGGGGTTTTGGGGGTTTGGGGTTTTAGGGTTTGGGGTTTTTAGGGTTTAGGGTTTTTTAGGGTTTAGGGTTTAGGTTTTAGGGGTTTAGGGTTTTAGGGTTTTAGGGTTGGGGTTTGGGGGTTGGGGTTGGGGTTGGGGGTTTTAGGGGTTTAGGGTTTTAGGGTTTTAGGGGTTTAGGGGTTTTAGGGTTTTAGGGTTTAGGGTTTTAGGGGGTTTTAGGGTTTTTGGGGTTTTGGGTTTTGGGGGTTTTAGGGTTTTAAGGTTTGGGGTTTTAGGGGTTTAGGGGTTTAAGGGGGTTTTTAGGGTTTTTTTAGGGGTTTTTTAGGGGTTTTAGGGGGTTTAGGGGGTTTTAAGGTTTTAGGGGGTTTTAGGGGTTTAGGGTTTAGGGTTTAGGGTTTAGGGGTTTGGGGTTTTCGATTTAGGGGTTTAGGGTTTTAGGGTTTTTAGGGTTTTTAGGGTTTTAGGGTTTTAGGGTTTAGGGTTTAGGGTTTAGGGTTTAGGGTTTAGGGGTTTAGGGTTTTAGGGTTTTAGGGTTTAGGTTTTAAGGGGTTTAAGGGTTTTAAGGGGTTTAAGGGTTTTAAGGGTTTAAGGGTTTTAAGGGTTTTTTAGGTTTTTTAGGGCTTTTTTGGGTTTAGGGTTTAGGGTTTAGGGTTTAGGGTTTAGGGTTTTTTAGGTTTTTTAGGGTTTTTTAGGTTTTTTAGGGTTTAGGGTTTTTTAGGGTTTAGGGTTTTAGGGGGTTAGGGGTTTAGGGTTTTTAGGGTTTTTTAGGTTTTAGGGTTTTAGGGGTTGGGGTTAGGGGTTGGGGGTTGGGGTTTTAGGGTTTAGGGGTTAGGGGTTTAGGTTTTAGGGTTTAGGGTTTTAAGGGTTTTAAGGATTTAGGGTTTTAAGGGTTTAGGGTTTAGGGTTTAGGGTTTTTGGGGTTTAGGGATTTTTGGGGTTTGGGGTTTTGGGTTTTGGGGTCTTTGGGGTTTTAGGGTTTAGGGTTTAGGGGTTTTTGGGGTTTTAGGGTTTAGGGTTTTAGGGTTTTAGGGTTTAGGGTTTATAAGGTTTATAGGGTTTAGGTTTTAGGGTTTAAGGGTTTAGGGTTTAGGGTTTAGGGGTTTAGGGGTTTTAGGGTTTTAGGGTTTTAGGGGTTTAGGGTTTTAGGGTTTTAGGGTTTAGGGTTTAGGGTTTAGGGTTTTAGGGTTTTAGGGTTTTAGGGGTTTAGGGTTTAGGGTTTAGGGTTTTAGGGGTTTAGGGTTTTTAGTTTTTAGGGGTTTTAGGGGTTTTAGGGTTTTTAGGGTTTGGGGTTTGGGGTTTGGGTTTTGGGGTTTAGGGTTTAGGGTTTAGGGTTTAGGGTTTAGGGTTTAGGTTTTAGGGTTTTAGGGTTTAGGGTTTTTTTAGGTTTTTTTAGGGTTTAGGTTTTAGGGTTTTAGGGTTTAGGGTTTAGGTTTTAGGGTTTTAGGGGTTAGGGTTTAGGGGTTTAGGGTTTTAGGGTTTAAGGGGTTTAGGGTTTAGGGTTTTAGGGTTTTAAAGGGTTTAGGGTTTTAGGGGTTTAGGTTTTTAGGGTTTTAGGGTTTAGGGATTTGGGGTTTAGGGTTTAGGGTTTAGGGTTTAGGGTTTTAGAGGTTTGGGGTTTAGGGTTTTAGGGTTTTAGGTTTAGGGTTTTAGGGTTTTAGGGTTTAGGTTTTAGGGTTTAGGGGTTTAAGGGTTAAGGGTTAAGGGTTTTTTGGGGTTTTTTGGGTTTTTGGGTTTAGGGGTTTAGGGTTTAGGGTTTTAGGGGGTTCAGGGTTTCAGGGTTTAGGGTTTAGGTTTTTAGGATTTTTAGGGTTTAGGGGTTTAGGGGTTAGGGGTTAGGGGTTTTGGGTTTTGGGTTTTGGGGTTGGGGTTTTTAGGGGTTTAGGGGTTAGGGGTTAGGGTTTAGGGTTTAGGGTTTAGGGTTTAGGGTTTAGGGGTTAGGGTTTTAGGGTTTAGGGTTTAGGGTTTTGGGTTTTTAGGGTTTTAAGGTTTTAGGGGTTTAGGGTTTCAGGGGTTCAGGGTTTTAGGTTCAGGGTTCGGGGTTCGGGGTTCAGGGGTTCGGGGTTCGGGGTTCGGGGTTCCAGGGTTCCAGGGGTTCAGGGGTTCCAAGGGTTCAGGGTTCAGGGTTTTAGGGTTCAGGGTTCAGGGTTTTGGGTTTTAGGGTTTTTGGGGTTTTAGGGTTTTTGGGTTTTGGGGTTTAGGTTTTGGGGTTTTAGGGTTTTAGGGTTTTGGTTTAGGGTTTTAGG